>OZ024864.1:3179422-3294422 GCA_964017155.1 Oasisia sp. SBJ-2009 | reverse complement strand
CAGGGTGAAGGAGGGAGAGAAGGGGAAGGAGAGAGATTGATACAGCAGTAAGACAGGGTGAAGGAGGGAGAGAAGGGGAAGGAGAGAGATTGATACACCTGTAAGACAGGGTGAAGGAGGGAGAGAAGGGGAAGGAGAGAGATTGATACAGCTGTAAGACAGGGTGAAGGAGGGAGAGAAGGAGAAGGAGAGAGATTGATACAGCTGTAAGACAGGGTGAAGGAGGGAGAGAAGGGGAAGGAGAGAGATTGATACAGCTGTAAGACAGGGTGAAGGAGGGAGAGAAGGAGAAGGAGAGAGATTGATACAGCTGTAAGACAGGGTGAAGGAGGGAGAGAAGGGGAAGGAGAGAGATTGATACAGCTGTAAGACAGGGTGAAGGAGGGAGAGAAGGGGAAGGAGAGAGATTGATACAGCTGTAAGACAGGGTGAAGGAGGGAGAGAAGGGGAAGGAGAGAGATTGATACAGCTGTAAGACAGGGTGAAGGAGGGAGAGAAGGGGAAGGAGAGAGATTGATACAGCTGTAAGACAGGGTGAAGGAGGGAGAGAAGGGGAAGGAGAGAGATTGATACAGCAGTAGGACAGGGTGAAGGAGGGAGAGAAGGGGAAGGAGAGAGATTGATACAGCTGTAAGACAGGGTGAAGGAGGGAGAGAAGGGGAAGGAGAGAGATTGATACAGCTGTAAGACAGGGTGAAGGAGGGAGAGAGGCAGACGAAGTGAGAGGGGGAAGGTGGAGAGAGAGGGAAGGAATGAGACAGCGACACGGAGAGCAGAATGGAGATACTGTAATATAGTTGCTCAACCCAGAGAAGGCTTAAGCCTTGACAAAACACAAGCACAGCAATGTGACAGCAATGTGACAGCAATGTGACAGCAATGTGACAGCAATGTGACAGCAATGTGACAGCAATGTGACAGCAATGTGACAGCAATGTAGAAAGTAGTCTTGAGTTACAGGAATCATCATTTAACTGTAGTGGTGAATACTCCAGTTGCCTTCACCCATTTAATGACTTCCCCTTGTGGTCAGAGTATACACTCACTGTCACCATGATAACACTGTCCTTACCAAGCAGTGCTAGATTCAATCAGAGCTACATGACTGCAAGGGATCTTGTGTAATTGCTGTATAATGAAACCACACATTGTATGGCTGCCCACTGATTACACATGATTGCCTGTGGTGCTGGCACCTGTAGAGTGCCATTCACTGGGCCAGTGTATCTTGTGCAGATTTAACCAGGTTAATGGTGATGGGCCAACAGTTAGCACTGTCATCTCAGTGTCTGCCCACAACTAACACTTATGCCTAAAACTAAGTATGGCTGTGCCAGGTGGGCTGAGCCTTAAATTATAGTGTTCTTGTTTTACATATATGAAAATGTTGTATAATTGGAACTTCAAAGAAAAGTTTTAAGTCAGAACAGTTTACATTTTCTATACATAGGTATGGTGCAATATCATTATAATCTGTTTTCAGATATAAAAGCAAATGTCAGAGTACATTTGTTAAGGTAGCATTAGCACTGATAAGCAGATGTATATAAAATGTTACATTTGAGTAATCTAAAACGAAGACCAGATTGCATACTAAAACAGTTTTAGTGAAATTCACCTGAAGGTGACTATGGCTTGGCAACACTATTAAGCCCTTTAGGTTAAGGGACATTGAAACAGATGTTTTAAGAGAATATTTCTGAAGACAATGATAGAAATACAAACAACATACAAATGGAAATAGTAAATAACAATGTAGATTAAATATGAAAAAATAAAATATTCATCCTCCCTGAACATTATACACTGTAAATGAAATAAAGGGGTAAGGTGCAATTAAAAAAAAATCAATGATGTCATGAAGATGAGTCCATCAAGCAAAGTACCCAGGTTACCCAGACTCCGTGAGGTGGCAGCAGTTTTAAGCCCCCTCAACTCCGCCTGGGACAGTATATGGGCTTAAGTTTCTACACCCGGGCAGCCTTACCCCAGATTAGGGTAGAGACGCTGATTGGCTCTCAGGCCAACTAGGAAATAAAAATTAAAATAACGATATACTTTTACAAGATAATAATATCATATGAAGAGTATTCAACATTGAACTTATATTAACACAAAAGTAAGTAAAAATTCAAATTTACAGTTGTTTATAAAATAAGAATTACGGCAGGATTAACCAGTATCCGTGAGGTGGCAGCATTGTCTAGCCCCACACGGATAGCATACCGATTAAATAAGGATACCTTTTTATCAAATAATGCTGTATTATAAAAACTATTCAGAATTAAACTTATATTAACACAAAATAAATAGAAATACAAATTTGCAGTTGTTTATAAAAATATATATTACGGCAGTGTCCGTGAGGTGGCAGCATTCTATAGATCACGCGGATACCAAACAAAAGCCATAAATGGTACTAGACTGTCTTCTCGGCGTAGTTCCGCAGCCGACCGACAGTCGGTTAAGCGAGACAAGCAAAGTACTGTCCACTGCATTCTCAGACTTGCAGGTCTGCTGCATCAAAAGTATTTGAATACAAGAAAGTATTTGAGCAATTTTTTTTTATTTTGAAGCAAATCATTGTTAGACACAGTCAAGAAGTTGGCAATTTTCCTTCCAACATTCCAAAAGCCAACATTAATTTGGGAAAACATTTGATGTGACACCCGGTCTGTTAAAGGTTGGATGGCTATTCCTGTTTATTAATAATGAATTTATTTAGTGTTCTTAATAGTTAAATAAATGTGTTAAATATTCTGCTGTCATTTTAACAAATAAGCCTGAAAATATTAGCAATTTGAAAAGGGTGCTTGCAAAATATACAAATTATAAACACAGTATTCAGATACAAAACAGTCTCGGTCACATGTAATTGGCACTTTCTGCAGAGACACCGTTGAATACCTTTGACGTTTCTTTCTCTTTCTCCCAGATACTGGACGGGGCTCTTTTGCAGGGCATTTAAAGTCCAACAAGAATTTGTGAGTCTACTACATGTTACACATTTACCCCCTGTGTGGGATCTTTTACTTCCTCTGGCATAGACACCAGATAGAAGGGACCACCGGCTCTTAGTGTCTCTTCCGAAAGACACAGGCAAATGTGGGGTGGACGAAATTGCCTAAGTTTTGAAATGGCGGCAGGTGGGATTGAAGCCCTTGATTTACAGTCCAGTGCTCTACCATGTGACCACCACGCCCCACACACAATGCTTGTTCCCACACACTGAGCCACAAGTAAAACAAACCACACAGTGGACTCAGTGAACTGCTAATTAGAGTGACAACTAACAACTGGCTAGTGCCAGGTGAAGGAAGTGACACCTTCCTCTAAGACCTGGCTACTGGACATCTGTGTAAGTGGTGGACAAGGATAGATATGTCTTCTGGTCATTACAGACCACCTGCTCGCTTCCTAATTTTATCTGGCACCAGAGGAACCTTAAATCCCCATCTCCTGATTCTATTTCCTGTGCGTTATGGTCCAATTTGTCGGCTATACATGTTCACTTCATGGCACATTTATAAGATCAGACAAGCTCCATGTGGTTCCAACTGTGTTCTCTACTCTTGGTTGCTGCCTGTGTCCAGTCAGCGTGGTGGGCCAAATGTTGTGTGCGAATGTGCGTGCGTGTGTGCGTGCGTGTGTGCGTGTGTATGTTGGTGTATGTGTGTCGTTATCGTGTTTATGTCGGTGTGTGTATGAGTGTGCATGCGGGTGTGTCAGTGTATGTGTGTGTAAAGCCCTGTGTATGTGCGACTCTGCGTGTGTAATGCATGTGTCTGTGTGTTTATGTATGTGTCGGTGTGTCTGTGTGTATGTGTATGTGTAAGTATGTGTGTGGTTGCATGCATATGTGCGTTAGGCAGGTACAAATGTGTATGTATGTGCATATTTGTGCATCTGTGCATGTGTAACACAATATTATGTATGTGGATATGCAAGTGTTTGAGCACACATTTGTTCAAGTGTACATACATATGTTTGCATTTGGCAATTTTGCATGCATGTATTCATGCATGCATCATATATAATACAGAAATAACATACTTGCCGTCAAGGCCGATTAGACCAATCATGCATTGGAGATTCCACATGGAAACAACGCCCACATTTCATTTGGGATCATATAAATTCAACACCTCCCATCAACTGTGGGCGATCAATAGATTGGGTCTTGCGCTATGGACATGACTCCTATCATGAATTTGGTGAGCAGTCGACTGAATCCGAGTCAGAAGCCGCTTGGTTTGTCTGTCGAAGGTCCGTATTAATGTTCCACGCTTGCAACCGTCACGTGCAACACTTGGTTTATGAAGAGAGGACATCTGTTTATATCTATGGTTGACTGAGTGAGTTATGTCCCCACTCTGCCCCTTCACCTCTCTACATCCATTTCCCTTGCAGATTGTAACTGCTTATTGCAATTTGCGTGAAGAAAAATCACTCTGTGAAAGACAATTTGCGTTATTAGACAGTCGCCTGCTAACGTAATTCCGCCTGGTGTGATGAATCAGGACCGCTGGCATCCTTGTGTGCATGCCGTCAGAACGGAAGCATAACTGATGTTATTTAGCGCTCTTGAATTGTGCCGTGTGGCACAATTAATGGCACCTGATGGACTCTCTGCATAGCCGTGCCATTTGATGTGCCAAATTACAGTTTTTTAACCGAGCCTAACACAGATTCAGAAGGACGCAGGATCTACAAGTTGCGTGTATGACCTCGATTTAGGACATTGGGTGGGGTAACTCATTTATTATTAATTGTGTGATCTTTGACATTTTGTGGTCGACCACATCACTGAACATGTGTTGTGTACTTGATGCGCATTAGTGGTGGAGGATCGACAACAGTGGCTGGTCATGTGACCAACATGTGACTGCCTCGTTCTGTGCAACTATGGTTTGTTTCCTAATACTAATCCCAAGTATAGTTATGGGGATTATAGCAATTATTTATGTCTTTAGTTAAATACATTTCATGCAAAGATAAAGTGTTGCATTTTAATTTGCACTATTTATGCAGGATTTTACCATTATTTGATAATGGAACAAAAAAATAATACAGGTTATGGACAAGATTAATCAGGTTTCCAGCCTGGAAAGATAAAAAAAGACAGAATTTTATTTTAAATGGGGCTAATATTTTTTTTTTTTTTAAATAGGAAGAAAGCCTACAATGTGGGATGTACCAACTGAGGTAGCTAGCTAGCCCTGTCTATCAGCAAGATTGACAGACTTGAGGATCTTATCCTGTCTCTAAAAGAAGTAAAATGTAATAAATTCTTATATAGTGCAGTGTCCATTATGACTGCTGGAAGTGCCTAAATCTGTTTGTCAGTGGCAGGCTTGTTCAATTGACCACTGTCTTGGCTACTGTAGGAACCATTCAGCCACACTAGAACCATGTGTTTACGTCACAGGCAGGGCTGATGCATAGCTGATCAACTAAATCAACGAAACTAATTAATGGAAGCGTACTTTTGGGTGAGCAAATAACAGAGATGAATGAAGCTGCAACGTAAATAAATGTGTTTATTATACTTTAGGACAAAAAGATTCTAATTGTGACGTGGATTGAGGCATTTATCACCGTTTGAGTGGCTTATCTGTGTCGCTATGTAAGTTTTTTGTGTCCTATTGATTCAATCATGTTTCTATTAGTGTTTTCATTTGTTAGTTTATCCTTGTGTCCAAGGCCTTGCTAGCAGTCACTGCTGGTCAAATAATTCTCACCATAACAGGATAATTTGTGCATTGTGAGTCCTGAATAATCTGACAGATATTCTATATCACGTTGTCAATTATGCAATGTCCTAGATTGGTAATATATATAATACATATCTTATAAAACACCATATCCATAAATGTCTTCTGCATTGTGTATAATATTTTTCTTTGTCTTCCTCGTTCATTTTAGGTTGACTGCAAGTTAAGCATTGATGTACATAAGTTAATACATAAAAAGTACAAATATATATATATATATATATATATATATATATATATATATATATATATATATAAACAAAGATTAATTAACATTTGATTGTCTCATTCGCTCCACCGCTGATAGTCTGTGTAATTGCTCAGGCAAGTTTGGAAGACTTAGGGCATAAGAGACACATATTGGGTGATGTTCATTGAAAAGCATTTTGCAACCCATGCCATGGTTACCACATTTAAATAAAGCATTTACTTAGGGGTTCATTCATAATTATCACATTTTTGGCAGCATAGAAAGAGTACACTGTTTCTTTACTTCATTCCCAAAGAGTACACTAAAATGTTAGTTGTGACTAATATGTACTAACAATAGCAAGTAGGCTACAGCAGGTTTACATATATTGGCATGTCAGTGGTCTCAATTCAAAACCCAGATTGGGCAGACATAATAAGATGCTATAACTGATCTCTGTTGGTGTAACAAGGTATTTTAATCCTGTCAGCAAGCACACTTGTAAGTAATAACTTAGACTTTTCTGTAGATGTTGCAGATTTCTGTTGGGCTGTGCCACTCAGAAACACAGCGTTGGCATATTGTAATTTTCAGAAGATGCTCTAATGTAATGAACAAAACAATAACTCATTGTCAAAAGTACCCATCCATGCCATCAACTAATAGGCCAAAAATAATGGTCACATGACATTGGTGGACTGGCCACCCTCTTAAAGTCGGGGGCTGGTGTCCCAGCACTGTCCGAGGGCACACTCAAGTAGTAATTGTTAATCAAATAGCCAAACACTAGTAGTATATACCATTGCAACTAAATGAACCTGTTGTTCTGACCCCAAGGCAGGTTGCGGGATGGTTTCGAATGAGCTGAGCTGATTTCTGTCATTGTTGCTGACGGTGTGGCACGTGTAATGAAGCACTCATTTGACACGAAGTGACGGCAAAACACAACCTCTGATTGCAGCGTCTTGTGTGGGCAATTTGTCTTCCTCTGTCGCCCTCATCAGTCAGTAGTACGCTGTGTACACCGCCAGTGGAATGGAACGTGTCTCTACTGGTGATGTGTGCTCTATGTCTTTGTGCCTATGGCGGGTCACAAGCGTCCATCTCCTAATTGTTTTCACTGCCAACCTGTTTATGGTCAGAATTCTATTTCCGACCTGTTTTCGGGGTCAAATTTGCATCTAGTTGCATCAGTTTTGGGGTCTAACCTCCCACTTCCAACGTCACTTAAGGCCAACCTCCCCTCTCCCACTAGTTTTAGGGTCAGCCTCTCATTACCAACATGTCATTTTTAGCCAATCGCCCATTGCTTACTGGTTTCTGGACCAGTCTCCCATGTCTAACATGTTATTTTGCATCAACCTCTCAATAATACAATCTCTTTCTATTCCTCTCACCTTGTGACTAAGTATGTATCCAACATGTGTATGATTTGTCAATTTTTTTTAATTATTGATAGTTGTGTGCAAATATTCTGTGAGACAAATCATATAAATACAATTATTGTTCATGAGAACAGATCTTGGGGGTTGAGATGTGAGAATGGGTGATGGTTTCAATTGACTATGAAGTGTATAGTGACCACTATCAGCAGAAATGTACAGTGCTTATCTGTCGTGGAGACCAACAGAACACATGGACATACATACAAGGAATCAACTAGACACACTGTAGCATTTCCATTCTGATGAGTGACATCAAACGCAGTTGTTTTATGTACATGTATAAGTTTATTTATCTACAATGTCTATAATACAGTTGAGTAATCAAAAAATGCAAATTGTTGTAAAGCTTAAAACTAATATTGCTGTGGAATACAGATGTAGTCTTTGAACCATATAGTAACAGTTTCAAACGAACAGGAAAAGTGTAAAATATATAATATGAACAGTTCACAATTTCAACGCGGCAGTGTGCTTAAAATGTATATTTCTTAAATGATCACAACATGTTTCAGTAATAGTCTTGGTCATGTGACCAGGTTGTTATGCCATGGGGCATCTTCATTGGAATCATAACATTTAAGTGGCGGACCACTGTCTTACAATTTGACTCATAAAGCCAATTGTATAAAGCGTAGAATTGAGTTAGACATGAGTCTAATATACTGGATATCTATATTTATCCATTTACAATTGGCTAGTCAAGTTATTTCCTGTTGTGACCATTACTAATCATTAAATGACCAATACTGTTAGCTGAATAACTGGAACATTGATACCATTTCAAGTTAATGACAAAATAGCAACCCTTGCAAGAGATTACTAAACATCTTCAATTCTTTCATCCATCTGCAGTATAATCCTCATGTACCAAGCACAAGCTCATATAAGTCTTTTAACAAAGTCTATTATTAAATTACACCATATGATCTGTGGATATTAACCCGCAGTATCTCGAATCAATGCCGCCAATTGTTACCATACCCCCCAGCATTGTGTGATCTCCTCCGGTAACAGCCCAGGATCTTCTGGAATGCCTTCCGGAAGTCATCGTTGAAGATTGCATACAGCACGGGGTTCATGGCTGAGTTTGAGTATCCGAGCCAGAAGAAGAACGCATCAAGCTGGTGTGAGATGACGAGGCCACTCACCCAGCCGTTGAGCACGTAGATGATGAAGAAGCCTAGCCAGCAGCCACAGAAGCACGCGATGATGACAGCCATGCGGATGGTGGCCCTCACCTCCCGCTGGTCCAGTCTGCGCCGTCGCATCGTGCTCAGTTGCTTCGTCTTGTGCACCTTGAATGGGTTCACTGACTGGAGGATGCCAGCCAGACTCTTGCGGCCGTTCTCCTTGTGTTGTGTCTCACTCACCGACTCACTCGTTGCACATTGCGTCCCGTCAGCAACCGCTTTCACCTGCATTGTTTTTGCATCGTACAAGTGGTCAGGGTTCGTTATCACTGTGCTGACAGTGCTGCCATCTGTCTGTTGTGGTTGGACCCCGTTTTTCGTCACACACGACACAGTCTCCGTGTCGGAGCTGCTCATGTAGGACGCGTTGTAGTTCTTCAGCTCCAGCAGTGACTTGTCGTTGTCCGTCACTCCGCTCTGGTTCTCACCACTCACACTGTCCGAGCCAAACAGACTCTTCGAACTCGTCTCCTCCATGTTCACTAACTCGTTGTTCGCCGTGATCATCGTCATGGCAACGGGCAGTTCGGGCTTCTCGAGGTTGTTCGTTTTGGTTTGGTTCACGACGGAGTTGACGACGACGCGCTGCTTCGCTTTCTGCCGCATCTGTTTCATCCGTCGGTCGAGGACGGAGAAGATGCGCACGTAGAGGACAACGGTGATGAAGAACGGGATGTAGAAGGAGCCGGAGGCTGAGTACATGACGTAGGCCGGTGACTGGTACAGCACGCAGTAGTGCACATTTGTCACATTGTCATACACGTACGTCTGACTGAGGTCGTTCCAGCCTACAAGCGGAGGGAGACAGATCGCTATGGCGATGACCCATACGCAGCATATGTAGATGGCCGCCTGTTTGGATGACCGCTTTTCATGGTACCAGATTGGGTAGAGTGTCGCGGTGAATCGGTCAAACGCGATGATGCACAGGTTCCATATAGACGCGGTGCAGTACAACACGTCTATACTGAGCCAGAAGTAACACATGGCTGAGCCAAACACCCAGTAGCCCAGACACTCGTTCACAGACGACAGTGGCAGAATCGTGGTGGCGAGCAGGAAGTCACTGAGGGCAAGGTTGCCGATCAGATAGTTGGAGATTGTTCGCAGGGACCGATACTTGAAGAGCGCGAGACCGACGAGGAAATTGCCGAAGATCGTTGCCACGACGATGGTGAGAAGCAGAACGGCAACGATGACCATGACAGGGAGATTGTAGTTGAGTGACAGTACTGCCTCCTGGGGTGTCATTGTGTCATTGTGATGCCTGCTAGCATTGACCAACAACATTGACCGGTTGCTCGTGGTCAGGTACTCTCTGGTATGCCCCTCGGTCAGTGCTGACGTTGTAGCCATAGTGCACGGATTTACAGACACAGAATACGATGATAAACACGGAAGCGTTCTGTCAATTCTGTGTCTAGACGGATCGTCGTGCTATGTATTACCCATGCGTCATCGATACGTCTTCATGCTACATAGAATGGATAAAAAGCTGTTGTACTTCAGCGGTGATATCAGCGCCGCCAGCGCATCAGAGAATTAGTTTTCCTGGCCGCTTCCCAGGCACACGCATGTATGCACGCACGCTCACACGTGCTTGATCCACTGCGGGCTCTTAATTGTGCAGAATGCACCTTTTTCTGCAAGTACAATCCCAATTATGTGTGAGTTAGTCTTGCACTGACGTGGTGAGTGCGGTATTTTTGTAGACATGTGCAGGCCATAGTGCAGGCGAAAGTTACGTTGACAGCTCCAGTGCTTCAGCGCACTTCACATCCACAAGTGGCATTGTGGGACGATAGACAGCCCATTGGACGATACATGAGTGGGCGGGGTCTGGTCACATGTTAGAATCACAGCTGGGAGACTTACAAAGTGAGATCACACGTTTATCCTCGTTTCACCAATACCAGTTTGTGATATGACTTAACGATTCCACTTAACGTTGTCCAATTCAATTCTGCTGCCAGGCATAGTCATACCACAGTTCTTCTATTTGTTTCACCAATTGTCACCATGTGTCATCGATGTCACCAGATAACCGGTGACAGGAGAAGGTTGCTGGTGACAGTGATAGCGTTCTCTCCACACTTGTTAGACAAATTGCCTTGATGTGCAGGTGATACAAGTCCTGTCGGTTCTCTCTGGTTCTGCTAACTAGACATGTAGCTGTCTATGTGGCTCCATGAATGTCCTCCCTCAACAGTAATTAGGCAAAGTACCCGGGGCTGTCTGTAGCGAGTCGTACACAAATTAGCATCCTTCACACATTCTCTGAAGTACGTGTCATCGTTAATTCATGTTGATTCGCTTTGATTCACGCGGCCATCCACAAATCGTCAATGACCGAGACCCCATCACCTGGAATGGTAAAGTGTAGCCGTTAGACAAATGTTGCAAGTTTCTGACGTAGTTTATTTCACGCAGCTGACGCCATCGTTATGTTATTGTATTTCTGTGAATTGCTTTGATAAACCTACATTGTAGTATCCACGTAGAGTATCCCTAGGAGGCTTCACTGTTTATTTCCCTGAGGTGAGGAAATGAGATGGATTACATCAGAGTGGCTAACAATAGATAGAAAAAAGACAATTTCATCATAACATACACAGCATACCCCAGAGATGGCAGGGAATGTTATTATTGTTGCCTTAATAAATTACATAGTCATTATACACCAGCAAATACACCATGCTTGCCATTTTAAATATGAATAGACATTAAACATGTTTAATTTTGATTTCATTTAGTTCATTCTTTTCATGTCTTCTAGCATCTGGTTAGATATTTTACATATTATTGCACATTGTTTATAATGTTGTTATTTCGTATTAAAAAACTTAAAAACTGTTTAAATCTTATTGAATATAAATAATGTTACATTTGAACTTTTTTATTTTAAATATGTTGAGTTGAAATCATTGAGGATTATCTGTCCTGGGTTGCTCAAATACTAAGGGAGGTAGATAGACCAACTGTTGCAGGAACGAGGCATGTGGGAGCTGACAGTGAGGCTGGCTCCTTCTGGGAGATGTATTGTTTGTCATCATTCTTCTTCACACTTACACTGTGGGTGGCCACATTGTCTACACAGGTCCAGTTTAGTAGTGTAGCAGATGTAGAACATGAACGTTTATTATGTACGTGAACATATGGTGGGACAAACTGGGTGTATAACATACTGATTGTCTGCAGCAGCAGCAGCAGCAGCAGCAGCAGCAGCAGCAGCAGCAGCAGTGGAATGTCGTCTTCAAGTACTACCACATACTCCAAATGTATGCAAACAATGCTTCTTTGAACAGCCAATCAATCTTGACATTATTTCTTCACATAATAGTTATCCCAGTCTGGTGCATTGTCACCGTTTTAGAGGTGATGAATCTCCACCACATTTTCCCCCTACATGGAATGTTTACTTCTGGTGACATAGATATGCAGAAGGCATCAACGGTTTTGATGTGCCTTTTGGTTATACCAAAACTTGTGGCCAAAATTGTAGGAACAAAGTGACCCCTGTATTGAAACTGCTGTCAGTATTCTTCTTGAGTGGTGTCCAGTGCTCTTTCACAAACCTGTTCTATTTATCTATCTTTATGTATACATATGTATATATGTATATATATATATATATATATATATATATATATATATATATATATATATATATATATACACACACACAAACCTGTTCTGTTTATCTATTTATATGTATATATATATATATATATATATATATATATACACATAGACATAAACATATATATGTATATGTATATATATATATATATATATATATATATATATATATATATATATATATACATATACATATACATATATATATATTACATATATATGTTAATCTGCAGCCACACGTGTTGCATTGGACCATCAGACTGACCATGTAAATCATGACAAATATATGTTGAAACCACCCAAAGTTCACGTCATGTTCCTGTGATATATAAAATGTATGTATGTATGCATTTTGTCTGATGTATATCACAGGAACATGACGTGAACTTTGGGTGCAGTTTCAGCATATATTTGTCATGATTTACATGGTCAGTCTGATGGTCCAATGTAACATGTGTGGCTGCAGATTAAGATCTTATCAGCCACATCTGTCACATACACACATTTGGTTAATAGACCAATACTTCTACCTGCACACGTACTCATGTTGCAGTGCACGTAATTGGGCTGGACACTGGAATTATTAGTCCCTCCTAGAGTAACAAGTAGTTTTTTCTTAGTACAACCTTCTTGTTGTTATTGTATATTTTACATTTCAATATTGTTATGTAAATCTGTACTGTAGAATTTTTTAATGCTGTTGGTACAAATAAAACATGTTTATTCTTATGCAACTAAGCCCGGTTTTAATTAGAATTAAATGCCTTTGCTGTATATTTCTTCTATAGACACTAGATCTAGTGAATACACATCGAATAAAAAGTCCCTTATGTAAACAGTTCTTATATAATTATTATTAAACCATACTATGATAGTATTCTGATTTTCGAAATGATTGATTGATTTAATGACCCATAATAAAATATAATTTACCATTATTTGTGGAAGATTTATATTTCATCATAAATAAAAGAATTGCATCCTGAATGACATATTATATGTCATTCAAACTTCTTTATAATATTATATATTTTTTACTGCTCTATTAAAGCATGTCTCTGTGATCAAGACGTTGATTAGAAAAAATGATGCCACCATGTTTATAATAAATAATATGATTTATTATTACATTGATCAAACTAGCACCTGTTTGGAAGTGCATAGCAAGTTCCTGTGGTCAGGAGACGACTCCTAAAAAGTGTTGCTCCAAGTAATTCAGCTCAAGACACCAGGTAAAAACGTCATGCCAGGCCTTGATATATCTTGCACTAGATCATTGGCGTAACCTTATGTCTTACATTTCTATAATGAATGATCCCGGTTGCATGTTTACTGTGTGGTAGTGTCAATATCTGGAACATTGGCCACCACGGATGTCACAAGACAAATGTTCTTCCCATTTGTTCGTGCTTTGATTATTGGTGGTCTTGTTGTTGGTTGAGAACCAGACCTAATGGCATGCTGGCCTCGACAGTCAGGAGAGACATGTGTCTTAATGTTATGCATATTTATTTAACTATTTTCATTCAGCATATAAAGTAACAAATAATAAATATCATAAATATTAAACAGTTATTGAGCATAACATTTATATTATGAGTATGGTCCATTTAATTCTTTTAGTCATTAATATAAAACAATTGTAGTATATTTTTCGGAAATTTAAGAGTTCTACATTAATAGACAATCAAATGTCTGGTTAATTATATTTTATAGTATTTGCATCTGCTACTGGTATCGTCCATAAAACAGGCCAGTTTCAGTTTGACATATTTGTTGGGTCATAAAGTATACAAGCGTTTTATGAATGATTTGGTGACAGTTTGCATAACTGGCTTTCTGTTGTTAGCAGCTGTTTTCTCTGCCGTCATACATCGGTGTATGTAGTTCATGAAGGCATCATTTACTTCTTGATCACAGTTGTAAGGGTGCTAACTTTGAGTGCATGAATAATAATAATGAGGTAACTTCTGTCGTGCCTAAATCATGGAAGTCAAACTCGGAGGTGCATCACAACAAATAGGTTGGCCGTTTCAAGATTGGTTGGCCATATTAAAGACACAAACCCTATTTAAAATGTTGGTATTGAATCAAAGGATGAAAAGTTAATCAGAACTAAATGGATAGCCATTTATCCAGGAATAAACACTGAATGTAAGTTATTAACCAAAAAACATTCCTATAATTATTGTTGAAATATTCTCATTGAATATGTTTGTACTTTTATGGTGATAGAAAGTGTATTCCATAGTTTGGGTGAAGCTATAGAGAAAAATACAATGTGACTTAACAATCTACAACATCAGGAGATTTAAATTGGGCCAAATAGTGTGTTTAACTATTGAATATTTATGAACAAATTACAGTATTTTCCTCCAATTTCAAGGTGACAGTACAAAGAGAAGTCACCCAAAAGAAAAATTACTTGAGTAAAAGGGCAGTATATATTGCCACAGTAAGACAGATGAATGGGACACATTATCTACTGATTGTGTTAATGCTAGCAGCATGAATGTATGAAAACAACACTGAGAGATATCTGATAAAGCCAAGATACACACACAGATTGACATCTGCAGCTAGGGTGGTAATCTGGTTAAATCTTGTTATTATATATGTCTACTGTCTACACTTCCAGGCAGGGAGCACACAAGAGTATATTCAATGAGTGTGGACTGTAGTCACATCTGAGTCATAATGTCCTGTTTATTGTCCACTTCATAATCACACACCTGACACTTGATCAAACTCCCAAGGGTGTAATCCAAAGCTGTACATAATTACTGAGACTAGCTACATGGAGAACAGGGGGTAGTTCCATAGAGCATTGTCCTGGGGGACATATTGCCAATAAATGTCAGTAGTTCTGAATGCAGCCACTTTGGGGCAGTCTGCTATATCCACAGTCTGCTCACAGCTCTCCTGGCCAGGGCTGTCTTAGTTAATAGTTAGTCTCTTGTTGATAGACAAACTCCATGGAGGCACATCTAAGTGGAGTTGTCTATCAAATCTAAAATGATAATAAATCTATTGAATAGATCATATATTGAACACTCACATTGGTGCCAACTGTATGAATATGTTTAAAAACAAGACTGACAAAATATATCAAGTCCCAGAAGAGCAGATTTTGTCTGCGGAAAACATTTGAATATTGATATGTATATATTTGAGGAGCGTTGTTGTTTATTCTATAGATTCCACTCTCCTAAGACCATCTTAATTCTTGTTAGATATGTCAGTAACTAAAAGATTGAAACACTTGTGGTACAATACTGGAGCATGTTTTGACTAGCCAGTCACAATCCTTATTCCCCGAACCACCATTACTCACCTGGTATGCCACAAACAACACTAGATGAGACGACTGGTGATATATCAATTTGTTTTCATAAATGGAGAGATAGCAGGATTATTCATTCAGAAAACAACAGGTTTTTTTACTCCATCGGATCAATTTGAACACTATTTATTCAGTGCACAGTCAATTTAGTTTAACTGTTTTGTTGGTTCATATTTGTGTGTGTGTGTGTGTGTGTGTGTGTGTTTGTGTGTGTGTGTGTGTGTGTGTGTGTGTGTGTGGTGTGTGTGTGCGCGCGCGTGCGTGTGTGTGTGTTCCCTGTTCACAAGGGAGCAGCACAATGCTTTTAGTAGTGAGTTGTGTCCTTTGGGTAGACCATCATACAATAGTTACTTTTACTGAACTCATTTATACAGTTAGGAAACTACATGCATACATGCAACTATAATATATATGCATGTATGGATCCATGCATGTATGCATGCATGCACACATTCTTGCATGGATGCACACATGCAAGTGCATATGGACACATGTATACATGCACACACACACATGCATGCACACATGCACACATGCACGCACGCACGCATGCATGCACACACACACACACACACACACACTCACACACACTCACACACTTACACACCACACACACCACACACACCACACACACCACACACACCACACACACACACACACACACACACACACACACACACACACACACACACACCACACACACTCAAACACACACTCTCATACACACCCACACGCACGCATGCATGCATGCACACACCACACTACACACCACACCACACACCACCACACACACACGCATGCATGCATGCATGCACGCACACACGCACGCACGCACGCACACACACACAAACACACTCCCACACACACTCACCCACACGCACACCCACATGCCCCCACACCCACACCCACACCCACACCCCCCCCACCCCCCCACCCACCCACACACACACACACACACACACACACACACACACACACACACACACACACACACACACACACCAGCACATGCCTGCCCACTTTGATACACTGGACTGATGTTGAAATTGCACCCACAGACAATACCCATTGAGCTAATGTAGAAATCTACATCAAGATACTTCTCACTTTGTTTTTACACAGATTATCTTATCTCCTGTAGACGGCTACGAAAGATGCTATGTTTGACGTTTTACACTAATCAACTGTCTCACTGCAATGCAATTTTCCAGCCATAAAGATTGATATACTATAGATGCAATCACTCGGCCAAGCAAACATGCCCTTGATTGTGCTGTAGATCTCAGATTGACCGTGGTTTCGCCACCTTTTTCCTAGAATAAATCGTGGCTTATCCAGACAGTTGAAGAGAATCAATCAGCCAAGCTCATTGGGCGTAATAAATGGCATATTGGTGAGATTTGCGAGGACAGACCAGTGGTTGAACAATGTTTTTATAAATAAAACAGGCATTGAGTGTATTAATTCAATACAACAAATATTCATGACCAGTTGATATAAATAAACATTATTTTTTATTTGTATACACTGTACCTGGTACAATTGTATCTGATATAGACCAGTGTCTTCTTGCTCTCCTTCTGTGTGGTTGGGTCCATGTTCTGCCTTTGTCAATATTTCTCACCATCATTCTCAGTTTCTTTGGTGGTTTCCACATGTGGCTGTAGGTTCCTGCCCTTTCAAGATCTCACTGCACCCTGTCTGTTACTCTTAGATTTGGCTTAGTGTAGGTCTTTTGTTCTCCATACTCTCTGCCAGCCTCTCCCCATTCTGTCTCTCACTTGTACATGTCCTGTCCATCTCTGTCATGCTGACTACTTTAATGTTCAGGTATTTCTTCGTGACAATCTCATCTCAATCCTGTGAAGTTGATGATGTTCCTATAAGTCCATGTACCTCTTAATCACTTGTTTCACTCTTTTCACACATTCTTTCACAGTGAATCACACAAATACAGTGTATACATAAAGCTTCACCAATGCTTACTGGTCTTTACGTCAACTGTTGCATATCCAGAGTAAAAAACAGATAATAAGATCATTTTAGTTGTCTTTTGTTTCTACTGTCTGTAGCATCTCTTGTCTCTCTGACAGTGCCAGTCTCCTATGCCCAAATACACAAGTGAATATTACACCAACTTATTGCTATTTAATATACATGTACATGTCTAGCGGGTGAAGAATGTGTTTGCATCCCTCAGAAGGAGAATGTGAGTATATATAGAATGTGAAAATGTAGTTATACATGTTTGGAAGCAGCCTGTGAATCTATTTTTTGGGCCCAACTTGAGACCATGGGGCATTCTGCCAGACAGAAGGTAATGAAACGTAGATGACACTGACACCAGAGAGAGATTTAGAGCCCTGTGACATCAACAAAGGTTATAGGGTCTTCATTTACAGGCACAATTTGCTACCGTCTACTTTTTTGCAATGCCATCAGCGGAATTGGCCCTGAACTGGGTGATCAATAAACCAATGATGCTAACATCGGCCGCTGTTTGCGCAATACACTGTAGGTCGATAATGAAGTTCCGCAATGATGGACCGTTGCAAATGTCTCCTGCCGCGATGGTCACTGTATTTTTCGTTTATTGGATTTGTAACGGTTGTTATGTAGTTTGGTACTGTTTCTATTGTGGACATAGCAGACATGAAGAAACAGGGATTAGATGAGGGGGCGAACAGATTTCTAAAAATACCCTTTCATCTCTGACGCAAATGTTTCTTGTCTGGTCAGGACGTCTTCTCGCTCTTTCTAAAGGGACATTGATGTTATATAACACTACACATTATTATTATCATTTGAAATGCTAATGTACCAGTAGATATACCCATGTCCTCAATAACGTGACATGTATGGAAGTATTGAGTAGAACTGGCCTCACCCTATGAAACAAACTACTTAAAAACTCCGACATGGACTCTCCAGCAATATGTAAGTAAGACAACTCTATATTGTCATAGAGCGTATTTATAAGACTAATTAATACAGTGTTTATGACTTTTTAAATATTTGTCATTTTAGCTTTTTAATTAGTTCATAATTGTTAATTAACTGTTTAAATGTGTGGGTACAGTGACTGGCTACCTAGGCTGGAGGGTGCACCAAGGAACTCTGGTTAATATTATTGTAATGTTCGGCTGTTCTCACATTTGCGGTGTATAGGAAGTCATATATAATGGCCACAGTTTGCCTGACTGCACCAAACACAACTGTCTACTTCATCCAGACAAAGTCCAACAAAGACACATTAATACTGCACCACGGAAATATAGCTGAATGGACAAGCTGCGTGATTTATGGACCCCAGAACTTGGACTCGGTAAACCACAAATATCTGTTGATTGCCATCATTGTGTGGTTTTGTTTTTGGCTTCATGAGAGTTTGAGTGGTGTATTGATTGTTTTAAATTTTAACTGATCAAAACAAAACATTTATATTAGCAAATATTTGGTAGGTACTCGTACTGAATTGGTCAGTGGTAATTTATTCACATAGAGGGCATTACTCTGTGGCAACCAGCAGTTGTTCGTTTGTCGTTATATTTTTAGTATTATTATTTTTTATTTCTTTTATTTTTTATTTGTAAAAGGAAGACCACAATTACAATAATAACATTAATTTTAAAATGATATCATAGATTTGTCTTGTATTTTATTATGATTAATGTTTACATACTGTTTTAATAATGAATTTATTTGTATTTTCATTTCTCTACTCTGTATTTTATATTTTTATGATGACGAACGCTGCAACATTAATTTCCTGGTCCGGGACAATAAAATGTTATGGTATTGTATGAAAAATGTAATCTAGTCTTTCCTGTACAACTTACAATCAATTGTAAAAGTTTGTTGTTGTTTTTGTTAGTGAAATTTTGAATAGCGGCGAACTTGATTTGTGATAGCCAGAATCATTTGACAGGTGATTTTTTACCTCAAGCAACTGCCTGATGTCCTTGCAGTAAAGGTTACAAATGCATTATGGAAATGTAATTTCCGGCTCAGTGTCTTTACTGTAGGCCACAGCACATGGATAAATATGTTCAAATTACTCAGATCCCTAAGGTGTATTTATATAATGTTTTTACAATGTGCTGTTTTGTGACACTAGAAAAACAATGATTAATGGTATATTTGTGTTGTGTGCATCAACGTTAATGTGTCATTATTATTGTGTTGGGTGTGAATGTTTGAAGACCTGTTTTTTATTTAAAGTTTGTTCTTTGTTATGATAAGATATGCTCGCATATGGGTGTCTGGATCTTGAAAATTAAATTTAGTTCAAATGTTATAAGGGTTTTAGTATATACATTGTATGTGTTATGTTTTGAATGGTTAATAAAAACAACAATAATGACGATGACCATATTGTAAAGAATGATGGATTTACTTTTATAATTGATGGGATGGTTATTTTATACAAACATGCATACATTATGAAGTAAAACATTTAGTTTGCTCCCATTATGTTCCGAGTACATGGAAAAAATGTAAATTAATTTTGTGGAACGATGTTCAGTTCCTTTATGGCATGCGTTTCCATAACACAATGAACAATACTTCCTTTTAGAAGCCTCTAGATGTGCTCAAGCATGGACCATCATGAAAGGAAATGTGCCCGCACCGGAGACCTATTTCCTGTTAGTGTATCATTGATTCTCGGTGGATCAGTAAGATTTGTGACCAGCTCAAATAAGAACTACATAAAAACGCTGTGGTCATGTGTAGGAGACATAAATAGCCGGTGCCAAGTGACGTTTCACAGAAGACACAAAGTGAGAGTCGTAATCGTGCACCATGTAAATAAATCCGGTGATAATGCGCTGTAACAAATAGGTGGTTTCTTAAGTAATTTGATTCTCGCATGCTCCTGGAGGTGTATGTTGGTCACGTCTCGGAAGGAATAATTCGATCCAGTTTCTGAGTCCCTGGCGACACGCTTGTTACGCAGTCTGAATGGTTATGTCAGAAACACATGAGCCTCTGTAGTGGTCTTTTCTTTCCACCACTCAGCGACAACAATCTCCTACCAACTAGTCTATATTTGGTGCATGTCGAGTGCTGCAACTTGACGGTCTTGTAAAGTCTCTTTCAACTAGTCAGCCTTTTTCATAATGTTATTGCTATAAGTCACTTTCAGCTTGCCAGCCTTTTTCGTAACATTATCAAGAAGCCAGTCTTTATAGTCTTCTTATTTTCTATACACTATAAAAGTTAGTATAAAGAACAAAATCACCGACATGTCACTGATAGATATAATACAATAGATACAATGTCTTGTCATTTTTTCATAAAATCATGTTATCGTAGTTACTAGCCACTCCAAAATTGTATAGACTCTGAGTCTACACTCTGACACAGACTGAGTACCTAAGAGTGTAGTCAGTCAGGAAGGACTGTGTTCATGTCTAAGTCTTAGGACTCTGTTTATCATCAAGTTCATAATTCAGCTCCTTTGATCAAACTCCCAAGTGCAAGATCCAAACCTGTGTATAAATACTCAGACTGCCTTGTTAACACATTATAATTATAATGGTCCCAGCATGCAGAGGTCTGACAGACCTGAGCAACTGTTGTCATCATTATAGTAATCTTATCTTAACATCTAAACCACAGTTTCAGAAATTGTCTGACAGCTATCCATGATTGAATTAGGGCAAGGTCAACATTCATCAATATCTAACTGTCAAGTGAAACGTGGTATTTTAACTACCTTATGAATCAGGAACATTAGTTTGACAATGTTACCTCAGACCTTTATCCAATGCAGTACATGTTCATGGACGGTGGCGGGACTGTACTTTCTCCCATTAATTCTTGTCCAATAATTACAGGAACCAGCTAAAGTTCAAAGAACAGTTGAAGGAAGTACTTGTTACCACCTGTCCGACCTGTAATGAGAGGCAGTTAAAGATGGGTGCCCATATAATGGACCCCAAAATGCCTAAATCTAAAAGGTTGTTAGGTAATCACTTTTGCTTGGATGGGTCTGTGTCATGGCATGGTGTACTGATATATTCAGCAGGGCAGATGTTTTACCCCAGTAGTTCGAGAACACCAAATGAGGAGTAAACCTTTTACGACAATGTGCTAGAGCTACAAGATCAATTGGCTTTCAATTGGTTGATTGCACTGATGCTAGGATATCCACATGAACTGATGATATTTATTTATTGTTACAACCATGTAACCTGTTGATTATCCTACTGATCATGTGGTTGTTTTTATCATAGAAAATGTGAAATTAGGTCACCATAAATGCTGGACATGTTTGGTCAAATCATCAATGTGCATGTCTTTAAGTCCTTTTTGCAAGTCTGCTGATAGTCAAAAGTGTAAGTTTGATCAAAACATGAGAATGCCTACTCACCTCCCAGTGTATAAAAATGTCATACCCAAACCCTCTGTGCATCTGTAAAGTCTGTATACCACAACATCTCAATCCCAAAGGTCCGACGTTTACAACCAGCTTGGACAGTCAGACACAGGTACACGGTACTTCTTGGAAAGTAAAACAGTGAAATGTGCTAAGTTGTAAATTATTCAGTGCTGTGTTTGACTGAGACAGAGGATGAAGTGTCAATATGGTCTGTCCCCCAATGACTCCCTAATGGAACTGATTGTTTCCTGTAGTTTGCAGTTCATGTTTGATGAACTCATCACCATTGTCTGGCCGTCCCATTTGTTTCCCACAAGGCAATTAGGGTAACAGTTCAAGCATTTAGGTTCCTAATGTCCCCTAACAGATGACCTTATTTCACCACTGTGCATCAGTCACAAATTGTCCTGTAAATCACCAGTCAACAAAGCTGACCAATTGCAGATACTAAATTATTTATATCTTACCTGCAATATGTTGACTGGCATAGCTTGATGGTTCCGTTAACCTGTTAACTGCAATAACCAATCAGAAGATTGCTGCCAACTTCAAGGGTCGCATGACAATTACACATGTGCACATGTAAGTATGACGTTTTCTGTGACCATTCAATAAACCCAGCAACCGACTCATTCACAATTCAAGCCATGATTGGTTGCATGGACGTTGTATCAATGTCAGATTGTGACGTTGGATTATGCAGGTTGCTGTCGATTATTAACGTCAGATAGGCATCAGGATGTGATGGTGATCAAAGCGGCAGTATCTGATCATACTCTTCTAGTCTGTCTGCCGTCCAGCTCCAAGCTGTGATGCCAATGCAACGTGTACTTCAACTGGCGGCGAGTTGATTGCTCATCACATAAATGACTTTACTGACATATCTTGTTCCCACGCCCGTGGCGGACATTACTGACGTCCACATCTGTCGTTTGCGCCAACTCAGCGCTATATATAGAGAGACACTTAGAGACTGTTTGAAGACTGCACACAAGCAGTCAGATTTATTTGTTTCTATGAACTATTATAGCAATCGTGGGAGTGACTGTGGACATTACTTTTATCATATCATGTCCAAGCATTTGCTTTCACTTCCGGTTTCTTCTGATTATTTCTATTGGCATTCTGTGACCACACCTGGTCCATGACATTAAATATAACTGGTGAACAGTGCAAAGCAGTTGTGCAATTACATAATTCCTGGCCAATTAACTATACCCTGTATAGATGGATCATTGCAACAATTAATCTTGTAGTTTTGGAGCTCTGGGCTTATTGCTACATCCTTAACTAATACCCTTATAAGTCTTCTCTTTTAATACATTTAAGAAATGTTATAATTTTTCACAGTAATCAACATGTTTAATTATTCTAAGCTATATGTCATCATTCATTTAAGAAATGTAAACAAATCTTACAAATAAAAAATAATAATAATCTAATATGAAATTCATATAGCACCAGTTGACCTTTTTATAAGGCCGAGCTACACAGGGAAGTGTAATCCTGGATAGCTGAATTGTTGATGGGTTATTTCTGGCTATCAATGAAGAATGTGTTATTTTGTCGTCAAGTGTTGCATGAATAGTGAGTATTGGGTTTCAGCAATCAGAAAGTAGCTGCTGCTCTCGGGCGAAATACAACTCCACGTCTGGTACACATTGCTGATGGACAATGAATGCTGTCAGAAATAGCATATTTTTTAATTGCCAGATGGTGAATACTTCCTAGTATTAGTGACATGCTGCTAAAATAGATGTATTATTTCACAGTTTACAAGCCACAGCATTACATGTTTTCACTGTATAGCACAGACATTATTTGTGTCAATGATTGGCTCATATTTTAGCAAAATAAACACTTATTAACATGTAATAACTTGCACGATTATCTTGTCATCTACTGAAGCATTTGCCCGCAAGTGTTTGCTTAACCAAACATATTATATACAAAAAGTATCAATCAGATGCTGTTGTTTTGATTTTGATCAGATATCAATCACTAAGTGTTATTGTTGCTACAAGATGCTATTTTTAGTTGATGATTAACAAAATATTTTTGAACAAGGATCTGTGTCTCATCAGACTGATTCATCAATGTTCTGACTTTCTAAATTTAAAGTATGTAATGACGTGTGTTCAATCCATTCACGTCTATAAGTGTCATATTATGCACCAGAGAGGGCTGTGGATTATTTTTGGGTGGCCGCTATTGATTTTATCCCCTAAAAAGTTGCAATAACATGCAGACAAATTATCCATTGAACAGATTTTTCAGCATGCATTTCTGGTGTTGTGACAGTTTAACGTTCTTTCAAGTTTTGCAATGTTTTTCTCAAATAAAGAAGACATCACAACTGCCAGACTCGTGTCTAATATAAGGTGAATGGCCTTGGATCGATCAAAATACATCCCAAATACGTCTCTGCAGTAAAATATAAATTGCTGACGTTGACAAAGAATATAAAATTATTATACATAACAAAAACATATTTAAATGTAAAATGTACAATAACAAATCAATAAAATAAATAATAACATTAATAACAATAAAAGATGTGCAAAATATAATTGATTGATGTTGAAAAATATAAATTTTACAAAAATACACATTAAATACACATAAAATATACAGTAATAAAACAATGTTTTTAGTTGCAGTGGATTGAGATACTTCTGCTGACGTTGACAAAGAATATAAAATTATTATACAACAATACATCGCAAAAACATTATATTTTTAACTGTAAAATGTAAAGTTACAAATAAATAAAATATATAATAACATTAGTTGTAGTAACAATAAGAAAATATGCAACATATAATTGATTGATATTGAAAAATATAAATTATACAAAAATTCACATTAGAAACACATAAAATATACAGTAACAAAATTATTTTTAATTGCAGGTTAATGTACTTCTGCTAAGACCAAACACGGTAATTTCTAAATTTGACCGTAATCTATATCTTGACATTGGGTAGTTGTTTATTCATGTCACCTCACTGGTAATGCATTGAGTATGTTTTGTCCATGTGCACATGGGGCCCAGTGTCCCCTAGGTGCTGACCTCAGCTTCATGTCACTGTGGTCTAGTTGTTGGCTGCTCTCACAGTCAAGTGGTCAGGAAACTGCCTCAGGCTTTGTACATTTAACTTCAGATTAATGGAGGCCATAAAGAGGCACACTGAATCTGATCTTTTGGTTAGATTAATTTATTAATTTTCATTAATTAATTAATTTGTTTC
Source organism: Oasisia sp. SBJ-2009 (assembly GCA_964017155.1). Lineage (NCBI taxonomy): Eukaryota > Metazoa > Annelida > Polychaeta > Sabellida > Siboglinidae > Oasisia > Oasisia sp. SBJ-2009. The sequence goes on along the minus strand of OZ024864.1, from coordinate 3,269,205 downwards.
TATAGTTTTCTCATTTCACAGTTATTTTATGAAAAATAGCCTGTCTTTTTACAGAGAGGTTCAATATGTACTTTTACTTATTGATATGTTCACTGTACATAGAATGACATAAAGCTGAGTTCTGTTAAATCGTTCAAGATGACACACTTTTTGATTAAAGTGATTAAGGTGATTGTTTCATTTATACATAACCGCATGACGAAATTTATTGCAGCAGTAGTAAGTGAAATTTACATAAGTGGCATATAAATATGTTTCCTAAAATAGCACAACGATGTGCACATATCACTTTTAGCTGTTTAGTTAAAACAATCACCGTACTTGAGGGAAACAGTTGTCCTGTGTGTCGAACACATTCTTGTATACCACATGAGATATCTGAAGCAGCCGTAAGCTTCCAGTATCAGAGAGAAAACGAGAGCTGCACTTAGAGTGTGGGAGTATCTTTGAAGTCATTCATTCATTCATTCGAGGCAACACCTCAATGACAGATTCTCTGTGATCAGCAGTTGTGACCTGTGGGGGTAGTCTTGTTGCTATCACATAGCAAGAGTGCACAGCGGGCTCCAGTTGGTCCGTGTGCAGAAGTCACCAGGTATTGTAAGCAGCAGCAGAACATAAACCTCTGAAAGGTAAGGGTGATCCTCGTGAGGGGGGAGAAATGTAACAAAGAAGTTAGAGCAACAGAAGAACACCTTGACAGAGATGGCCACATTCTTGGGTCATATTGACACCAGAAACACAACCCAGAGCAGCACATCAGATGAACCTATAGTCTGTTTCACAAGGCTTAGTGCAATGTTCATAATACTTTATTAAGTGTGCTGAATGAAGGTGTAAAGCTCATAAACTGAAATGTTGTTCTTTAATGTTTGGCATAATTGAAGACAATTGCTAATAAGTATCACCTATGGATTAAAAGGCCAGTTTAAGATAAAACAGGGATGTTCTCTTTAAGAAATCAACCTAGAACAATTGACAAATCTTCTCAGAAGAATTCAAGGTAAACCCTTTGGATAAGATGGCCACTGTGGTCTTTGACAGAGTAAGGGGTCAAGTGATGGTTGTCACCCTGTCCCCTGCCCTTTGTTGCAGGAGATCACCTTGGTTTGACCTATAACCAGTGCAGTATTAAGTGGACATACTCAGTAGTTGCTCACTTCTTACAGTGACATTCAGTGGCTCTGGATCACGAAGATTAATTTATCCCACATCCCAAGTGCTTCCGGGCAAGACCACTCTTTAAAATCACTCCTCTGGGCACAGTGTATCACTGAAATAATACTTGATATATGGCTGCAAGGAAGTGTGTGCATACATTGGACAGTATGCAGTGTCTAAATAAGTCATCAGGTTTTGACAGAGACAAATCATTGACCTGTGTGTATTTTATTATTGACAGAAGGCAGCGATTGGGTTCAGTGCTTAAAAATGTAAAATGTTATTCAAATGTAATTGCGTGATTGATTGATGTTTGTTCCATACGATTGTTCAGTACTCTTTAAGTGGAATGACGTAGTTGAATGTTGATATCTTTATACAGACATGAGACAGCTCTTACATTTGAAATATATTCAGGTAATGTTTTGATATACTATACAAGGAAAACAAATAATATAAATGACAATTTAAACTACAGTTAAACAAACAATATAATTTCAAAACCAGAACCAGTTACAGTAATTGTTACTCATTTGCTATAGCTTGTTACCTGTAGCCAAGTCCAGTTATGAAAACATATTGTTATACTTATATAACCAGAGCTAAAGTGTTCAGCAGACTGTGATGATAATATTTTGAGATCTAGCAATAAAAACTAATTACCAACACTTCTGTATGAAAGACTGATTTGTATTAAACCAACTTCTCATATTACTTGAACCGTCCACCCACTACAAAACATGATGCACAGTAGGCAAAAAGAATTACGGAGGAGGTTTTTGTTCAGCCTGACCACCTGATTTAAATGTCTGCTGTCTACAAGTTGTTTTTAATAAGGTCAAGTTGCAGCCGGATCAGCAAGATTTGGCACTCATGCAGGACACAGGTCTGGAGTGATTAAAAACACATCTCCTACGTTGTTGGCAAACATGTATGAACCATTCGTTTCTTGCAACAATCTCTCAGGTTCTGACACATTAATTGTGTTTAAACTGAAAAACAAGTAGTTTGTCTTATGACAGACGTGGTACGGAGAATGAAACTCTGACTTAAGGCTGTTGTGCTTCCTTTGAATTGAAATATGATACCTGTGAAATTGTGCAGCATAGCTAAGTAATCCAGTAGTAATTGTACATGTGTAGCAGTGATCATAGCGGGCAGAACACATAAACTTAAGTGCGTTACTAAATGAATGAAACGGAGACAGGCACTTGTTGATGTTGATCAGGATGTAATATGATATAACAGGGTGATTAAGTTGTAATAAATACATATTTAAGAACCTGTAGTTATATAATACATGCACGTATGCATGCGCATATTCACACACCCACACACACCCACAGCCAAACAATAGACAGGTGCTGGTAGCCTATAATCTGCTCTAACAAATTTACAGCAAATGTCCATGAAAAAGCACATTGCCATGCTTCCAAGGTAATTGGCCATCATCAGAATCCTGACTGACTTAATCCCCTTTGTAGCCTCTGTCTTTGAGGAGTATATTGTCTAATATCCCCCCATTCATTAGCAGGATTAAAGAAGTGGTCAACAAGTGTTCCTCTCATCGATTCGTAAATGCACTGACCACAACAAGCTCCATGACTTTGATGTGAAGATAATGACCTTATCAGAAGCCCTAAGTCTTCCTGAGATTGAACTGTCTTGGAGGGTGGCTCCTATTATCAATCCATACAGGTGATCCTATCACCATCAGAGGAATATGTGATCTGCAATCAGGAGGGATTTGTGGGTGTAGATGTGGTTATCTCCCACTGAGGTCAGTCTTTAGCCCACCAGTGTCTCACATCTCAGATTATGGTCACATACACCACTGTCATTTGCTTATGACAACCTGACAGTGAAGAAAAAATATCACCGGGCGATTTCCATTTCTAAACAACAAACGGAAACTGTGGTCAGTGTTTTCAATCTTCAGACCACCGAGTATTCAGGTGTCAACCATAGAAAACACTCAACCAATCGAGGCAGTTGAAAGCTTAAGTGCTGAAAGTCATCTCAATGACAACCTGCCTGGCAAAATGTCATCGCCTCATTTCAGCATCTTAAGCAAGCCACCAGTGAATCAGCTGATTATCCTATCATCAGACCACTTTAGACAGAATCATCTTGTTGATGTGGCATCAGTACAACTATCGTTCCATCCAGACTCGTTCGCCTCTGGACCAAGTTCAGTATCCATGGGTAAAAACTGTCTCAATTCAACTGTAGCATTGATAGACTGGATGGCACAGTCACTACTGGACTTGATCAGACTTACTGCTGGGTTTTGTCATAACACCTTCATGATTGAAAATAACTTCTGGTCTCTCACACGATGCTGATGTCGTGGTAAATCTTCGCTGTAGCTGTTTTGTGTGAGGTACAGCAGCCCAGTGTTATTAGTCTTAAAACATGGATTATTGTGATAAACGTCTGATACCTTATTCAAACAGCAGCAGGTCTAGATCAAATGGAGCATGTCATAGACCATCTGGTCTGGATCAGATGGAACATGTCATAGACCATCTGGTCTGGATCAGATGGACCCTGTCATAGACCATCTGGTCTGGATCAGATGGAACATGTCATAGACCATCTGGTCTGGATCAGATGGAACATGTCATAGACCATCTGGTCTGGATCAGATAGAACTTGTCATAGACCATCTGGCCTGGATTAGATGGAACATGTCATAGACCATCTGGTCTGGATCAGATGGAACTTGTCATAGACTATCTGGTCTGGATCAGATGGAACATGTCATAGACCATCTGGTCTGGATCAGATGGAACATGTCATAGACCATCTGGTCTGTATCAGATGGAATTTGTCATAGACTATCTGGTCTGGATCAGATGGAACATGTCATAGACCATCTGGTCTGTATCAGATGGAACATGTATTAGACCATCTGGTCTGTATCAGATGGAACATGTCATAGACCATCTGGTCTGTATCAGATGGAACATGTCATAGACCATCTGGTCTGTATCAGATGGAACATGTCATAGACCATCTGATGTATTGGACCTCAGCACAATAGCTGAAGCTATCAGAGTCTGGATCTTGCCATAAAGAGAAGTTGTCCCCCTGGACTGGAGCATTGACTTGTAGACACCCTACAACTGTACTGATAAACTGTCCATGTGTCAATGTAATCTCAGCTCCTGGACAGGTCTCCTGACCCAGACACTTCTCAGGTCATTGACCTTTCAGAAACTGTCGCCATGTCAAAAACAAACTCATTTGTTACATGAAAGTTCACTTGCGGTGGTGTCTTGTGCTAGCAGACTTTTTAATTACAGTAAACCCCAAATATCACAAATTGCGTTGGACTCGCCTAATTATTCAATCTATGCAAAATTCATTATAATTATCTTAAAGTTACTGTATATAATAACAACATTTTAATATCCATATAAGTTCATTTATTTACTGGAAATGTGAATATTTTTTACAAGTTAATATGTTATGTCCAAGGTTTACTGTACATGGAACTTTATTTATTGAGCACTTTTTAATATATTTTATTTATGTCTTGTTCATTTTAACTTAACATTACCAGCATCGTTGAGCTGTTTTTATAATGCTAAAATGTGTATTAATTTATTATTGTGTTGATTGTCAATGCACAGCAAAGCAGGATTATAGTAACCCAAAAAACCCTGAACATTTTCTAATCAAAACCCTAGTTTTAATTATATGGATATAAGACGAATGTGACGGTGTGTATCACTTCTAGTCTGTGTCTTTCTGTCGTATGTGACACTGTCAGGGTCACTGGTAGTGTCACATGCATTGATCCTGCTGAACTGCTGGACTTGACAGAGCTCAGCTGCTTGTCTTGTCGCCATGCCGACGCATAAACAACCCACTTGCAGCTGTAAAGAGCAGCAAAGTGCCAGTCCTTAGATTGCCTACAATGCATCAGAGAGACCCAAGGGAAGTGGTCCACGTTTCCTCGGATGTTTTAGGATGTTCTATCATCATTCCCATACATCGTCCCGTCACCCTGTCTCATCAATGTGCACCGTGAGAAAGATCGCGACACGATCGCGAAATTGATCGCATTTATATTTCATGAACTCGTCACCTGTGGCCAAAAAATTAACACCACCAGGATTGATAGTGATGTCGGTCAGTTACTCGTCTCTTTTCTACCTCTATCTTTGCTCCCGTCTGTTCTTTCCCTCTCTGTTTTTCTCCAGCTCTACCCTCACCCCACTCTCCCCCATTTTCTCTTCCAACACCCCTACTGTATTTACCCTGTTCACCCCTTCTCCCTCTATTCTCCTCATCCCTTCTTCCTCTTCTCTCTTCCTTTTTCTACCTCTCCACCCTCCTCCCCATATCCTCCGACTCACCCTCTATCACCTCATTCCTCCTCTCTCCCTTCCTCCTCTCTCCCATATCCTCCTCTCTCCCTTCCTCCTCTCTCCCTTCCTCCTCTCTCCCTTCCTCCTCTCTCCCATCCTCCTCTCTCCCTTCCTCCTCTCTCCCTTCCTCCTCTCTCCCATCCTCCTCTCTCCCTTCCTCCTCTCTCCCTTCCTCCTCTCTCCCATCCTCCTCTCTCCCATCCTCCTCTCTCCCATCCTCCTCTCTCCCATCCTCCTCTCTCCCTTCCTCCTCTCTCCCTTCCTCCTCTCTCCCTTCCTCCTCTCTCCCATCCTCCTCTCTCCCATCCTCCTCTCTCCCATCCTCCTCTCTCCCTTCCTCCTCTCTCCCATCCTCCTCTCTCCCTTCCTCCTCTCTCCCTTCCTCCTCTCTCCCATCCTCCTCTCTCCCTTCCTCCTCTCTCCCATCCTCCTCTCTCCCATCCTCCTCTCTCCCTTCCTCCTCTCTCCCTTCCTCCTCTCTCCCATCCTCCTCTCTCCCTTCCTCCTCTCTCCCTTCCTCCTCTCTCCCTTCCTCCTCTCTCCCATCCTCCTCTCTCCCTTCCTCCTCTCTCCCATCCTCCTCCCTCCCTTCCTCCTCTCTCCCTTCCTCCTCTCTCCTATCCTCCTCTCACCCTTCTTCCTCTCTCCCTTCCTCCTCTCTCCCATCCTCCTCTCTCCCATCCTCCTCTCTCCCTTCCTCCTCTCTCCCTTCCTCCTCTCTCCCATCCTCCTCTCTCCCTTCCTCCTCTCTCCCATCCTCCTCCCTCCCTTCCTCCTCTCTCCCTTCCTCCTCTCTCCTATCCTCCTCTCTCCCTTCTTCCTCTCTCCCTTCCTCCTCTCTCCCTTCCTCCTCTCTCCCATCCTCCTCTCTCCCATCCTCCTCTCTCCCATCCTCCTCTCTCCCATCCTCCTCTCTCCCTTCCTCCTCTCTCCCATCCTCCTCTCTCCCATCCTCCTCTCTCCCTTCCTCCTCTCTCCCTTCCTCCTCTCTCCCATCCTCCTCTCTCCTATCCTCCTCTCTCCCTTCTTCCTCTCTCCCTTCCTCCTCTCTCCCTTCCTCCTCTCTCCCTTCCTCCTCTCTCCCTTCCTCCTCTCTCCCATCCTCCTCTCTCCCATCCTCCTCTCTCCCTTCCTCCTCTCTCCCTTCCTCCTCTCTCCCATCCTCCTCTCTCCCTTCCTCCTCTCTCCCTTCCTCCTCTCTCCCATCCTCCTCTCTCCCTTCCTCCTCTCTCCCATCCTCCTCCCTCCCTTCCTCCTCTCTCCCTTCCTCCTCTCTCCTATCCTCCTCTCTCCCTTCCTCCTCTCTCCCATCCTCCTCTCTCCCTTCCTCCTCTCTCCCATCCTCCTCTCTCCCTTCCTCCTCTCTCCCATCCTCCTCCTCCTCTGTCTGTTTTCCTCTTCATCTTTCTCACTTGTTTTCTCTGTTTGTGAGTGAGACATTGCATCAATGTGCTATGCCAAGTTCTTGTATCTCCTCAAGACACTGGCAGAGACAGTAAATCAACAACAATGTTGCATAATTAAACCCATTGACCATTGACGATGAACAGAGAATGTGATGTTATAAAAAGGGCATTCACGTTTTGTCGCTTCTGTTCTCCAACAAACACATCGAGCCGACGTGTTTGTATGTGCTGGAGTGTGCGTGTAATCCGTAGCTTCCTGGTGTCTAATCATGTGGCTGTGAGGACAAGCCTGTAAGCACCAACCTTGTCAGTCGTTCTTTTTGCAGAATCACACAGCATTAAACTCACAAAACGTTGACATCTGTTAAGACGGGAAGTCTCTGAGAGGCCATCAGGTGCCAATGAAGCATTAACACCTGAAGAGGTTCAGTAGTTGCCAATGAAAGGACCTCAGGCTCAGATGTCTATCAAGATTGCTAATGCAGATTGCACATGCCTAGGTGACACAAATCATAAATGTCAGGTGGCGATATGGGACGTAATAGACAAGTCAAAACAGACACAAGTGTAAACATCTTTTTATGCTGTTTTGCATTGTGTCCACAGTTGCTCGATGTTATAGTGACCCCGTCGGTTATGGTGGCTGGAACCACCTTCTCAAGGCAGGGGCGGGAATACCAAGACAAACCTCGTTGAATCAATTGTACCTTGCAATCTTCATTGCAGAAGCAGCCAATTTTGAGAAGCAATCTGGAAATTTGTTGTTAGCATTGATGCATTGTAATTGCATACAACAATGGTTGTATTTGCAGTTTGAATGTTTTTGTATATAATATCATCATTTTATGGATATATAATATCATTTTATGACTTTCAAATTGTAAGCATTTTCCCGACAATTTGGTAGACAGCAGACATTCTACATATATAATTTCTAGTAATGTCAATGAAGCAGGAATGGAGTAGGTTGGTTTTGAGGCAGAGCCTCACGCATTATGTTCTACAATAAGAAAGATGAAAAGTTGTCCTGAATCTGGAAATGTACCAATGGTAACTGTAATGATTAGATGACAACTGTACATGCTTCATAAATTGGGCATGGATGTACTAAGCATGGATTAATGATGTCCACAGTTAATAATTCCAATTCTTAAAAAAATGTATCTTCTGGGTAGTTTGTTGTCTGGACTCCTGAGTTATTCAGAACATTTCCATGTTTTGCCTCTAGACTTATTCCAATGAATGTCACACCTTCTCAGTGAAGTAGGACCGGCTGTGACTTTGTGATGGAGCCACTCTCTCATGTCATTTGATCTCTACTTTTCCCAGGTAGTGTGCTCATTAACTGTTGTTGACTGGGACAAAACATCTTGAACAGTCATAACAGGCTATAAGAGTGGGCCTTCCTTGGAAACCCCACACCCATACCCCTCCCCATCACTGCCTGCTCAAGACGGCAGTGACACAGTGATTACTGCTGTTGATGTATGGCTGTTACATAGACCCACCACTGATTACAGACATCACTCACAGCCACATCTCTTGTTGCACTGACGCCTTCACTTGTACATAGACAACCACACAATGCACTTCCTACATCAAATATACATGGAATACACTGTTCATGGCTCCAAGACATGGTTGTGTTGTAAGACATTAATTTACTTTGAAGCATATCTTTTGAAACCTGAGCCAACACACATGAGTATGTTGGTCATGTACTGTTGAGTATATGACCAAGACCTGTAGATCTTGGGTCGAACAAAACATTGTACATTTCAAAATATACGGACGAGTATGCCCCAAAGTAAGATAATTTCTTACAAAATAATCAAATATATAATTTTTTTATTTTGAAGTATCAAACAGGGCTAGGTACTAATTTTGTTTCACTTATAAAAACTGTGGTAAAGTTCATATTTTCAATATCTGTCAACAAAAATAAACGTGATTTACAAACGTTTAGCCAAAAACCTTTGGGGCACTGTAGGTCTCTGCCAAAACGTAGCACATTTATTTGATGTTTCTACATTTGATATATTTACATGTGGCGACACTTGACCGTTATGGAAAAATGTCACACAGATTGAAATAAAATTACAAATACAAAATATGAATTTCCTCTAAGCACGTTTGACACGCATGCACGCACGCACACACGCACGCACGCACGCACACACACACACACACACACACACACACACTCACTGTGGGATTTGTTCTTCACAAGAGGAGAGTGGAGGAGATGTGTTTACATGGCCTGTGCACTGCCACAGCAAGGGGCACCTGCTGGTGCACTAATTGATGTCATAGGCATTAGGCAGAATAGGCACCTAGCTCCTGTAGGTGGACAACTTGATGGTTTCTGCAGCTGTCAGAACCCCAGCTCAGGTGGGCTTTTTGTATCCACATTTCTTCTGACCTTTTCACCAGTTCCCTGACATGAGGTGAAGGGAAATCCTACCCTGCCCTGTTCTTCAGAGTTTGTGTCTGTAACATCTTTGTTTATAGACTAGTATTTCTGGTACAAGTCATTGACTGCAAAGAACACACACACTGAAATGATTAACCCCTGTGCAACAGCTTGGAAACAGCCACACCTGGTGGTGGGTGTTTAAGGCAACAGTTGCTAGATGTTTGTCTGTGTAGAGTTAGCTTAGTGTAGAGTGTTGCTTCCGCTGAGGTTACTGACCACATAGAACATAAACAACAGAGACTGACTTGTCTGTGTCCCTGTGTAACCTTGGTGTCTGGTGGAAATGCAACGAGTGGATCATAAAGTGTGTTTGGTTTTATTGCTAGTTATCTATAATAATACTTTCTGAAATGCTTCCTGAAATTGCAACACAAACAGAACACAAGAATTGCCTGATACCCTCCTCCAATCGAAAAATAATTGCAGGAGGTACTATAAAATGTGTAAACAAAGAATTGCAGAATAGTAAATGATTTGGTATTTTGTGTTAAACCACGAGTCAACAATGGTTAAACTTTTTCGTTGCAGATATGAATTATATATCTATATATTTTATATCCAATTGGATAGATAACTGACCAAAGAGTGGTGTGAAAAGCAGCATAGACAGCAGTGTGAGATGGGCACATTTTATCGGCCAGAGAATGCAGATGGTGTTTTGATAATGTCAGATATGTATGAGGCTCCCACATAATCAAGTCTGAAGGCCCAGTCGTAATGCAGCCTGACTGCACCAATCAGAACTCTAACTCACCAAATACTTTTCACTGATGAAATTACAAATGTAAAAACTACACGTCAGCGTAAAGTAAACAGTTACATTGAAGACTGACAACGCAGACGTCTCATTTTTGCAGCCACATTCTTGTTTTTTTTTACATTCATTTGCAGTATCTATTGCTGTTGAAAACTCACAATTTGTACTAGCTGATATGCCTTTTTTATTTGAAATGCTGCACAAAATAAATTATTATGTGCTGGTGCATGATTATACACAATTTAAATGTACAGTTATTAATGTCATACTATACTGTACATCTTTGAATAAAACAAAGTTGTTGCATTAATATTTTCCTTGCCAAAATAGATTTTCTCTCGATGGGGAACTTATTTAATATTACCCCAGTTTTCAGCTTGACTCAATACAATCACTGACTTTCCTTTCACGCCCAATTTGTAGCCTGTGTTTATCAGTGTTTTCCAGTCAGCAATGACACAGGCTTGTGGAGTAACAGCTGGCCTGACTGCAGCAAGTTGTGCTCTCAGAAATTCCCATGTAGGATTCCATATGTAATGATACGTATCTTGCTGAGTTAACATGAAAGGATGTCGACCTTTCTTGTCACGCAATCAACATGCACACACTTGCAACGCTCTGGCGAAGGGAGTGGCTGATTAAATCACTACATTTATTTCAATTTTCCTGGTCAGTGGTATCACGATATATTGCTCAATGATTGGGTCGGCTGCACCGATGATATTTATAGACCTATGGCATGACGATTTGTCACTCTTGTTCCCCTGTAAATCCAAGGTTCGGAGGTCATGTGGTGATTACAGTTTATTCAGTAAAGTAATGTACTTGCTGTCAAAACCGCCCTCTTGATATTTGCTGCTGATCATGTCTGATTGCTCGGGTATTTATAACTAATTCCTGTTGTGAGATCAAAGTGGAAAATATACCTAACTTGAATATATTTTTCATGATAAATTTGGTATTTTATATAATCAATCAAATGATGTTGTTTTTATTACGGAATGCAGAGCCCGAAATTACACTTGTCTATTAGCCTCTGACAACCAGATTTGCCGATGGACAAATGAAATTGCTACTAGTTGTCATTGGAGCAACCTAGCTATTTACAACCGCTACAACCTGAAATGTCACAGAGAAGTAGATTTTGAAATTCTGTTGTTTGTTATAAAGACAAATGAATTGTTGTACGGACAGATGAACGTTTGGTTGACTTGTCCAGTTTGACAAATTTCAAGCCCAGTGAATGGCACAATACTGATGAAAGGAGTTTCCAGGTTGGAAGGTGATATAATACTCTGGTGGAGAGATGATCAGGTTGGGAGATAATCCAAAGAGTCAAACATTATTTGCATACAAAAGTACCTTACCCAGTAATTTTACTTTCTTTGTTTCTCCAGCCTAGAGTGATGGCCCTACTGATGTTAGTTGCCAGTAAGTGATTAAAATATGTTACTTGTATAAAACAGTGTTAACTAAGTACAAAACACTTGCATATCCCTGTTTGTGACTGTGGCTTGTGGCACCTATGGGCTATGGTTCTGGAGATTTAGATGGTATAGATGCTTTACTACTGTTAATGTGTGTAGAATTGGTTTTCAGTCATTTTATGTAATGTCAAAATTCCCACTGTTAAATCAACCATGTAGGTAAAAAATATATATGTAAGTATATATTTATATGATTGATTCATTTAGAATCATCCCAAATCAAACTTTCCTTCGTGTATGGTTATTGAGTAAACGGTATTCTAGAGAAGATTAGTTCAATATCTCTAGTAGAATGTTAGACTCTTCAGATAGCCACTGAAGACTGTCTGAGTCGCGGCCCCTGTGGCCACCCATCAGATGGTGTCTGCCAGCCGTCTCACAAGTCCATGTTCTAGTGAGATTTAGCAGGGAATACTTGATGTAAGGTGCTAACAGGTCTATATGGATCCTGGGAGGGAGTCACCTAGAGCTGTCAAGTGGGCCAGTGGGTGACCTTAAAGATGTAGGACTAGGTACAAGATGAAGGGAAAGCTTGGGGAGACAAGGACCCTGCGTAAGGAGAGGACATGGTGGTCAGATGCACTGTAGTGATTGCAGCTGTTGGGTGTAATTTTGGCAATACAGGCGTTTAATGCAATAGACGACAGCCACAGTGTTGTAATTTTTCTTTAAAATCTATATCGATCCTATAATAATGAAAACGTCCATTTTCTCAAGTTGTAGTGGAAACCCTGCAGCTTTTGTATAGCAATTAATTAACACTCTGGGATGAGACAAGCCTTTTGGATGTAAAATATCCTATATAACCTGTTGCAGCTCTACATTGTACCATGGAAAATCATTGGTGACAAGTTATGGTCCTCCATTTTGAGATCTCAGATGTACTAATGAACACCATCTCTTTTTTTCTGGAGGGAATATTCAGCCTGCCTGTACTTGTTGCACAAAACACAGACCTGCTCCTGTTGTCATGCATTCATTTATACATTGACTGGAGACAACTGAAGCAAGCAGAATTGTCAGCACTTTCAAACCTCAGAGGCGGGTGGATATGCCTGTCCTGTCATTTGAGAATAATAATTCTGGCACGCCCCCACTTTGTGAGTTTGCCTTAGAAGTGACGTCCCACCCAACAGAGCCCCACACACCATGTATACTTTCTGGTGGCTTATGAGGCGACTTCCGTCTAATTCTGTTATTGACAACTCACTTTCCTGTTGGGCTGACGGGATTGGAATCAACTTACAAATAGCTGGCTCCGGTCACTGACCGAATGACCACTGATTCAGCCACTGGACGTTGTCCATTCACCTGGTCGAGTCAACATGTTATGGTCACTTTCACCGTGGTCAGAAGTTGGTAATGGACATGATGGCTGTTCTGGCCGTCGGGAATCGAATCTGTTGGATTGTGTGTCGAGTGGAGTGGCCTGAGAGTGGTGTGGTCAGTGGTCAGACCAGGCAGTTGATGTTAATTAGAGGAGTGGCTAAAGGCATGTAGGGACTAGGGATGTTTAACAGCATTTAGCAGCCTGTTAGGCAGTGCCTCGATAATAGGTGTTGTCACTGGAAGTGATGTGTGTGATTGAAAGGCCTGCATGAGACAACAGTGTCGGAGGTGGGATACTGATTACTCCTTTGAGGTTACTTTGATTGGGGTTGAATTAAGTGTGGTGTTGTGTCCTGTTTTGCTTTATAGTGGTACATGTCATGATATAGTAGGTGTACATTTTTGTTAGCATTCCTATTATCACTACTACTAGCGTTTATATAGTGCTATACATTTTGTATAAGTGTCGTACATCATGATTAAAGTTCCTTAAACAAATACATTATAAAGAGTTTTGAATAAATGTATGTAATAGTGGTGCAACACTAGTCCATTGATTGACTTATACTGTTTACACTCCAGGACCTGTGCATTCTGTACGGATTTGAAGTAACAGGATTTCACAAATAATTTGTCACATTGTTCATATTCTATCGCTTCACATGCTTCTTTTTTGTCACTTAACATTATATATTACATTGAATATTGGTACAACTTAAAAAAAACAATACCAATTTCAAAACTTATAAAACAGTTATGCAGTAACATGCAGTATTACATATCAATAAAGGGTATCAACTGATATCAAGGAGACAAATCTGTTGCAAATGTGTGGCACTGGCAGGCCAAGCATTGCTTCAGTGACTCAACAAGAAGACTACTCCAAGTACCGTGTAGGCCTGTAGGGTGAGGCCAACCACCTCTGTGTGGGGCTGACCTGTCCTTTGGGCCCTGGTTCAGTAGGTACCCATTACGGCTTGCTCCCAAGAATGTGCAGGGTTGGACAGGTATGTGTTTATGGGTTGTTGCAAAGGTGCTCCTAGGAACAGCTGAGGTGGTGCACTTTGCTGTCATACCAGTGCCACTGTACCCTGAACACTGGCACCACCCCTGACACACCAGTACCACTGTACCCTGAACACTGGCACCACCCCATACACACCAGTACCACTGTACCATGAACACTGGCACCACCCCATACACACCAGTACCACTGTACCATGAACACTGGCACCACCCCTGATACACACTGATACCACTGTACCATGAACACTGGCACCACCCCTGATACACACTGATACCACTGTACCATGAACACTGGCACCACCCCATACACACCAGTACCACTGTGCCATGAACACTGGCACCACCCCTGACACACACCAGTACCACTGTACCATGAACACTGGCACCACCCCTGATACACACTGATACCACTGTACCCTGAACACTGGCACCACCCCTGATACACACTGGTACCACTGTACCATGAACACTGGCACCACCCCATACACACCAGTACCACTGTACCATGAACACTGGCACCACCCCATACACACCAGTACCACTGTACCACGAACACTGGCTCCACCCCATACACACCAGTACCACTGTACCCTGAACACTGGCACGACCCCATACACACCAGTACCACTGTACCCTGAACACTGGCACGACCCCATACACACCAGTACCACTGTACCCTGAACACTGGCACCACCCCATACACACCAGTACCACTGTACCCTGAACACTGGCACCACCCCATACACACCAGTACCACTGTACCCTGAACACTGGCACCACCCCATACACACCAGTACCACTGTACCATGAACACTGGCACCACCCCATACACACCAGTACCACTGTACCATGAACACTGGCACCACCCCATACACACCAGTACCACTGTACCATGAACACTGGCACCACACCATACACACTAGTACCACTGTACCATGAACACTGGCACCACCCCATACACACCAGTACCACTGTGGTACTCACAATGGTACCATCCGTGCTGCTACTGGCACATGTAGTTATGTTGGTACCATTATGACTCATATAGGTACTGCCACAATAACCATGTTGGTACCATTCATACTACTACTGATACATAGCCACATTAGTACCTCATCATCCATACCACATACACTATATCCGTACTACAGCTGCTACCCATATGAGTAACACAGTACCATTCATAATGGTGTTGCATTGGTATAATAAGAAAATGTATGACTGGTATGACAATTTTGATATACCGGGGTATAAGTCTGTTTCCAAAATTGTCCGATGCAGTATTCCGGTTTGGCATATATAAATTACAAATGTCAAGTGCTACGAGTGGAAACATAACCCATGATTAGCCTATGATTTTGCTTACTGCCCTCCCAATGCATGACACATTCACGTCATCCGTGCTTATTTCACAACATTATTTTTGTCACAGCAATCATAATAGTATATGCTTGCTCGTCCCGCGGAAATATGCAACAAGTTCGGCTTCAGTGGCATTGATTTTAGTTCTGTCGGCATGAATACACTTTAGATGTGCGCATGATACTATTCCTGCACAGATAATCATGTCTCCAATGTACCAGCAATGACAGATTACAGGGCACGCTTACATCATGTGGATTAGGACTCATGTGCTGTTGTAAATAGTAGTAATTGATAGTTGTAAGGACAGCTAATTGTGACCTGTCTGTCCCTCCTGTACTGCAGTAGTTGGTGTAGGGATGAGTGCACCTATTAGACAAGTCATTGATAGATGTTCCAGGACTGTCATGTCATCCAGTGATGGATTGACCTTATGGTCCATGCCTTCTAAGTGGGGGCGTATATCTGTCTAGGTGCAGTTTATCCAGCCTGTTGCATGATCTGCCCTCCTAGTAAGTAACAGGCCACATCCTGCACTGATCATCAGCATTCGGTAATTTCCAAACCCCAACTAAGTTTCGTACCGATTGGTTTAGTTTGCAGAGTTTTCCACTGGCTAACTTATTTATCAGAATGCAGACTCAGAAGATGACTTTGTCGTCTGCATTTTTAGCCAGAAAAAAATGATCTCAAGATAAATGGTCACTCACACCAGAGGCTCAAGTAACATTGGAAAGATGGTCTAGAGGAATCAAGAGAGCGGTCGGCCCACACAGAAGTCATACATTCTACTGTACATATCTGCCTTTTTCTGTGCTGGATTCAAAAGGAAGGAAATAAAGTAGGGGAAGTCTTGCCAAAGTTTAATGCATCATCACTATGTAGTGTGTCTATATCCATCCCATATTTAGTGAACTATGTACATTAACAACTGTTGCTGCCAGTAAAATAATGTATATAAATAAAAGCATCCTTCCTTTAGGTAAGAACGTCCAGGAAATGCAGATTTCCAGGGTGACAAACCTAGCGCTTCATGTATAATTATTAATATAGCATTTCTGTACTTTCTGTTCAAAATTTAAATAAAACCCTCAATATCTATAACTGTTCCTGATTGTAACATAAATATATTTTCTTATTGGCGCATTGTTGACAAAGTACAGATTTCAGGATGATAAACCAAGAGTTAGATGCATCAGTAAGAATGTTTTTGTGCATCAGTATTCAAAATAAAAAATAACTTGGGAACACTTAAAATGACAGTATTCTCTCCATATATTCTGGAGGAGCAAACTTCCATAGTATGTATTCATAATATATACATATATATATATATATATATATATATATATATATATATATATATATATATATATATATATATATATATATATATATAATATAATATATATATATAATATATATATATATATATTACTATGGAAGGTTGCTCATGCATATTATATATATATATATAATTTGCAGGAACAAACTTCCATAGTAATATATATATATATATACATATACACACACACATATATATATATATATATATATGTATATATATGTATATATATATATATATATATATATATATATTCTGCAAGTGTAAACATCAATAAAGTGCACAGTTCCAGAAATCTACAGCTAACATTTTATACAAATCATAACGCCATTATATTCATGCCAACTTCCACCAGGAAGTGTAGCACCGTCCACTACAGACACCTACCTGTGTTGAGTGTGTCAGACGTACACGTTCACCTGGCGCTGGCGTCACAACTACTGGTGCCCAGCCACGGTACGGTCTCATAAAGATGCTCCTCCTGCCAGTGACAGTCGCCTTTTGTCAGCACGCTCCCACAACTCGCTGGCTGAGCCGCGTCATTGCCGTAGCACAGAGACATCTGCTGGCTAATTATGGAATTAGACCTGAGCAGGAGACGTACAGCATCCATCCACCCAAGTCCACATGCAAGAGTGTGCGCTTGCATGTAAAGGAACACTTATAAGAGCACAAGCCGTCCGGTTGTACATGCATGCACAGACGCATGCATAATTTGGCCGGCGAGAGCCTTACGTAAATCTGCCGGCCACTAGGGCGCTGATCACTGTGTCGTGGGCTAACGGCGGACTTGGCAATCTCGACATGTAAAGATGTAGTTAACAATGTGATTGTGCTGTTTTTGTCTCAGAGAAAAAGTTGTACGAAGACATATTGGGGAACGTGGTGAGAATGGGCAGTAGTGTGCATATGTCCCCAGTGATGGGATGATTTCATTGCCCTGTGGCAGTGGCCATATAGATATGTGGCTTATCAAAAGTCTGACTCTTTTATAACCATTTTAGTTCGAAAAAGTACTTAATTTAATATTGTCACAACCGTTTCATATCTTAGACGTTGTTGTCTGATCTCGGCTGTAGTACTTTCTGCAGAGTTATTAAGCCACATTCCTTTAAGCATTTTCCTAACAGGTAGTAAAATAAACACATGCACAACTCTATATAGTTAATTATAGATTGGTGATTATATAGACATTGGTGTTGGTCATGTGATGTTAAGTTGGTCATGTGACGTGTTGTGGTACTGACAGGTGCTAAAATGTGCCAGTTATCTCCATTGCCCAGAATCTATCAGGGGATTCACGGATGTTAATTATTAGCAGACCACTCACCAACAACCGTTTACTGACAGGTAATTATGTATGATAATTATTAGCAGACAGTTTGTGTACTCTTTAGTCATAGTGTTAATGCTTTGCAGGCACATCATTCAAAATGTGAATACTGTTGTGGATCAGTCTTTATGCAGCGTCAAATTGTTGCCCATCCAAACATTTCCCAGTCGACACATGCCTCTGAACAATGCCATTTGAAACATATGCACATGTGCAGAAATACACCATAATCCATGCATACGCAGATGTAACACCAAATGTCAAAGCATAATTAATAGCATAAGTGAAATAAGTTTGTTGTTGTTTTTGCTCCTCAAATTTGTACCCATCCAAACACATATTATTTACCCATCCAACCACACAACTTACCCATCCAGCCGTATATTTTATCCATCCAAGCACACATTTTACCCATCCAAAAACCCATTCAAATGATGGCTGGATGAGTCTCTGAAAAAGTCAGAAATTGTGGATTTAGTAAATGAAATTTGGTAGGCATCATAACATCAGCACATTTATTCTGGTATTCATTACACACACACACACAGATATTGACAATAAAATGAAGAACACAAATATGAGCCTCTGTTTAAACCCAGTGATGAGTTATATTGTAGTTTTCTATAAATAACATGCATAATAGTACCTACTACATGAGTATCGTTTTCCCCCTTCATATAGCAATATCTGTGAATTAGACCTGGCCAGTAAATGGGACCACTTTCAGTACACATGTACACAACACTTACTGAATGATGTAAACAGTGCTGCCATCTAGGAGATGAGAGCAGTGACACTTTACTCTGCTGGCAACAACCCAAGATTGTGTGAAAGAAGACCCTAGAATGTAGGCCTTGCAGGAGTGTTATTTCCAAGGACGTTTCATCAGAACATGTTTACCTGCTCCTCAGTGACAGGTAGAGCTTCAGACGGCCTCGCTAGTTTCTGACAGTCTAATTGAAACGACCTGATGAACACCAACAAACATCTTTGTTATATAAATGCTAGCTTTGATGTAGTTGTATAACATTTTATTCATTACTATTTTATATCCGTACACATTTTAGCCTTATTTACTGATGGGTACATTAGTGTTTGTTTATTTGTTGTAATAATAATAATGTGATCTTAATTGTTTTTATTATTTTTAATCAATTAATTTTATATGTGGTGTGATGCTTTTGTATATGTATGTCATTGTAAAGTGCTGTGAACAAGATTGGAAGTGACGCTTAATGAAATCAATATTATTATCATTAGTAGTAGTAGTAGCAATAGCAGTAGTAGTAACATATGGGAAGGCATCATTTCGGAAGTCTTCTTGTTGTTTATCATTCACGCTTGTGTATTTCTCAGTTTACGTTACAGCTTACATTTGTGCATATGCAACATCTTGGATGTTGTCGCAGAGAAAATGTTCGCATCTTTACATGTATATGGTTTTGATGAGAAATCATGTTTGCATTTATATAGAATATAGATTATTCATTGATTTATTTGTTACTCATTATTTTAGTCACAAGATACAGGCAAGAGAGATTGACATACTTTTATATTGTATGTATGTATATGTAATGTATGGTAATTTCATCTGCAGGTTATCTCTAGGAAATGTGAAATTATACATATATATGTGTGTATGTATGTATATATATAATATATATATATATATATATATATATATATATATATATATATATATATATATATATATATACTGTATATGGTGTATACACATATGTATGTATAATTTCATAATATATATATATATATATACATATATGTATGTGTGTGTGTATATATATATATATATATATATATATATATGTATATATATATACATGTATGTATGTGTGTATATATATATATATATACCCTGGATTTAGTTTTACTTAACACATAAATATCTCTACTGTGAAGTCTTCCCTTAGGATGGTGACTGTGGTCTAGTAGAGAGTGTTGATGTGACTGTGGTCTAGTAGAGAGTGTTGATGTGACTGTGGTCTAGTAGAGAGTGTTGATGTGACTGTGGTCTAGTAGAGAGTGTTGATGTGACTGTGGTCTAGTAGAGAGTGTTGATGTGACTGTGGTCTAGTAGAGAGTGTTGATGTGACTGTGGTCTAGTAGAGAGTGTTGATGTGACTGTGGTCTAGTAGAGAGTGTTGATGTGACTGTGGTCTAGTAGAGAGTGTTGATGTATTCCCATGCCCCATCTGCCACCAATGGATGACCTTTAGGTATCACCTAGTTCTAGGACAAGTGCAATAATGGAAGTGTAGCAATATGCAGTGATAAAGGTGTGAACTGACTGGTTTGCTACCATATTTAATCTGGTTTATCTTTATTAGATCCCATAATTTGTGGTCTTTACATGACAAAATGTCTATGCATATATTTGAATTTGTAAGTAGTTATAGTAGCAGTAACTAAATCTTTTTCATTTTCTTTATTTTGTTATGAGATATTGATAAACATATGATTTCAGGTTAACAATATGACATAGCAAATTTCTTAAAGATGTATGCTAGATAAATGTTGCATGTAGTTCTTTTTATTAAGGCATTTGTTGTTCCAGGTGTTATTTGTGTACACAAATTAACAAAATGTACATAATGTACAAAAAGGTGATTTTTAAAAGGTGTCAAAAAGTAGTGAATCATAGTTAGTAAAACAGCTAATGCTAAATGGAAGATAATGTGGAAAAACACAAAATGATAAGCAGTATTTATAGGCTTCAACCCAAATTACCAGGCTTCGCCCAGAAGAAAATGGCAGTTGCCGGCACTGAAATTGTGACTCCCTCAACCACCCAAACGTGTAAAAAAAAATATAAATCTATGAACCATCCAAATGACAGCCCCATCATGCAAACTACTGGAGATACAAACCTTCACCTACACAAATGTAAAACTGACAAAGGGCCATTTTAACATTACAAAGCACATTTTGAAGAAAATACTAAGTTTACAAATCAGCCTAATGGGCCCTTTAGAACACACAGAAAATGTCAGCCATATATACACAAAACTAGAGGAGATACAGTTAGTCAGGTATACAAACAAACAGACAATTGTATTATTTAAATGTGGTGAGAAAGTCAGCATATTGTAACAGTTGAAAATATTGTGGGGGAGGGAGATGGAAAGGTGAGGAGGGAGTCAAAATCATTGATGGTGTGACAGCTTGTCACTTAGGAAGTAGCACAAGAGGACTGTTAGAAGTTAGACACCCACATCTGTGCACATTGGAGGGTGATATTTGCTTACATCTGCAGCAGTCACTGATGACGTTGATGGGTCTCTATTGAACACTGTTCATTACATAATGCTCACACTGACAGGCCAAGGTTAGGGGAGGTTGTGTTTGAAAAGGTTGATTAAAAGCCTGTTTTCCCAGCAGCAATAACCACGTTATTGATAGTGTTTCAAAGTTAATTTGTTGAGTGTTTTTACGCCTTTGCTTAATCTGTTGTGAGAACAACAATCCACTCACTGTTTACATGACAGGTGACGTGTGACACCCGGCTATAGGAGTTTAATGTCAATTGTCCATGTAATATAACTAAAACGATGTCTCTGAAATCACTGCTCATGGCTTGTACCCAGTATTTGTAACATTGATGGTGAAAGAAGGCTGAAAGAGGGATGTGACTGGATCTGATGGAATGAGGGGTGGAATGAGGACCAGGCGGGGAGACTTCATAGAGGAAAGGGAAGGGGAAGGGTGTGAGACATGGAGGAGGTATGGATTGAGGGGGTGAAGGTGAAAACAGAAAGATATATAATTATTGTTGATACAGCTGATGATAATATGTCATACAAAGCTTTAAGTGCTGCTAAGAGGGGGAGAGAGAGGAAGTGAGAGAGAGAGAGAGAGAGATAGTGAGAGAGACAGAGAGAGAGAGAGAGATAGTGAGAGAGAGAAAGATATAGTGAGCGAGAGAGAAATAGTGAGAGAGAGAGAGAGAGAGAGAGAGAGAGAGATAGTGAGAGATAGTGAGAGAGAGAGAAATAGTGAGAGAGAGAGAGAGAGAGAGAGATAGTGAGAGAGAGAGAGAAATAGTGAGAGAGAGAGAGAGAGAGAGATAGTGAGAGAGAGAAAAATATAATGAGAGAGAGAAATAGTGAGAGAGAGAGAGAGATAGTGAGAGAGAGAGAAATAGTGAGAGAGAGAGAGAGAGAGAGAGAGAGAGATAGTGAGAGATAGTGAGAGATAGTGAGAGAGAGAGAAATAGTGAGAGAGAGAGAGAGAGAGATAGTGAGAGAGAGAGAAATAGTGAGAGAGAGAGAGAGAGATAGTGAGAGAGAGAAAAATATAATGAGAGAGAGAAATAGTGAGAGAGAGAGAGAGATATAGTGAGAGAGAGAGAGAGAGATAGCAAGAAAGAGAGAGAGAGAGAAAGAGAGAGAGAGAGAGTGGAAGAAGGCTCAGGGGAGGTGTATATAGGGAGGGTGGTAGTGAGAAGGCAGGAGAATGGGAGGCAGCGACAAGGAAAGAGGGGAGTGAGGAGAGAGCATCACACCATGCTTTATTAATGAAGGGAGTGAGGAATGACTCATGCAGCAAGAAGAAGAAATAAAGATCCTTGTATGGATAGAGGATCCAGCTTCTCAATTGATCATAACATATTATTTTACCTCTCAAGAAACTGATTTGTGTGGTCTGAACATTTCAGTCACTTCCTACAATCATCTTCAGGAAACTGACATTATGGTTGTGTCACATGACCTAATAATGTGTGCTGAAGAAGGCTGGCTTAAATATTAAAACTACAAGAACACATTTCTTGAGAGAGAGAGAGAGAGAGAGAGAGAGAGAGAGAGAGAGAGAGAGAGAGAGAGAGAGAGAGCGAGAGAGCGAGAGAGCGAGAGAGCGAGAGAGAGAGAGCGAGAGAGAGAGAGAGAGAGAGCGAGAGAGAGAGAGAGCGACAGAGCGACAGAGAGAGAGAGCGAGAGAGAGCGAGAGAGAGAGAGAGCGAGAGAGAGAGAGAGCGAGAGAGAGAGAGAGAGCGAGAGAGAGAGAGAGAGCGACAGAGCGACAGAGAGAGAGCGAGAGAGAGAGAGAGAGAGAGAGCGAGAGAGAGAGAGAGAGAGAGAGAGAGAGCGAGAGACAGAGAGACAGAGAGACAGAGAGACAGAGAGAGAGGCGAGAGTCGGGGGAGGGGGGGGGATTAATCATGCTGTACATCTTTATTTTTTACTCCACCCCCAGAAAGCATCTGCTTCATTTAGCTTTGATTAGCCTCCCAGTTGATAATTTCCGTCCCATCACTTTGAATCAGTATTGCAACTTGCAGGTCGTCCAGTCAGCAGAGACCTGAGTAGATGAAGATTGACTGTGTTCTCGCGTGACTAGTTATCTGTCATTAAACAGAAATGGATACATTTCTCCTGCAGTCTAGTCATGTTGCTTTTGAGTTATACATGTTACGCAATGCAGCATCGTGATGCAGTTCAGTTGAACGAAAGTGAACTGGAGTGCAGGATCGCAGTCAATGCTGCTCTGCTCAGTGAGTCGTTAGATTTCGTCATAGCAAAAACGTTCGTCTCTGTGGAGAGAGGATTGATTATAGCATCCGCTCAATTTGTTTTGTTCTCCAGTTGCACAGCATGATATACAAGTGATTTCATTCAAGTCTACACATGTTGAAATATCTCACTCAGTCACTGGCATGCACATATTTCTGTGCTCAAGAATGGCAAAGGACAAAGTGCAGTTTGCTACAGTAATAGTTCATAAAAATGTTGCTGTTTTCAATCATCCAGGTCCAAATTGTCTGCGGTTTAATTATTTGTTACATTTGGAAAAACTTTATGTTTTTTTTTGTTAATTTATACCAACACAGTACGTGCCACATGTAATTTAAGACTCAGATTACCTCATTTATTTTCTGGAGAAATATTAGGCGATAGAAATAACACGTTCTACTGACCATTCGTTTCCTAACCAGTCCCAAACCTCTTATATAAAAGAGATTGCCAGTACTGTCTGGGAGATGATTAAAATCATCTGAGCAAGATTCTGTTTAAATCAGATCCAGGGTGCTTGAGAAATGCAACCCAAGGGCTTACTTTGGGACCAGCTGATTTCCCCAGATTCGTGGACAGCATTTGGAATAGATCTGTTTTGTTGGAAATAATCCAGTGTTTATCAGTTGTTATCAGCAGGCTCTGGTAATCAGACCCATGTCTGTATTCTCAGGTGTCTGGAGGTGTATCCTGTGGTCAGTACACCCAACTGATAGACATGTTAAACATGAGGTAGGGACTAGATGGTGCACTGATGGAAGGCTCCATTCTGTGCATGGTGCCTCAAATCACTTTTATTCAGTGAACTCATATTGTTTCTACAAAACAATTCACCATGCACCATAAATGTTAGCACTTTGTGCATGTAAACAAATAACTTGGCTGAAATTGTCTAACAAATTATTAGCTGATTTATTGATCGATACTGCACTAGTTCACATGATTCTAAAAAATATTATTTTTCTATTACATGTGTACTGCAAGATATTAGTGAGTGAGTTTCTATGTCAGTGTTGACTTGTCATGTTCTCTTGAAAACAAAGTCTGTGGGTTGGAAACCAATTTGGTTTTAGCAAGGTATCGAAGTAATTTTGATCGTTATTTTAAAAACTGTATATTAAGCCAATTGCATGTGTTGCTTAAATTATTCACCTATCACATAATTAGTCTTCAAGAAAACAAATTTGCGTGTCTGAACCAGCTGAGAAAACAGTATTAATAGAAGGTAGTCGGCAGAATCACACCTACAACAAGCTGACAACATCTCTGTATAATAACTCATGACCACAGCATATGGGAGTGGCATTGTACTAATGGTGGCCAGCATGTGATGTATTTCTATTACCAGAGCAAAAAGTACTTGATACAGCAGCTGGGGTAGAGTTCCAAATATATACTGTCGCCTCTGCTTCCAGTCTGCAAGAGCTTTGGTGTTTCCACATCTGACTTGTGTTGTGTCTGTTTGACTTGTGTTGTGTCTGTTTGACTTGTGTTGTGTCTGTTTGACTTGTGTTGTGTCTGTTTGACTTGTGTTGTGTCTGTTTGACTTCTGTTGTGTTTGTTTGACTTGTGTCTGTTTGATTTGTGTTGTGTTTGTTTGACTTGTGTTGTATCTGACCTGTGTTGTGTCTGTTTGACCTGTGTTGTGTTTGTTTGACTTGTCTTGTGTCTGTTTGACTTGTGTTGTATCTGACCTGTGTTGTGTCTGTTTGACCTGTGTTGTGTCTGTTTGACCTGTGTTATGTCTGTTTGACTTGTCTTGTGTCTGTTTGACCTGTGTTGTGTCTGTTTGACCTGTGTTATGTCTGTTTGACTTGTCTTGTGTCTGTTTGACTTGTGTTGTGTCTGTTTGACTTGTGTTGTGTCTGTTTGACTTGTCTTGTGTCTGTTTGACTTGTCTTGTGTCTGTTTGACTTGTGTTGTGTCTGTTTGACCTGTGTTGTGTCTGTTTGACTTGTCTTGTGTCTGTTTGACTTGTGTTGTGTCTGTTTGACTTGTCTTGTGTCTGTTTGACCTGTGTTGTGTCTGTTTGACCTGTGTTATGTCTGTTTGACTTGTCTTGTGTCTGTTTGACTTGTGTTGTGTCTGTTTGACTTGTGTTGTGTCTGTTTGACTTGTCTTGTGTCTGTTTGACTTGTCTTGTGTCTGTTTGACCTGTGTTGTGTCTGTTTGACCTGTGTTGTGTCTGTTTGACTTGTGTTATGTCTGTTTGACTTGTCTTGTGTCTGTTTGACTTGTGTTGTGTCTGTTTGACCTGTGTTGTGTCTGTTTGACTTGTCTTGTGTCTGTTTGACTTGTCTTGTGTCTGTTTGACCTATGTTGTGTCTGTTTGACCTGTGTTGTGTCTGTTTGACCTGTGTTGTGTCTGTTTGACCTGTGTTGTGTCTGTTTGACCTGTGTTGTGTCTGTTGGACTTGTGTTGTGTCTGTTTGACCTATGTTGTGTCTGTTTGACCTGTGTTGTGTCTGTTGGACTTGTGTTGTGTCTGTTTGACCTATGTTGTGTCTGTTTGACCTGTGTTGTGTCTGTTTGACCTGTGTTGTGTCTGTTGGACTTGTGTTGTGTCTGTTTGACCTATGTTGTGTCTGTTTGACCTATGTTGTGTCTGTTTGACCTATGTTGTGTCTGTTTGACCTGTGTTGTGTCTGTTTGACCTGTGTTGTGTCTGTTTGACCTGTGTTGTGTCTGTTGGACCTGTGTTGTGTCTGTTTGACCTATGTTGTGTCTGTTTGACCTGTGTTGTGTCTGTTTGACCTGTGTTGTGTCTGTTTGACCTGTGTTATGTCTGTTTGACCTATGTTGTGTCTGTTTGACCTGTGTTGTGTCTGTTTGACCTGTGTTATGTCTGTTTGACCTATGTTGTGTCTGTTTGACCTGTGTTGTGTCTGTTGGACTTGTGTTGTGTCTGTTGGACTTGTGTTGTGTCTGTTGGACTTGTGTTGTGTCTGTTGGACTTGTGTTGTGTCTGTTGGACTTGTCTTGTGTCTGTTTGACTTGTCTTGTGTCTGTTTGACTTGTCTTGTGTCTGTTTGACCTATGTGGTGTCTGTTTGACCTGTGTTGTGTCTGTTTGACCTGTGTTGTGTCTGTTGGACTTGTGTTGTGTCTGTTTGACCTATGTTGTGTCTGTTTGACCTATGTTGTGTCTGTTTGACCTATGTTGTGTCTGTTTGACCTGTGTTGTGTCTGTTTGACCTGTGTTGTGTCTGTTTGACCTGTGTTGTGTCTGTTGGACCTGTGTTGTGTCTGTTTGACCTATGTTGTGTCTGTTTGACCTGTGTTGTGTCTGTTTGACCTGTGTTGTGTCTGTTTGACCTGTGTTATGTCTGTTTGACCTATGTTGTGTCTGTTTGACCTGTGTTGTGTCTGTTTGACCTGTGTTATGTCTGTTTGACCTATGTTGTGTCTGTTTGACCTGTGTTGTGTCTGTTGGACTTGTGTTGTGTCTGTTGGACTTGTGTTGTGTCTGTTGGACTTGTGTTGTGTCTGTTGGACTTGTGTTGTGTCTGTTGGACTTGTCTTGTGTCTGTTTGACTTGTGTTGTGTCTGTTTGACCTATGTGGTGTCTGTTTGACCTGTGTTGTGTCTGTTGGACTTGTGTTGTGTCTGTTGGACTTGTGTTGTGTCTGTTTGACTTGTCTTGTGTCTGTTTGACTTGTCTTGTGTCTGTTTGACCTATGTGGTGTCTGTTTGACCTGTGTTGTGTCTGTTGGACTTGTGTTGTGTCTGTTGGACTTGTGTTGTGTCTGTTGGACTTGTGTTGTGTCTGTTGGACTTGTGTTGTGTCTGTTTGACCTGTGTTGTGTCTGTTGGACTTGTGTTGTGTCTGTTTGACTTGTCTTGTGTCTGTTTGACCTATGTGGTGTCTGTTTGACCTGTGTTGTGTCTGTTGGACTTGTGTTGTGTCTGTTGGACTTGTGTTGTGTCTGTTGGACTTGTGTTGTGTCTGTTTGACCTGTGTTGTGTCTGTTTGACTTGTCTTGTGTCTGTTTGACCTATGTGGTGTCTGTTTGACTTGTGTTGTGTCTGTTGGACTTGTGTTGTGTCTGTTGGACTTGTGTTGTGTCTGTTGGACTTGTGTTGTGTCTGTTGGACTTGTCTTGTGTCTGTTTGACTTGTCTTGTGTCTGTTTGACTTGTGTTGTGTCTGTTTGACCTGTGTTATGTCTGTTTGACTTGTCTTGTGTCTGTTTGACCTATGTGGTGTCTGTTTGACCTGTGTTGTGTCTGTTTGACCTGTGTTGTGTCTGTTTGACCTGTGTTGTGTCTGTTGGACTTGTGTTGTGTCTGTTTGACCTATGTTGTGTCTGTTTGACCTGTGTTGTGTCTGTTGGACTTGTGTTGTGTCTGTTTGACCTATGTTGTGTCTGTTTGACCTGTGTTGTGTCTGTTTGACCTGTGTTGTGTCTGTTGGACTTGTGTTGTGTCTGTTTGACCTATGTTGTGTCTGTTTGACCTATGTTGTGTCTGTTTGACCTATGTTGTGTCTGTTTGACCTGTGTTGTGTCTGTTTGACCTGTGTTGTGTCTGTTTGACCTGTGTTGTGTCTGTTGGACCTGTGTTGTGTCTGTTTGACCTATGTTGTGTCTGTTTGACCTGTGTTGTGTCTGTTTGACCTGTGTTGTGTCTGTTTGACCTGTGTTATGTCTGTTTGACCTATGTTGTGTCTGTTTGACCTGTGTTGTGTCTGTTTGACCTGTGTTATGTCTGTTTGACCTATGTTGTGTCTGTTGGACTTGTGTTGTGTCTGTTGGACTTGTGTTGTGTCTGTTGGACTTGTGTTGTGTCTGTTGGACTTGTGTTGTGTCTGTTGGACTTGTGTTGTGTCTGTTGGACTTGTGTTGTGTCTGTTGGACTTGTGTTGTGTCTGTTGGACTTGTGTTGTGTCTGTTGGACTTGTGTTGTGTCTGTTGGACTTGTGTTGTGTCTGTTGGACTTGTGTTGTGTCTGTTGGACTTGTGTTGTGTCTGTTGGACCTGTGTTGTGTCTGTTGGACTTGTGTTGTGTCCATCAGGTGTTCAGTGCTGCAATTGGCTAACTGATTGACAATTACCAGTCCCTAGCTAGCACTTGATAATGGAACAGACAACCTTGTTGCAATCCTTCACCAAGTCTTATGGGCGTATGATATCAATTGCCTTAGATTGCATTGAATATTGGCCATGGTACATGCCTAAAGAGTCAGACGGTCAGCGCTATCCAATAAGTATCTCAAATCCCCAAAAGTGGTCAACGAAATGGCCGACTTGATGGATCGGAGGTCTGTCTGCTTTGAGTGGTCAATTATTTAGCACAGTCCAACATGGTGGTGATTCCATTGAAAATATATGCTAAATGTGTGCCTTGACAGTGGAGGTGTCAACCATGGACAGCTGCACGTGACATAATGGCCCTCAGAGGACAATGGGTGGCCAGGATGTGTGAGCACCCAGGGATGTGGACACAGACTAGATGTCGTGTCTTCTAGCCAGGAGAGACCAAGAGAGCAGTGGCCATATATCTCATGTCCAAGTTAGGGCAGCTCTTGTGAATACCACAGACGACAAAATGTTCAACCAAAGGAAAAACAGAAGAAGAAATTAAGTATTGTATAAAGTTGCAAAAGGACACAAAATGTTAAGAAGATTTGTTACCCAACTTAATCCATATGACCTCAAGTGCACCAGGGTCACTAATCAGACAGAAAGTATGTATCCAGACTCACTGGGTTGTTCTTTTGAATGGACCTTTGACTGGTGGGAGACACCGTCTTAGTAGCATGTGTTCAATGTCATTTTTAAGTGCATATCAATTTTTTCCCAATAAAACAGTACAGTTTACCTTAAAGGTTGACAATCATTTCGTTTTGCCCATCGCCAATCCTTTTCTTTTATGTCCTGATGTGTAATGTTTCAATAGTTTAACTAGTATGCGCAATCAGTTTAATTTTAAAATGCGTACTAATCTTTTTTTATTCGGCAAAAAAGAATCGTCGTTACACCGGGTATAACTGACGAAACCATTAGCCGGTGTAGACGTCCTGCCCTTTTTGGGTCACGTGTTTTATACGAGATCGGCATCCTACGGCACAATAACAAACCGCATGTGCTTTTGCGTGTCGTGACGAACGTTCCGAAGTGTTTCTTCTGTGAAGGTATGTATTAAGTGTTTTATTGCAGTTAGCAACCAGGGCGAGTAGTCGTGGGCTAATTCAACAAGAACTGCAACTTGTGAACTTCATTATAGGCCTACTCGACGTGGATTATCTAACTTGTTAGATTATTTTAAAAGTTTGACAGTCGGCATCGGCATCGCTTAGTCTCAGCCAGATACACTCATACAGCCTTTATTTATAAGTTTATATGTATTGTATTTGATAACGCAGGATCTTGTTCATAAGCTGTGTAATTGCAAAAGTACATATCTAGAGAGTGTAGATGACGTTAGGGACGAAATGATATCTCATTGGCTTCGGAACATTGGCAGTAGCTAGGCTCCGGGTGATGGTCACCGTGGGGAGCATCCGTTATCTCGTGCAACAGAACGTCAAACGAAGAATTATGTTGGTTATCACAATTATTTAAACAGTGTTTTGTGACTCACATTTTACTATGATTGCTGGATGTTGCTGATTTGCATTATATTTTATATAATAATAATATTATAATTATATAATAATTAAAACATTTATGACAACCATGATGGTGATGAATTTATTCAATATACAAAAAGGTAAACATGAATATAAAATGCTTGTATAGCTACTAGCCAGTGTACACCATATGCAAGTATTACACATAACATTCTTGCACTTGTTTCCATTGTGGTCAGTGATGCCTGGCTGTAGTCTATGTAATACCTGATACCTTTCAACTCACATATGCCAGCTGTTCTAATCTTTATCTTTTCATCACAGCAATATATGAATGCATAATACAACTCAAATTATGATATATTAGTACGGGCCACACTACAATGCAAGTGAGACGAGGCAGAGGAGGGACTAAGATTAATGCAATCACTTGTGTCGGGCAAATGCATGGAGGATACATAGTTTGCAAGAGGCTAACGTCTGATCACTCCAAGTGAATTAAACATTTTAACAATCAACAATGTATACATTTTATAAATATTTTAATATGCCCATTTCAATACTCATTTGCTTTCATTAGCATTTTCATAATATCTCGGATATGGAAAACTAGGATAACCTTTGCAGTTGTGTAATGCATGTTATACTAAGTGTGTCCAGTCCAGTGTCCACACAGACTTCGGTCAACACCTTTAAAAAACTATTCAGCATACAACAATAACTCAGAAATAAATTTATAAAATCAATTATTATTCATTCTGAAGAAGGTAGACATGTTTGAATATTCAGTGAAGGAAATATACTGTTGGCATCACAACAACACCTTATTTTGTCACTTCCAACATTTACTTTGACATCCAGCTGAGCCATAAAATGTCAAATATAACATGCAGTAGTTATTACATGACATACCCTGACACAAAATTGTATATTGAAAATAAAACAGAAAATATGAATGCGCTATGCTTGGGAGTAAATATAATTTTATAATAATATATAAGATAAGGCATCCCTACATTTAAAAATAGCATGGTAATTTTACTTTCATGTAATGACAATACAGACCTAATAAATTACAACCCTGCTTAGATATCAACCTGTACATGCTGCTGTAGCCAAATATTTCTTGCTGCCTTTTTTGTGGAATGCTTTAGGTCATACATAAAATATTATGTTATACAGCTGTAGATTTATTGATTATGGCAAAGAACACTCCATAATGACAACTCTAATACCATGATGCCAGTTTTTGTTTACTGAGTTTGAATATTATGCTTTTCTTTTCAGGTCAACACTCAACAGGAAACTGAACACCACCACTAGGTCAACAAGTTAATAAGCTATATACCATCCAAGATCCCGGAGAAGATTCCACAACCATGGGCTGTGCAAGACGCTGCAGATCAAATGTCATGTGAATATCAACCGAGTGATCTCAGTCGTGTGTTGCATCCATAACAGACTCCCCTGTACTGATGGTGTGTGCACTGACTTCCAGGCCAGTCAGTTACCCAAACTGACTAGAGACCCATATAGAATGCAGGTTGCTTGACATGCGAATATGGTGATATCTGACTAGCTTTGCAGTTTGTGGTAGAACAGTGGGTACCATGGTCTGGCAAATATGGCATGAGCCTTCGGTCAACCTCTCTCAACACTATAAGATAGGTTCGGCATTCTTTGGTGAACTTCATCGGCTTGGATATCGATGGCATTACTGTGTTACTTAGTTCACTCTCTTTAATGGTACTGCATGCCAGGTACCTGACATTTTCTGTGCATCCACATCTACCTGTGCAAGAAACAAAGTGACAATTAACATGGCTGTGACAGTTATGATATCATATGTGATGATACATTTAGCAAAAGTCAATTATAGAATTGTTTGGTATTTGGTATTCATATCATAAACTCTACATGCCAGATATGTTACACTTTATTAAGATCTGTTAAATCAAACAACATATCTACTAATGTAGGAAGCATTCAGCCACACTTATGTTATTATGCAAAGACTAACTATATAAAGTAATAATATCTACCACTATCTGTAGCCGGTACTCTTCATACAGGTGAGTAAACACATACCCGGGGTAGTGATTGCACATGTAACTCTCAGCCACATGGCGAGGACCATGACTAGTGTAATCATCATAATTATAGTTAACTTAGTGTACTTTATTTGTTATTATTGTTATTTAATATGTACACATTACATGTATATAGTATGTATATGTACTTTGTATCTAGAAAGTCAAATCTTTCTAAGACAATTACTTCAGGAGTTAACCAGTTAAACTTTGTCACATTGTAAATATTTTGGACAAGTCATTTATAAAATCTTGTCAGATGAGTCTGCCATTCAAGCCAAAGTGAAACTTGTATGCAAGCTTGTCAAGAGAAATATGTTTAATAAAACATCAATTTATGTTCTACTGCTGTAAAAAATAAGCTATTTACAGCATGTTTCAGTAATATCCATAATGCATGCATTATGAGTAAACTTTACAATTTTAGGTAAATTGCCAGGATTTTGTTCTTGTGTAACAATTGTTTCAGGATTTTGAACAATTTGCCCATGGGTGTAGTGTTAGGCACACATTTGCAGTAGCGAATGTCATTTCGGGTAAAGGCATCATTTTAAAGCCTAATAAATGGGATTAATGTTTTTTAACTAACCAGCATTTGACATACTATGTATTTGTGCTGGATATTTTTGTGAATGAATGAATCGTGATAAAAGTAACTGTTTGTTTATATATATATATATATATATATATATATATATATATATATATATATATATATATATATATATATACCATACATGTTTTCAACCTTTTCCTAATTTTATATTTTACTGATTGTTTTATCTGATGTGCATGTGATATTAAAAATAAATACATATCTCATGTGCAGTGCTTGCCATTATGTTGTAGTCAATCTTGTCAAAAGTTTCAATAAAATGTTTTTACTTTATGTTTTCTTTACTTTAGTCCACATGTGATTCCAACAATATACAATCTATCCAGGACACCCATTACTGCAAAAACCTCATGCAGACAAATAAACTGTCATACGCAGGAGCAGGTTCAGAAATTAATTCTAGGGGGCATAAAAACTTCCACTGGCAGATGAATAAAATTCATATACCTAAGCTGACAATTTAGATGCATATTAACATATATAATGCTCTACTGGTTAAGCCGTTTAATTTTTTTAAACGTTACAACCGTGCATAGCTGTGTATGTGACAACAATTGTAATAATTGTTTTACCAGCAGAACTGATTAGTATAAAGAATTTGTGTTACTCAATGACATAAGTACCGCACATTTGAAACTCGTTATATTTTCAGGTCATAGGGAAGCCTGCACCCTTTGACTTTGCATAATCTATCCATCTACACAAATAGGCAAATAGACGACTGTGACAAATAATTATTACACATAATTTCATGGGGCTAATAATGAATAATTTTAAATATGTTGTAAGTTTGTAATTATGAATTAAATGTTTCTTCACCATAATCACCTAGTTGGCATATTTTTCTCTGGTTATTCATATGAGATGACCACAAACACAGCAACATTGTGTGAATGCAGTGACATAGGTGGGCATTAATTAGTGCTTTCTGTAAAGATAGTTATGTATTCCACTCTACTCAGCCTGCCCAATCAGAATGCAGTTGATACCAATTATAGTGCATGATGTAATGGTATTTCAATGTATAATTTCCATAATATTAATTTCTATGTTTGTAACATAAATATGGCAACATATAATTAACCAATATACACCACACTTTCATCAATTTAAACATAATCAAAACAAACATAACATCTTTCTTGCCATTATACAAAATGAATAGTTTTTAAGAAACATCTTTAAAATGCAGTTACTTGTGTCATGATGATATTTTATGAATATCAAATACCAATGATTACCTCCATTCTGGCAAGCTCCAAAAGGCATTCTTTGTACACAATGCAGCATGGTTTGCCAGTGACGTCTTCCGCTCTTGTCATCAGTGTCATGTCTTCATCGTCTGTACTCATCAGTCACAATTTCTTCAATGTCATGCACAAAAGTTCACATATAGTAACATGCTGCAGAGTGGCAACGTCTTTGCGACATCTGAAATAAAACATAACCAAAACCAGTGAGCATTACTGTAAACACCTCAAAATGGACATTTAATCATCAACACTGGCCCAAGAGGTCCTCAGGTCCTTTGGACTATACAGCCCTGAATAGTTAATTTGTAATATTGAATGAAATATATTTTTGTTAATCTTAATCACTGCTGAGTTTTTCACCACAAAACACAGCAAATTGTGTTTGTTAACTTGCACAGGACCATAACATGTCATTAGTGGTTTTAGGCAAAATAATATTACAATAAACTTACTAAAATCAGTTAATTTTAATGCCATGAAGACTAAGTGAGCTGAAAACCTGCTTAGTGTTCCTCACAACTGCACTGCAGGCATACTACTGAAACTTCATCATGACGAAATGTACCAGTCTGTGAGACTAACAGTTTTTCTTTAATATTGGTCATAAACAAAGGTTGCTAGTATTAGCGCAGTGGTTCAGGGGTAGAGCATCAGACTCTAAAATAAGAGGACCCGGGTTCAAATTTTGTGCTGCCATGTGAAACCTTGGGCAAGTTTTTTTCACACTACATTGCTCCATTTCACCCAGCTGTATGAATGAGTACCTGGCTATAAACAGTGATGACTATTTGTGTACAAGCAGTCTTCGCAAAATTGCTACATGGCTGAATGCTTCCCAGAGAAGCCGAGATGGTCTTCGATTGAACTACCAGGGAGTAAAGTGTAAAAAGCGCTTTGAGCAATCCTTACCTTTACCTTTAAATCATGACAAAAGTCACAATTTTGTGTCATAGTATATCACAAGCAATTTATTTTACAAATTGTGGCACCCAGGCGTATGCCATTTTTGTTGTGAAGGAAGCTCGGAAGGATATTGAGACTTATTTTACTAGTTATTTGAGTTATAGGAATGAGCTTACACATAGAAAAGGTTTTGTGACAATACAAGCTACGCCTCATCGAAATGTTTGGGTCGGAAGTTGGTCATATTTTAAGAAATATAATAACATACCATCTTTGCATATACATGTATAGATTCATAATTAAGGCAACCAGACCTGCCATATTCCTCCGATTTGCACATTTATATACCAAATATGTACAATTTATCAATTTATGTCTAAGGTATGTGTATTCTGCTCACAATCAGGGTCTGAAAACCCTATCGCGAGTGATATTTTGAATAAATCTTAATCATGATTTGTATCACCTAGCTGTACATTAACCGTACACTGTATTTATATTCTAATTGTAGTTATGTCATCTCTATATTATATAGATCAACTCACCACAATTTCACTGACACAGGCTCAAGATTGCAGAATATATTGACTAGTGAATTAAATGTAAATACAATTATTTATTTTTAACAACCTGTCAAATGTCAAAGTGCCATAACTTGAAACCTATTTAAGCTACAACGCTCAAATTTTGGATTCTTGCTAATCTTACCAAATGCAAAACTGGAAAGGCTCTCATCATACTGTATTAGTACTGATCTATTCAAAAATAATCTAAGACTGAGTCCAAGACGTCGATGACAGCAACCAATTTATGGAATTTGATTTGCGTTCACTCGGAATGACCCTAAATGGCCTAATACCGTCGACTAATTTAATAGCAAAACAATTTTGTCAGCTGGCACACGCAATATTAAAACAATGTGAAATGGTTGAAGCCGAGTAATAACAGAGTACTAACCTGTCGTACATGTCATTTGATTCCACAACTTGCACAAGTCTATAACTTTTTCCAAATACACGTGTGCGCACGGCCGCTGTTTCTGTCTTTCTGCGGCTCTTTGTGCACTTCCCTGTTTCCTTGCCGATTCGGTCGCAAACATACGCGGGCGTCCCATCGTTGAACAAAAAACAGCAACAGAACGGGAATATTGCGACTCTATAAATTATAGTAAACAGTCTATCGAAGGACTGACAGCATGGACGGGTCAAAGGTCGATCTCACTGCTCGTTTTCGCTCACGCGAGATTTTCAAGCTACAGTCTTTTCCGGATGTCACGGTAACACAGGGTGTCCGGTTCGAGTTTCGGCTATGATAGCAAATACTCTTTTTCTGAGTTTTCTGTTTATTTAATAAAAACGAAGCCACACATTTGCACAAACGAGTTAGCATGTCACAGGGGATACTTCGTAGGTTTGCTTTTTCGTGAAATTAGTCTGAAACGCGAGGAGCAAAAACAATCGAACTGATTGTACATTTTTAAGATAACAATTTCTAGATGATTGTCAGTAGTCACACAACCACAACAGTTCAACCTAGGACATGGTATTATTTTAATAGTAAATACAATTTGAAAAACCCGAAATGTTTGTGGAATTTAATTTACTAAGACTGCCATCAAAAGCTTCATGCTTGAGAAGGCATATAGACTACGAAGGTGTCAAGAGCCCTGCAATTGTCCACATTCTTCTGTTTCCTACTTCTCTATTAAGTGGGACATTGTTGGACATAAATATTAATGGGAGTGTGTAGAATGAGATCCCAGCTCAGTGAATCCATTGCCGGTTTTCCATTTCTGTGTGGTATATTTTACTTCCCCCGGCATAGACATCAGACAGAAGGGACCAATGAGCTCACATGGCACTGGCACCAAACCTACTTATCTATATATTACACTGCAAAAACCAGTATGTCAATATGTGGGTGGGTTTGGTGCCAGTACAGTGTATGGTGAGAGCCCACTGCAGACCATAAGAACAGTCTCTGACACCTCCCCTCCCCTCCCCTCCCCTCCCCTCCCCTGCCTTCACTGCTCCTTAGTAAATGACTGCACGTCTGGGATCAATAACTCACGTGCTCCGTAGATGTGTGCGCTTCGATGGTGTCCAGTATTTGAATTAATTCACTGCTGTAATTAACGAACACGAGCGCTGGCATGTCATTTACAGGTATAGCAAGTGTCTCTATAGACATCTCCAACAGAGAATGTATTCACATCCAGGGGCTGCAATAGATAAGTTAGGATTTTTGCAGTGTAATCATTGTTTTATGTCAAACCCTGATCAGAGATTACTTCAGTGCTGAATACATGGAGTAACACAGACAGACGGCAGACAGGTCAAACACACTGCAGATTGTCAAAACCCTCATTTGTCTACTTAAGGTCTGGTTACAAGGATGTATATTTTATGCAAATATAGATACAGTTGTTTTTGGTTTATTTCTTTCCAGTAGTGTTTGTCAAGTGATTGCTTCTTTTTGTTCATTACAGTGTGTTCCATCTGTTTAATATGTACATCTTGCATCAGTTTGGGATTTACATTGACTGTTTAAGTGTATTGTGTTATGTACAAAAATTGTATTTCCATTGAAATCAAGACTGTGATCATTTGATTGGATAAAGTGAAAGTTTTAATAACCCTGCGCTATATTTAACAAACCATTCAAATATTTGCAATTTTAGAACAATCTGTCAGAAATATTTCATAATCCAATGACTTGTTTTTCATCAAAACTAAATAAAACTATTGGTTCAAATGAACTGGCAGTTGTAGTGAACTTCAATTGTTAAGTAAATAATGATAATATGAGTCTAAAATGAAACAAATGAAGAAATACACTAGGACTGGGACAATTGAAAGTTGTATTATGGATGAAGCATTGTAGGAGATGTAGTAGAAGATCTAAGAGACTTTATGCAAAACTGAAATGCATATTGCATGAGATTATTACTAGCTGTCGCCTGTTGTAGTAAGTCACTTTCCTCCATGGTCCCCTGAGATGCCACTACTTATGTACAGTCAGATGTGATGTTTTCAAGATTCAATAATTGTAAAGATGCATTTTCAGAAGTGTTGGTGAGCACGTTAAAATTGGCTGGCTTGATTTCCCCTGTTGTATCTACCAAGTAAAAGGCCAAACAGAATAATACTAGTGGTTCCTTTAGTTGTCCGACCGGCCATGTTAAATAATAGCTAATCCTAGACATTGTTATCATTACAATGGAATATAACATACCCAGTCCAGAATATGGAAGAAGAAGAAGAACAAAATTACCACTAGCAACGTATCTGTGAGTCTGTAATTTCATACGTAGAGGATATAGCAAATGTTTGCCACCGAAACTGAGGCTTGAGTTATCAAACTGATGAGGCTTGGGTTGTCAGAATGCTGGGTAGTTTCTAGTTTGGCATTTAACAAGATTTTACAAGATCGACATAGAAAACAAAAATAATGGCATATTAATATCATGACATGTAGACGTTTATGATGACCTTTGTCTACAGCAGTCAAATGAAAAAACAATTATTGACATAAATGTGTGTTAATTCTGCGTTTGTATTAAAATAGTAGTTTGTTACTATTGTTGTCATGGTGAATGACATTTTAAATACAGTCATGCCAGAGACCTGATCCTGCAAGGACTAAACGTGTATAATGTACATTTATTTAGCTAGTTTGTAAAATCTATGAGAGAGTGAAAGTCAAAGACAAAGAAGGCTATGGTTTTGTAGTGCTGCAAGTGCCATAAGCATTGCTCAGTCATCTTACCTATGACACTAAGATGTACAATATTGTCCAAACTGTGTTATTGACATCAGACCTATTCTTAATCGAGCATTTATTGATTTATTCTGTAATAAAAAATTGTTTTCACACTTCAACTATTCAGTTTTGAAAATCAGGCTCCAACAGCTGGCATTTTTAGTGTCATAATCCATCACATATTTCATTAAGCAGTATTTATAACGTCTCTATCCTGAGGTTTGCATTCCTTTTTTGTGGTTTACAAGGTTTCACAATGACTATTTTGAGATTCATCTTCTTCCTTCATAGTTTTATATGATTCCTCAATGTGAAGCCCATTTTGAGAATTGTTTTTCTCCAGTGTCTAGACTGTGTAGCTGTGGGCTGGGCTGGATCTGTCACCAGGCATCATACTGGGAACAATAAAGAGTTGTGCTTTTATTATTATCAGCTTTAGTGGCTGAGCTAGCTGTGCTATGAGCTAGGGTCGGGAACAGGTCATCTACCTAGAGGGATGTTTTGTATTACTTTTTCTATTCTTTTATTTCTGTTAGCATTAGCTGCTTAGAATAAATATTGTGATTAAGTGTCAATGTTTCACACACACACACACACACACACACACACACACACACACACACACACACACACACACACACACACACACACACACACACACACACACACACACACACACACACACACACACACACACACACACACACACACACACACACACACACACACACACACACACACACACACACACACACACACACACACACACACACACATATATATTTATATATGTTTATATATATATATATATATATCTATATATATAATATATATATAATATATATATATAATATATATATATATATATTATATATATATATTATATATATATTATATATATATATATATATATATATATATATATATATAAATAAACATATATAAATATATATATATATATATATATATATATATATAGTTTGGGGGGATTAATTTAACAGGAACTACTCAAATTCACTTATTAGTACATTAATGATTTATATTTATATGTATATATATATATATATATATATATATATATATATATATATACATATATATATATATATAATGTACTAATAAGTGAATTTTAGTAGTTCCTGTTAAATTAATCCCCCAAATCCGTGTCTGCCATTTCCAAGAAAAAAAAATACATTAGGAACAACACTATAAAGCTACATTGGGAGCCATACTACAGTGTTTTTTATAAGGGGATTATTTGAGTTAGATAGTAGTCACTACTGCAGCCGTTGCACACAGTGTGCATGCACATAGTAATAACCACTGATGACAGTCCATTGACAGACAATTTCAGGCCACCTGCTCAGTTAACTACACACGTCAGAGCCCTGCTTCCTTATACCATCAGTGACTCCAATTCTCTTGTTGACGTCCACCGAAGCGCCTCGCAAAAATATCATTACATCTGCCGCAGTCCGCATCACAAATGGACAGAGTGCCCTGCCCGGCTTGGGATTGAGGCGTATAATGCAAGGTTTTCCCAGAAAAACGCCACAACCTCTACGCCAGCGTAGCAGGGATAACAGTGGATCAGCATTGCGTGCCACGTAAATTGCATGATCTCTGTTCTCGAGTCCAGTAATACGACTGGCACAAACAAGTATAAAACACTGCGGAGTGGAGTGTTTCAAGGTTTCTCTTTGAGTGTCAGCCTGTTTTTTATGGCTTCATGTGTATATCCATCCTGTTTCTGTCGATGTACGTGGTTAAGCCAGTTGCCTTTACAGTGATACAGGAGTAATTGTTACTTTTTGTTTCCACCAGGAATTGAAAACATGAGTTGAATGTTTCTTAGCCAGTGGAGTTTTTAATACATTTTAAATATATAAGTTTGATATTAAAAGTGACTATTAGTAGTTACATTTACTGCCCATAAACACTATCAAAATGTGTGGTCTATTTTGGTCTAGAATCAATAGTTTGATAGTATAGTTATACACCTAATCATAACTGATCAATTAATGTCCTGCCATTGAGGATGGAGTGTAAAGTGCTTTGAGAAGTTTTGACAGAATACAGCTGAATAATTGCTGAACATTCTCCAGGATAGTAAATTTTCCTATAGAAACAATTTCCTTTTGACATATTTAATGTGTCTTTTACCATTAGTTGTAAAATCTTTACAAGTACAACGTAACATTATATTGGATAAGGAATATATTGTTCTTGGCTCCAAGATTTGGTTATTTTGTAAGAAATTAACTTACTTTGGAGCATAACGTTTTGAAACAACACTTCGACC
The DNA here is from genome assembly GCA_964017155.1 of Oasisia sp. SBJ-2009. NCBI lineage: Eukaryota > Metazoa > Annelida > Polychaeta > Sabellida > Siboglinidae > Oasisia > Oasisia sp. SBJ-2009. The sequence continues at coordinate 3,228,121 of OZ024864.1, read as the reverse complement.
CATCAGTGCATGACCAACAACCAATTATGACCATGCCATCATGTTGTACGTTTCAAAAGGTTTTGCTCCAAAGTAAGTTAATTTGTCGAAATATATATTGGTCATATACATATATTGGATATGTAAAAATTTAATAGTTTATATACTGCAGAATAAATTCCCTTTACCCTGCGTGTTATAGCGTATTATGATCAATACCCTGTAATTATGTAGTTATCAGCATTTGATATTGCCATGGAAAATGTCAATACTACATGCAACCTTTGACACTTTATGTGTGACAAGAAGTAACTAGCCACAGTGGCAGGTCACCCTAGCAATTGTGACTTGGACAAATCACCGTCGGCCAGTGTTGCTAATAAGTTGTTTTGCATGCAAATGTTAAACCACCCATGAATCCACAATTTCTTATTAGTGTATAGGCAAATTGTCCCTGAACTCTGACAGGTCAAATGAACAGTAGATTTAATGCTGACAAGCTGTCACCCTAGGAGAAACCATTTTGATTTATGTAACCCAGCGAAGTTTGTTCAAATGTTCTGTTTTGCCAATTTTTGCTATGTTCTGGATTGACTAATTGAGATGCATTGTCAAACCTTGAAAATATGACCACTTCAGAATTGATCATAAGTCAGAGGTGTCTGTAATTCTGGAGATCTAATATTGATTTGTTTTCCATTGGGTGTTTGACAAAATGGTGTTCATTTTAGTTTAATTAACCCTCATCACTCATAATAGACCATTGACCCAATTAATGACACTTTCTGATGCACTGTATTGAGGGGCATTTGTGCAGTATAACATTTTTGGCACTTCACAAATTCTCTTAATGATATATGTGTGAACTCAAACACAGATAATTCATAAATACACAAGTGTGACTCCCATTTTCCAAGGATAATTGACAACATAATAGATGAAAAATGTTTTGCTCTTAAAACTGTTACCTGACCATTTACCTGTAATTTAAAATGAACTTTTCCCCTTACAAATGCCGGCTGGTTGAGGCTCTAGATGAAGCTATGTGTTTCTTGTTACAAGTGGTTTCGTGTGTTTTCATCTAGTCATGCTGCTTCATTTTCTTTGGTGTTTTCATCCCGAATAAGAACCTGGTATGTGCAGCGTTACCCAAGAACCATGTCCCAGATACTGCCACTGAACCTTCCAGATTTCATTTCCCCCAACACAAGTGAATCATCAGCTCAGCAGAACTACATAGTGGTGGTGCAGTTGTGTGATGCACAGACCCATATCTGATAAACCTCATCAGACCATGGTCACATTGTTATGACTTGCCATCAGCACACGAATCTCCAGAGATGACTCTGTCTCTATAAAACACTTAAGGACAACAGTCTATGACGCAACTGTGAGGCAGGGAAACATGTCACTAATATTCTTATGAGTTAGCATGCCTACGTTTGCTCTCTGGAGTTGGTTTTGCTCCTTAACAATGAACGTTTATACAAACACATGTTAACATTAGGATGTGCCACCAGGGCACTTTCACCGATGTGTCGTAGAAATAGTGCCCTCAGCGATATACAACAGTAGCCTTAATTATGCATTTATTTTAAGGAAGCTCCATAATTATATTAAACTAAGGATTCTTGACTGAGTGTTCTTATCATCTCATTGCCTTAGTAGAATAGTCCTCTGTGTTATCTGCATGAAATAAGTAGACTGACATGGTAAACCATTTCATGAAAGTCCTGTCCTAAATTAGTCACAGTATGAGATGTATATTCTGCAGGGAATTTGACATAGTTGAAGGCCTTGTGACAAATGAGCCGCACTGTCCTTTGACTCTCATGATTTGTTGACTGTTTGCGACTTTCCGACTCACTGCATTATCCTCGGTAATTCTGACTGATTTGCTGCATATTAACAAAGTGTGCCACATTGATTTCTTGCTAAATGAAATAGTAGGATATGAATTAAACATGTGCTGGTATTTGTGTGCAGATATGACACAAATACATTTAGTTAAGTATATCCCAAGAGCAGAATTGCTTCTGTGTGATCCTGATAAGGTTAACTACCAGTAGGAACATTAAACCAGCCCAGTTGCTATGATCTGTGAAGACATGTTGTTGGTATTCCCATTTGAGTGTAGCTAGTAAACAGCTAGTTAGTTGTGCAATAAGAATATTTTAGCAACCACTCACTTTGTTTTAGTAATATTTATGTTTCCCAAAAGGGAAAGGAATAAACGTGAAGAAATAAACACACACGCACGCACGCACGCACGCACGCACGCACGCACGCACGCACGCACGCACGAACGCACGCACGCACGCACGTACACACACACGCATGCACGCACACACGCACACACGCACACACGCACACACGCACACACGCACACACGCACACACACACACACTGATGAACCTTGCATTATACATACAGCTCAGATCATTCCTTTGAAATTTTAAGTAGATGTTGATAGATTAATAAAATGAGTAACTGTGATATATTTGATGATTTTCTTTTGGCAGGAAAGCACAATAAAGATAAATGATGCAGGTGTAAATAAATAATGTGTAGTGGTAGATATTGGTAAATTAATAACAAATCGCAAATGTGATGTATTTTTGTCTCACGAAGATTCAATTTCTTGGCAGGAAGGTGCAATAAAGATTTATGGCTCACTTGTAAACACCGAACATCAAAACATCTCTGATGTGTCACCTGTAGTAGCACATAAATAAATAACTTGTGATAGTAAACAGTGATAAATGTAAGTATTATGCAATAAATATGATGTATATGTCCCTTGACAATGCCAATTCATCAGAGCGAAATGCAATAAAGATTTATGGGTCAAGCAACGGATGTAAACACGGAAACTGACAGAAGCTAAAAACCGTCCAGGCACCCTTGCGATACTGTCAGCAAAGTGTCAATAGGCAGCACTCATAATATCCCACAGTGCATTGGCATAACACAGCGGTGGGATTTATCGTCCAGATCTAGGACATGCGTTCTTATAGGTGTCAGTTCGTGCATGATTTATACATCTGATCAGGGTTGAAAGTAGCGAGCGGTCATTCAACTTGCAAAACTATAAATAAAATGAGTTCGTTCAGTTCTTTGCATCAAAGCCATCGGAGGACAGAAGATGCAGCTTGAAAATATGGAATTGGAATGTGACATCCAATAACTCTTATCACTCACAAAGGTTCTGACATTGTGGCGAAACTTGTTATGACAGATTTATCAGCAGTCTCTCTACTAGTCTACAAGAAAAACCTTGACATACACTTCCGATACAGGAATACCTTGTCAATGCCACATAACCATAGATAGCATCTAATCTGTTGGCATGTGGACACAGTTGTTTTGTTTTGTTAAAAATGTATAGTTTCTGTCCTATACCCTGGCAACACAACTGGATTTGTTTAATCTTTTCTGTCTACAATGTAAATTATTCATCTCTGACACATAACTGCAATCAAGCTTTGCATATTGGATGCCAGACGTTTAGGGATTTGTCTACAAAAGTGGAGCTTTTTATGTTTTCTATAACATTAGCAATATCTCACTTTGTTTGATATTCATTCTGCAAATCCATTAACATAGTCGCATCAGTGGAGACAGAATTGGTACCAATGGGGGAATAGATTTTATTTGGTTTTGTTTGGACCAAACTGTTCCACGTTGATGTGTAAACGAGGTGGCGGTCAGTGGTATTGCACATTGAGCCAGTGTGTTGTCTGATGTGCTGTCAAACAACGTCCCAGCCTCTCCTTTGGTCAGCGACTTTTCTACACAGTGTGTAATAAAGAGGTTGTTGTGGGAACTATTCAGACAGTGGGGTAATAAAGTTACTAGCTGCTGATGCTATAGATGGTCTCAGTGGATGAGTCATCTGTCTGTCAGGTGCATTGGACCTCGTTATCTCCTTTGATGTGGACAGGGCATGCTGTGATTGGCCTACTGTGTGACCAGTGGTGTGGGTGTGCATGAAATCATTTGTAAAATATCAGCCCACCAGTTAAAGTGCCAGTGTAATGGGCTGAAATATCCCATGCCAGAAGTAAACAGTTTCTGTGTAATACACTTACCCCAGAGGGTACATATTGTTCCTTCAATGTACCAGGGTGAATTTTTAGAATGTACCCCGGGGTACACCAGAAAATAGATGTATAGCATGCCATATACCATATAAACTCTATGGTCTATACCGTTATAGTGCTTACATTTTTTCAGATGTTATAAACGTTCCAATTGACGTTTCTGCGCATGCGCAATAAATGTAAAATCATCAATGTGCAGCGAAAGGACAAAGCATTTGTGGCATAAATACCATGGGTTGTTTGTTAAGATGTATATAACCTCTCATCAAAGTTATTTGTCACAAATTAACACGAGGCAAACAAGTTTTGAGGCATATTTTGATAGCAAGCATAAATCATGTGACTGTAGTGCGCCATAATTCGTGACAGTGATTTATAAAAAACATAATATTCTATTGCATTGAACGACATTTTAAGAAACTCTTCACAGTAATCATCACAGGAGAGTTAACAAACAGCTCGTGACATTTATACTGAAAATCCTTTGTCGTTTAGCTGGACATTGATGATTTTACATGTATTGTGCATGCGCAGAAATGTCAATCGGAACATTTTTAACGACTGGAAAAATGTAAGCCCGACACCATATGTGGTATAAAGCCACAGCTGTAGTGGTTATGTGTTATAATAACAAATGTAGGACAGGACATTTTTCAGTTGTTTCCTATTAAATATTGTCTAGTTGCTAATAGCCATATTTTTGTTTGTTGCAGGTGAGTACATTGCTGGTAGACTCAGTCTCAGAGCAAGTGCTGCTAGCTCAAAAGCAGCCTTATCTTAAAAGCAGTCCTGTTATTCTAGAGTGAGTCCTGTTACTGTCAGGTAAGTACAAACACTTGCAAAGTCTCCCACAGTCATTTATGTCATATTAAAATATTTTGTGTATAATCAAACATACCTTATATCCAACATGATCTAGTGCATTTATGCAAATGTTTTGTTTTATTTATTTTTAACTATCAGATAGACTACAAAGGCATCATTATAATATGGTGGATATTGGAGGAAATGAAGGTCACAAAAATGATCTAACTCGGTAGCCATTAATCTTTTTTGACAGCAATCCACATTACATCCCCCAGACTCGTGTGCCAACCCATGCTTGTGAACAGCTAACCTGTGATAAATGATCAAATAAATAACATTAAAATATTCAATTTTACTACAATTGCTTGTGGAAAACATGAAAACCACCAAGTCGGCAGAGTTCATTGGTTCTTCAACGCAAGCCAAAGCAACATTTATGAATGAAGTCGAATTTATACAATACAATTTCTACAGTTAACTTGTGATAAGTGAATTATAGTGAAACCTCTCTAATATGATCCCTTGGGCTAGAACAAAGTGAACTGAATACTGAGGTGACTACATTAGCAGGAATATTGTCCTGAAGTTTGCAGATATGAACATTATTTGGAAGTGTCCTAGGTTGAGTGTTTGCATGCACTTTGAAGATGTGTACAAAGTATAGATATTTGTTAAACTGGCGACAAATATTATTAAAATTATTCATGCAATATTTTGTTGACTAAAAAACCTGGTCCATGATGAAGTAACTACGGCAAGGAGAGGATTTGAAGGTTAATTGTGTCAGTTGTCTCCATGAGGAAGACTGGTCAGACTTGTTGTACACAGTTCGTATGTCACATTCTCCCGTCTAGTGCTCGTTTACAGCCATCAGTCATTTGCAAAACTGATTTTGATTTGTGGCTGCTGACTGTTTTGTCCTCTGGCATATAGCAGAGCCATATTACTCACTGCAGTGGCAAACGCTGACCTACTCGGACTTTGTGAGTAAAGTCAAAAGGTCAGGGTTTCTCGTTAACCTGTCTTCATGACATTTTATTTAGTAACGATAAGGATTAGTAAGTACAGTAACCTGAGTCAGAAAACAATTTACATGCTGAAAGGACGTGGTTATTTATGTTGGACTCTTGGTACATGTAAACCAATTAGGCTTCCTGGTGCATTTGCCATTTGTTTTTCCCAGGGTGGCAGTCTTGTTAAACTGTGCTAAAAATAATAATAATAATTACAGTTTAGTTCAAAGTATGTTCACATACATACATACATAAAATACATGTAAAACAATCATGGTGTACATCACATACATTAAAATAAAATATATAACTATATACACTGTACACAAACTTCCAAAAAGTACACGGGAAACATATTCGTACTATATGGCCTTGGGTGGGGGACACTATTCACAAGGAACAGTGTCTATGGTGGCTGACCACTCACCTTTGCTGCGTGTAAACAAGAATATTATCAATGCTGGCTTTCAGACGTATGTAGGTATGATTATTAAAATGCATATATCCACTTCAGTTATATGATTTTGATTACCATGAGTGATCTGGCATTAACAATTGCCCTTTTACACACGTTATAACTGTTATCAAGTGTTTATGTTGTTGCACAAAACAAGCTATGGCCACACATAGGCACACAATTATCTAATTCTCTAGTAAGATACACACACACACATATATATATATATATATATATATATATATATATATACATATATTTATGTATCTTATTAGAGAGTTAGTTAACGGTGTGCCTAAATACTGGCATATATATATATATATATATATATATATATTCACAGTAAAAGTCATTTATTATTAGTTAACAAGTTAGTTAGTGTTTGGTTTCCAGTGTTCCTCTCAGATATGTGTGTTGTGAATGTGACGCCTACACCGTGGTGTGTCTGGGACTGTTGGTGACAAACAACTGCTACTTCTGACCTCTGAGTGATTGTCCTGTTGACCAGTAAGCAGATCTCCTTTCCCGAGGAGCATCAAAGCAGACAGTAAAAAAATCATCACCATAATAGATGCTCTGAGTACATTATATAACTGGTTGTTTTTCTGGGTGATGGAGGATATAATTTTCCAGGATAATTCCATGATGAATGCTGCAGTGGTTTATTTCTATGGTAGTGTGCTAGTTCTCCAGACGTCATTCATCACGTCATCATACATGTAGAATTTGCTAATTAACGAGTAAGGTCATTCACTATGTTGTAAATAAGTAATAAAATGATGCAGTTATTAATTTATTTTGATTAAGTTAAGTTCATTGATAAAATGAATGAATGAATCACTTGTTTCTAGAATATTAAATTACCAATAAAAGTCATTCATGTAAACAATAAGTAGGTTAACTAGTTATAGTAATTATATACATTTATTAACTAATTTATTAAATATGTTTAGCAACTGTGATTAACTTGTTTAGCTAACTTGTTAGAGTTTATACAGTGAATGTTCATTACAAACATTTTGAATAATGTTTACATGATACAATCAATATATGATAGTGAAACTTCTCAGGAGATAAGAGTACACTTACAGTAATTACATTTCAGCTGTCCATATCCACTGACATAGTCAGAGTATAATATGTCACTATTTCAGTAATTCCTGTTGTAGCAGATCTCTATTTAAGGACGGATGACCCCCATGACTTGTCAACTTTTAGCAGCATGGACGTTTGTGTGAGCTCGTGTCAGTTGCAGATGTACATAAAAGGCCAGTAATTTGCCACTCCAAGTAACACAATTGGTTTCCTAATGTGAGCTCAATCAATGTATATCTGCTAAAAGCCACTAAACTTCACAAAGCTGCTGACTAAAGCGAATAGGCCCCATTCCATCACAGTGCACTCACTTAGTGGTAGTGGTCGTCTGTCCCCACGGAGTTAGCTGATGAGGTCAAACTCCTTTGTCTTCTGATGTCCAGTTAGTCTGGTTAGTGATTTATAGTGGCCACAATTATACAGTGGAGGTATTGGTGTGAGGAGGCTGCACATGCCATGCCATGCCCTCCAACACTCTCTCTCCCCTCTATCACTTACCCCACCCACTCTTCCTTCTCTCCACCGCCCTATTCCCACCATCCACTGGCTGCTCTTCACATCTTCTCCGTAATGTCTCCCTCTCCCTCTCCCTCTCCCTCTCCCTCTCCCTCTCCCTCTCCCTCTCCCTCTCCCTCTCCCTCTCCCTCTCCCTCTCCCTCTCCCTCTCCCTCTCCCTCTCCCTCTCCCTCGTGTTTTCCCACAATAATGTTATAGATGAGGTAATGAGAAATAAGCTTTCAGAGTGTTCTGTTGCGAAGAACCTATTGCCAGTGCGGTCCTCCAGGGGTCTCTGCCTCACCGCACTTCACAGTTTTTCATGGATTTATTGCTGTACGCATCGTGAATGTGTCGCAAAAAGTTACCGCAGGGATCAAGTTTTATCTTGGTAATGTGTAATGTTTTACCGTAGAACGATTCAATCACCTCACTTTCACCTTGTGTTGGTCATGGTACTAACATTAAATGGTGTTTAAAACGGGTAGAAGTATTAAACGTTTAAATTAACAAACTGATAACAATTATAATATTGTTTTATTATATGACAATAGTGTATCCATTTCTATAATCAGGGTTATATTTTAAATATATTTAAAGGGGTACTGTCCAGATTCATTGATATTTGCAAACCATATTTTCTGTGGGTCTTAGTGGAGTATTTGTTGGTGTGATCATATCATGCACAAAACAGGCCTGTATATGATACCATTTTTTACACCAACAGATAACATTAGTGCAAAACTATTTCAGTCTCATACATAATAACATTCTTATTTCAGGTTCTCAGACATCTGAGACATGCAACATAGTTGTTAATTTCACTGTCAAAGACCATCCGTATCGGCATGAATATGTGTGGTACAGGCGAAACTCCATTTCAGAGCTCTTATATTTAAAACTGTTTTCACATATATAAAATGAAAACATTCTCAGCTGTCTTCATATATACGTGTGTGTGTGTGTGTGTGTGTGTGTGTGTGTGTGTGTGTGTGTGTGTGTGTGTGTGTGTGTGTGTGTGTGTGTGTGTGTGTGTGTGTGTGTGTGTGTGTGTGTGTGTGTGTGTGTGTGTGTGTGTGTGTGTGTGTGTGTGTGTGTGTGTGTGTGTGTGTGTGTGTGTGTGTGTGTGTGTGTGTGTGTGTGTGTGTGTGTGTGTGTGTGTGTGTGTGTGTGTGTGTGTGTGTGTGTGTGTGTGTGTGTGTGTGTGTGTGTGTGTGTGTGTGTGTGTGTGTGTGTGTGTGTGTGTGTGTGTGTGTGTGTGTGTGTGTGTGTGTGTGTGTGTGTGTGTGTGTGTGTGTGTGTGTGTGTGTGTGTGTGTGTGTGTGTGTGTGTGTGTGTGTGTGTGTGTGTGTATATTAATTATACACTTCACATACACATGTGATGTTACACATTGCATGCAGAATTCACTGTTGATACAATGTGGCTGCTTTTGATTGGATTCTTAGAATTTCTATAAGAAAGAGGGTGGATAGAAGAACTGGGGGAAGAGTTGAGGGTACAGGGAAAGTTAAAGGGGGGCTGATGAGAAGTAGGAAGGAATGGACAGAGAACAGATGTAGAGGTGGAGAAACACTATGTCCACAGGAACAGGGGAATTTGGGATGGAAAGACTGCAGGAACGGAGATTTTAGAGAGACAGGGGAAGAACTATTTGAGACCCAAGCCTCACTCCTGTGCAACTGGAATCCGGCAAGACTGAAGGCATTAACAGTTGTCACAGTGACTGAGAAGGGTTTCTTCCTCTTATAATTTTAATTCTGCTAGCCCCCGCACCAACTGGGATGTCTTACATGCACTTCATGCATATTTATGGGCCTAGTAGTTACTCCTGCTAACCTCCGCACCACCTAGGACAGTGTTACATGTACAGTATTCTCAAATTTGGACCCAAGATATATGACAAACTGCGTAAGGACAGCAGCCAAAACTTGATTTAAGCATTAAGTGAAATTTTAGATAATAGTCACAGGCTTACACTGACAGTGTGACTTGGGCAAGGACTGTAGGCTACGCTACATTTAGACTGATTGCTGGGTGTCTGGCATGGGTATATTTGTGTAATCTGAATGCGCCTGTGATGGGTGATTGATGCTACACTAAGATGTGACAGGAACACTGATGACATCGCTGGCTGTGACAGTGAGGGGGTCAGGGAGTTAGCCAGCAGTCACCTAGGTCACTCAGTACAGAAGCACCATCTTAGTGTCATCTTCCTCTGTATCCATAGCGTCTGAGTCATCAGTGCTCACCTTTCAAAAGGAGTAGAGACTAGTGGCTCAGGGATAGAACTTCAGACTCTCGAGTAAGAGAACCTGGGCTCGAATCCTATGTTGCTCCATTTCACTCAGCTGTATGAATGACTACCTGGCTATAGACAGTGGTGGATTTTGCATGACAGCCTTTGTGCATTAATTGCTGCATGGCTGGATGCTTCCCAGAGACATTGAGATGGTGTTTGATTGAACAGGTCTGCCAGGAAAATAAAGTGTAATGCACTTTGAATAGTCATGTCAGGATTGGATTCTGCGCTGTATAAGAGCTTACCTTTTTAAAGTAGGTATTTTCTTAGTTGAAATTGATCAGATGGTCCATCAGTCTGAGCATGCAGATGCATAACAATTCCCAACTCCCGACTGCTAGCACTGTGACGACTCAGAAAAGAAACGGAAGTCAGAGGGGTTTGGGCAACTGTAGTTTGTGTTATTCATGCCAGGGGTGTGACCAGAGCAGTGAGTGAATGGGTCTACCCGGTATCTATGTAGTGGTATGTATCACCCCATTCTGACAGGCCAGATGTTTACACTACCCCTGGCTGATATCCTACAAGTTGTTGGAAGTTAGCTGAATAAAACTCATACCTGATTTTAGTGTACCACCCATTAAAGAGAACAATGCAGACACTTTCAAAAGAATTAACAGGCGCACCTACAGGAATCTTAGTATAATTACGCATTCGACCATCCTTTCACTGAGCAGTATGTGTATAAGTATGTCTACTTCCCATATCATCATAACTTACCACTAAATGATATAATTGACTGAGTTTATCTTCACAGTTTCACAGGTGATCTACCAGGTGGCGCTGAGACTGATGTAATCAGCAGCGCCTCCTGGTGCACAAGGATGTATCATCACTACTAGTTTCCTGCATTACAACTGCTGGCAAGACTGTTCTGTTGTGTTCTGTTAGCATGTCACACTACTGTGTGACAGTCTATGTGTGCATGTCACTCTATTGTGTGACGGTCTGTATGTGCATGTCACTCTATTGTGTGACGGTCTGTATGTGCATGTCACACTACTGTGTGACAGTCTGTATGTGCATGTCACTCTATTGTGTGACGGTCTGTATGTGCATGTCACACTACTGTGTGACAGTCTATGTGTGCATGTCACTCTATTGTGTGACGGTCTGTATGTACATGTCACTCTACTGTGTGACGGTCTGTATGTACATGTCACTCTACTGTGTGACGATCTGTATGTGCATGTCACTCTACTGTGTGACCGTCTGTATGTACATGTCACTCTACTGTGTGACGGTCTGTATGTGCATGTCACTCTATTGTGTGACGGTCTGTATGTGCATGTCACTCTATTGTGTGACGGTCTGTATGTACATGTCACTCTATTGTGTGACGGTCTGTATGTGCATGTCACTCTACTGTGTGAGTGTCTATGTGTGCATGTCACTCTATTGTGTGACGGTCTGTATGTGCATGTCACTCTATTGTGTGACGGTCTGTATGTACATGTCACTCTATTGTGTGACGGTCTGTATGTGCATGTCACTCTACTGTGTGACAGTCTATGTGTGCATGTCACTCTATTGTGTGACGGTATGTATGTGCATGTCACTCTACTGTGTGACGGTCTGTATGTACATGTCACTCTACTGTGTGACGATCTGTATGTGCATGTCACTCTACTGTGTGACCGTCTGTATGTACATGTCACTCTACTGTGTGACGATCTCTATGTGCATGTCACTCTACTGTGTGACCGTCTGTATGTACATGTCACTCTACTGTGTGACGATCTCTATGTGCATGTCACTCTACTGTGTGACCGTCTGTATGTACATGTCACTCTACAGTGTGACGATCTCTATGTGCATGTCACTCTACTGTGTGACCGTCTGTATGTACATGTCACTTTACTGTGTGACCGTCTGTATGTACATGTCACTCTACTGTGTGATGGTCTGTATGTACATGTCACTCTACTGTGTGTAGGTCTGTATGTACATGTCACTCTACTGTGTGATGGTCTGTATGTGCATGTCACTCTACTGTGTGATGGTCTGTATGTGCATGTCATTCTACTGTGTGACGGTCTGTATGTGCATGTCACTCTACTGTGTGATGGTCTGTATGTGCATGTCATTCTACTGTGTGACGGTGTGTATGTGCATGTCACTCTACTGTGTGATGGTCTGTATGTGCATGTCATTCTACTGTGTGACGGTGTGTATGTGCATGTCACTCTACTGTGTGATGGTCTGTATGTGCAAGTAACTCTACTGTGTGATGGTCTGTATGTGCATGTCACTACTGTGTGAGGGTCTGTATGTGTAGGTGCCTGCGTCAAGTGCACTAGAAGACATGTATGACAGTATCAGATTCTTCGTCATTGCATCGACACTTGTCCCTGCTTGTTCACCTTGACATGTCTAGGAGATCGTCGATAACACATCCGCCTTCCATGCTGGGGTTCTGTGAATAACACCCACAAACCGACACAGTGCAGTTGAGGAGTGTAAAAATGTCAGAATATTGATGCGGTATGATATTCTAGGTCATTGACAGATATTTATCTTAACTTTTGGTAGTTTTTTTAATAATACACTGAAAGGTCAAAGGTAACGGTAGCAGGCAGAATGTCACATCATTTGCTGATCAGCTGACAACATGAACCGGTGGGTTTCTTTAGGTGAAATATTGACATCTGCTGGCCAATTTTCTCATGGCGACTTCTCTTGTAAGTATTCTGCCATTTGGGTAGCAATTCCTGCAGTAAATGATTGATTCTTGAGTCATTTCCCGTGCCATCCATGTGGGTATACAGTGCTGTTCAGTGCATGTCACGAAGCATCTGAAGGCCCACGTGTCCTCCTGTCCCTGGCTATCTCAGACCTTCAGACGGAGTCACACTCCCATGAGCTTATTACAAACATCCAGCTTAAACAGTATGGTCGCAAAAATGCAGGGAAATCTAGCCAAATATCGGACAGGCACAAGCATTGCAGTAAATGTATTAACATTGCCATAGAGCTTTCTTTAATCGTGGTGCTGAACTATGGGCATGCCATTTCCTTAGTCATCTGGGTATTGGACATTGTTAGCAGATTGAAGATTGGATCTTCCTGGGTATGCATAAGGAGAGATATGACTTGAGAAGGTTCCCCCGTGACAGTGAAATAGATGCCAGATATTGAGATAGGTTTGCCAAGTGCTTCTAAAACTGAGTGTAAATAGTCCTCCAGTAAATCCACTCAGACACAGTGTATTGTCTCATGCGATCCAGGCTAAAGAATGACACATTTCTAATCCAATTCCTAGAGTTTTTACAACAGCAAATAACAACATGAAAGATTGTTGTGTACTACATTTTATTGTTTTCCCAATTTTCATCATACACAACTTATGCAATGTATATTTGTTCCATATGGCACATGATAGAAGTGTGCATGTTACTAGGATTTTGTAAGGCAGTCTCCTGATTACAAACTTATGACAAAAAATATTTTCTGTTTGTAATAAGTAAACTTAATCTTTAGATTTTATGTATTAAAATTATTCAGCAAATTTAAATTGTTAACATGTATCAGTTGATTAGAGACAATTTACATAAGCCATCATAAAAAATAAATGTTTCCATTGCTAAACTGTCCCTACCTACCTACATTCATATATTAGTCAGAATTGTTTTACAATGAACATTCACAATGGAGCCATCATATGAGACAAAGTGCACAAAATATTATTATCATTATGACATTTATTGATAATAAACTTTAAAAAAATTAACAAACATTCAGCATGTTTAATTGGCCAAGCCTAACTTAAGAGTAAATTTAACAACATGATTTATGGCCCATCTATACAAATGCCAATACAAAATGCAAGCTTATCTAACAAGCAAATTATTTATTAAAACTATACAGCGCTGGTAAGCAATATTATCTAATTATACTAATCCATTTGCAATGGTAGGACATTGTTATATAAACAATAAGTTGCAGTCTCACATTTCCTGCCAAAGCATGCATTGTGCACAAACTGCCAACAATAGTCATATCCAAGCCACTGCACAGATACAAACTTCCAACTGGCAATACTTCGTAAACGTTTGCTCTAATGGCGCCATCTGGTGAATGGTTAATGGTGCACTTGTTAACAGTGGCGCCCTCTGCAGTGTATTTCTAGCACCACATTTTCCCACAGGTATCCCGTGTCACAAGGCACAAGTCTTGCAGTCGGCTGATAGTAACTCCACTGACCTAATCTTAAGTCAGTTGCCATGGTAGCCAGATTTCAGCAATTACGATAGAGTCATCTTGTGATCATTGCTGATGTTGATCACATCAAGCACAGGCTAGTTCAGTGCGTGAACCAGAAGAGGGCAGCAGTTGTAAGAGCGAGTGCGAGTTGAATGTGACTGAGTTGGTTGTGTGGCGCGGCAGAATCAGCCGCCTCGTTGACCTCCACGTCGTGGATGATGACGTACTCAAGCTGATGAGGGAAACTGCGGTAGATCGTTCGGCCGTTAATAGGCTGTGGGTCGCGGAAGTTGTCCACCAGGGGTGTCTTGGGTCCCTCCAACAAGGTGCGGAATTTCGCAAGCTGTGTTAGAAAGAGAGATTCTGTTATTAATATCTGCAAGATACAGTTCTTCAACTTGCCTTTTTAGTTTATATGTCATTCACAGAGATTTTCAGAGTGTGCTAAAATGTAAACAATTCCTGGTGTATCAGGTAGATAAAACAGTACTTGTAACACATGTATAGATTTAAATAGCTAATACGACCATATAGGTAATAGGTATAATCATCATAATAAATGTTACTAAAATAACAGATAATATCTTGCATTAGAATAAATTGACAAATACTAATAAAAGAAACAAACAACCAAAGGTCAATGTAATCATCACTAACTGAATAATTGTTGCATACTTTAACATTTCTAGATTGTTGATGTACGTTTTTGAAGGACTTCCCAATATGATCTTGTCACATGAGCTCTAATTGAACTTGTCAGCTTTTCCAAAACATTTTGGCCAAAACGACCTTCATTGCTGACTTTGAAGGTGGTAAATGCCAGTGTTTATGTCATCCTCAGTCATTGTTTTATCATTCCAAACTGTGACAGGACTGACTTTAACATGATCTCTGCCTCACACCTCCTATTTAGTTACTGAGAGCCATGTTTTCACCCAAAATGTACCACATTGGTCTGGGTTTTGAATTCACAGTGCTGGCCTGATTAGAGAGGGAGGACTTTACCTGAGGTCCACCGATGAACTGTGGCATGTCCATGACAGTCCACAGGACGGTCTCATTGCAGCCGGGGGTGGTGAGAGAGCCGTGGTAGCGGAAGTAGTACTTGGTGTGGTGGGGCAGCAAGTACTGCAGGTTGAACACTGGCACCTCCACATGGTGGGACGCATCTACAGCACAAACACAACACTCAGTGGTCATCTGACACAAACACAACACTCAGTGGTCATCTGACACAAACACAACCACTCAGTTGTCATCTGTTTTGTTTGGTCTTAGAACAGATGAGTCTTGTCTCTCTAACTCAGTGGGATTCACTCCCTGTTAGCGTTTACGTATGCCGGGTTGAGAACGATGTTGCACCACATGATCAGATGTCGTAGGATGATGATCATTTGAAATCACTTACAACAGATGAGTAAGGGAGTTTAGTGTTGTCTCTCTAACTCGGTGGGATTCATTCCAAGTTAGCGGTACATATGCAGGGTTGAGAATAATAATATTGCACCATCTGAAGATCATTTAAACAGACCTTGCTTTTCATAACATTGATGTGATATTAATATCGGATACACGAACATGTGCACACACTGTATTAATGCATGCACACATATGTGGTTATTAGATAAACTGATCTTAACCCATCCATGCACACCTGCATTGATTGAGAGGAATTTAGACAAATGTGAGAAGAGAGGTTTCTTATGCCTGCACCCTCTCCACAGTGAGTTTGGTCCAGCTGGTGGAGGGTACTTACCAGGGTGTTCAACAGATTTGATGTCGTCGAGAATTGGGTCCAAGTGCTTGTTGTGACGATCATTCACCTGAAATAGTCACAGTCCACATACTCTGTGCTGAATGATTGCCAATGGACAGGACATATTGATTGATTATGGTCATTCTTTGATTAACTGAACAACAATTTCTAAAAAAATATTGCACATGGCAACTCTGAACTATTAATATTCATGTCAGTGTTTGTTTAAAATAATGTCAATATTACTACAAGAAATCCTAATGTCTCCAAGGCAATGATTTGGTGATTAATAAAAAGTGCTGTTTTATGACGTAATGAAAGAGAGTTTTGAGGCATTGAAAGACCAACCACACATATGTACCATGATAAGTAATGCTTTTAACCAGATTTTATTGGATGGTAAAATTACAGTTTTAACCCATTTTTATGGTAAACATGCTGCAGCAATACAGACTGAGTATGATGCATAACATTGTTTGTTAATTTAACATAGAAATACAAATAAGTTGGATTCTTTACAATCCTGTTCTCCTACACTCGGCTGTCTGTTCACTCTTGTAAAACTTATAGGGCATTCACAAGGTGGCAGCACCATGAGCACAGTTGTTCCCCAGGTGGCAGCACAGTACCTTGAAGAAGACTCCAATGACTGCAATGCCCAGCTCCTGACCCACAGCCTCACCCAGGGAGTTGTACTTCTCAGAGTCGTAGCTCACAATGTGCATCTGTGGAGGCAGGCAGCAGACAAGTGGAGACAGTTAACCCAAATTATGGGCATTCATCTAGAATTAAGACCCTCCTGATGTTGCCATTGTGAGGACACAGTAATTGGCAATAGGCAGAGCAAGAAACCATGCATGCATGTAGATGATATCTTTGGAAATGGCTAAGCCTAAAGTTTTGTATTACAGTTTGCAATGTAAGAATACATTTCATCATCTTAATGTGTACATTTCATTTTTTTATTTCTACTTTTGCCTGAGTAGTGTTAGATGAATGATAGGGTTTTGATGTTTGAATGATAGGGTTTTGATGTTTGAATGATAGGGTTTTGATGTTTGAATGATAGGGTTTTGATGTTTGAATGATAGGTTTTTTATGTTTGAATGATAGGGTTTTGATGTTTGAATGATAAGCTTTTTATGTTTGAATGATAGGGTTTTTATGTTTGAATGATAGGGTTTTTATGTTTGAATGATAAGGTTTTTATGTTGGAATGATAGGGTTTATATGTTTGAATGATTAGGTTTTCATGTTTGCTCCATCATGTTTTGGAGAAGTTATTTAGATTAGGACATTTAGCAGACGTCATTCAGTGGAAAGCGTTTAGCAGAGGGTGTTCAGGTGGGGGCATTTAAGGACAGGGTACACTGTGGCACCCACCTCCAGAGGGTAGGCCTGGTTATCCTTGTGGTGTTCTGAGCCTTGGGCATCTGTCTTGCCCCAGTGGAAGTGCAGCTGGGCAATCTTGTATGTGCCCCCCAGACTGCCCCCCTTGATCACAAAGTCAGCATGGACCCCCAGCTGCACTGGAGACAGAGAGGACATGTCAGCATAGCAGACCAGACTGTGTCATCTGTCAATGCTTCACATCCACAGAAAACATGACAGATTAATATTTGTGCGCAACACATATGGAAATGGTGGAAATATAACTATAAATTTGGTGGAAAGATAGCTCTAAATTACTAAATTTCATCACATTAATTATATATTTTATAATGTTCAAGACAAAATAGAAAAACAATTAACTTGGATTGTTTTAATAGTTTCTATTTAGTATAAATACACACACATAATGTATATTTATATCTATATATGTATATATATATAATTATATACATATATAGGTACAATATATATATATATATATATATATATATATACACATAAAGTAAATACATTTTAAATTTACATTAAAGACTAATAAAGTAAGTAATAAATAAATGAAGATGAAACATTGATAGATTGGATAATAATATAATTGCATAACCTACAGTCGTACACTGCAGTAGGACTCAGTGTGGTGCTTACATGTGTGTCCATTGTTGAAGATGAAAAATTTGTCTTTCTCTTTGTTAATGTTGTGATGCTCAAAATGTAGGTTGGCCAACGATTCCTTGTACTCGGACTTGGCTGTCTCCAGGTGGATGGGAGACTGCTTCCTCCCCAGCATACAGTGGGAGTAGGTATCTCCCCAGTGCGTCTTCCCTGTAACACACAAACACATTCTACCTTCCCTGTAACACACAAACACATTCTACCTTCCTTGTAAGACACAAACACATTCTACCTTCCCTGTAACACACAAACACATTCTACCTTCCCTGTAACACACAAACACATTCTACCTTCCTTGTAACACACAAACACATTCTACCTTCCCTGTAACACACAAACATATTCTACCTTCCCTGCAACACACAAATACATTCTACCTTCCCTGCAACACACAAACACATTCTATCTTCCCTGTGACACACAAACACATTCTACCTTCCCTGTGACACACAAACACATTCTACCTTCCCTGCAACACACAAATACATTCTACCTTCCCTGCAACACACAAATACATTCTACCTTCCCTGCAACACACAAACACATTCTATCTTCCCTGTGACACACAAACACATTCTACCTTCCCTGCAACACACAAATACATTCTACCTTCCCTGCAACACACAAATACATTCTACCTTCCCTGCAACACACAAACACATTCTACCTTCCCTGCAACACACAAACACATTCTACCTTCCCTGCAACACACAAACACATTCTATCTTCCCTGTGACACACAAACACATTCTACCTTCCCTGTAACACACAAACAAATTCTACCTTCCCTGTAACACACAAACACATTCTACCTTCCGTGCAACACACAAACACATTCTATCTTCCCTGTAACACACAAACACATTCTACCTTCCCTGTAACACACAAACACATTCTACCTTCCCTGTAACACACAAACATATTCTACCTTCCCTGCAACACACAAATACATTCTACCTTCCCTGCAACACACAAACACATTCTATCTTCCCTGTGACACACAAACACATTCTACCTTCCCTGCAACACACAAATACATTCTACCTTCCCTGCAACACACAAATACATTCTACCTTCCCTGCAACACACAAACACATTCTACCTTCCCTGTAGCACACAAACACATTCTACCTTCCATGTAACACACAAACACATTCTACCTTCCCTGTAACACACAAACACATTCTACCTTCCCTGTAACACACAAACACATTCTACCTTCCCTGTAACACACAAACACATTCTATCTTCCCTGTAACACACAAACACATTATATCTTCCCTGTAACACACAAACACATTCTACCTTCCCTGTAACACACAAACACATTCTACCTTCCCTGTAACCCACAAACACATTCTACCTTCCCTGTAACACACAAACACATTCTACCTTCCCTGTAACACACAAACACATTCTATCTTCCCTGTAACACACAAACACATTCTACCTTCCCTGTAACACACAAACACATTCTACCTTCCCTGTAACACACAAACACATTCTACCTTCCCTGTAACACACAAACACATTCTATCTTCCCTGTAACACACAAACACATTCTACCTTCCCTGTAACACACAAACACATTCTACCTTCCCTGTAACACACAAACACATTCTACCTTCCCTGTAACACACAGACACATTCTATCTTCCCTGTAACACACAAACACATTCTACCTTCCCTATAACACGCAAACACATTCTACCTTCCCTGTAACACACAAACACATCCTACCTTCCCTGTAACACACAAACACATTCTACCTTCCCTGTGACACACAAACACATTCTACCTTCCCTGTAACACACAAACACATTCTACCTTCCCTGTAATACACAAACACATTCTACCTTCCCTGTAACACACAAACACATTCTACCTTCCCTATGACAAACAAACACATTCTACCTTCCCTGTAACACACAAACACATTCTACCTTCCCTATAACACACAAACACATTCTACCTTCCCTGTAACACACAAACACATTCTACCTTCCCTGTAACACACAAACACATTCTACCTTCCCTGTAACACACAAACACATTCTACCTTCCCTATAACACACAAACACATTCTACCTTCCCTATAACACAAACACATTCTACCTTCCCTATAACACACAAACACATTTTACCTTCCCGGTAACACACAAACACATTCTACCTTCCCTGTAACACACAAACACATTCTACCTTCCCTGTAACACACAAACACATTCTACCTTCCCTATGACACACAAACACATTCTACTTTCCCTGTAACACACAAACATATTCTACCTTCCCTGTAACACACAAACATATTCTACCTTCCCTATGACACACAAACACATTCTACTTTCCCTGCTCCAGATAATGTGTCTATATAGATTATATATTTTCAATATTCCTTAAGGATAAATGTTTGTACAGGTTTGAAGTTTTAATGTATTGTTGCAAATGTGCAAACGCTAAATAAAATTACTATCTTAACTTTTAACAACTCCACAAGTTAATCTCATGGAATATGTATCAGTAACAAAGTGTATATTTAAGACAAATGAATGTGTAACATGAATGACTGGCTAATGACTTATATTAGTAACTTTGTAACAGTATCAAGTGTGCTTACCATGTGCCCCATGATAGCCCCAGCCAGCGCCTGAAAGTAGAAGAAATGAAGCACATTAACATTAGGTCTGCCTTTGTCATGACGCGGGTTAGGGATCATGTGTGTTTGTTTAACTTTTTCCAGAACTCCTCAGTTCTATTTTATGTTCATATTTGGTGTTTTTGCTGAAATGTGTACTCTTTTATTTAGTTTATTTGACCTGCATGAAATGTTAATCTTGGGACTCACACGTTGACAAATGCAATATATATACATTACATTTGTATTTTAAATGAAAAACAACATATTTACATACTTGACATAAAACAAAATGTGTTTGCCCGAATTTGTGCCTGCAGGCTAAGCTAACTATAATTTTCACATCTGATAATTATGACTGATTAGAACATTTATCTAACACCCACATGGCTGAAAAGCTGTAATTATTGCATAAAATTGGGCCAGATTCTGATAGCCACCCACACGATCCCACAATGCTTCCAGAATGACTGGGAACTTAAAGAACTTAAAGAAAGTGTTCCCATCTGTCTGCAGTGCCTTGTTAGATATGGGGACCGCCGGAAGGGGATATATAAATTCCTCTTCCACTGCTAACCAGGATTGCTTTTATGTCAGATGGTTTAATGAGACAGCTACTAGGGACTCTATGAGTCATCAATAAGTTACACGTAAACAACTGGTAGACTGATTTTACATTCTGATATGAAAAATATTTTCAACTTGCTCTACTGATATGCCTGGCATCAAAAAGTGACATGCAGATTATATGAAATGATAGGATTTGGCTGTTTGCCTGTGGTTTAAACCCTTAGATACCCCCTGGTGACTCAGCACGAGTGAAACCATTTAGTACTGTACATGTTCCACTTAGAGTTACCTGCTGAATTGATAATTGCAAATGCAATGTGTGACCATGCATTAATTTCTGTAATCAATGTGACAATGTTTGTATAATACTATCAAGGCATGGTAGATATCAGGGGAAATGTTATTTTAAATGTTTACAGTACTTGCTAGTTACATGCTTGTGTATTGGTTTGCCTACTTCAGATGTTTGATGTGTTATGTAAAATTTAACAGCTCCAGTACACACATATATGCACACACACAGTGGTGAGAGGAATCACACATTTGTTACATTTATTCTGAATGCATGCAGCTATTTATATTGTAAGGGTGTCCTCATTTATTTCTATTGAGAGAGTGGTAAGGATATGATGGTATTGTAGAGTGAGGTTACTTCATTCTGTTATCCACCAGATTTATTGGCTGTGAAAATTGATGCACAAAAAGTGGTATCAATGTCTTTCACCACATCACTTGCACCTGTTGAGTAAACTATGAGTGTACAGGGTGGAACTGTTCAAGGGTCAACAGTAGCTTACCAGGAAACTCTTAGGGTTGAAGGATGGTAGGGCACATACACTGGAACCAAGGCTTGATTCTGAGAAGGACAACCTTTTTCAATTTTTATCGTATCATATAACATTCCTTGTTGTCGTCTCTTGGCGATTTCGCTGCATTAGTTACTCTGGTCTTCCTGTGGCAAGGGACTGGTTGTTGTCAGGGGCAGACCCTAACACTAGACTTATCTTGTGAAATACTTTACTTTGGAATGGGAGGTGAAGGTTCTACGTTAAGTCTGAGGTCTAGACATAATACATATGTGATAGGAAAACACCCACCCAATATATCATGTTTGTGTGCACATCTGCTTGTGTGGGAGCCTGTGCGTGCATGTATGTATATATATATATATATATATATATATATATATATATATATATTTATATATATATATATATATATATATATATATATATATTGTATAGTTTTTTCTTGTGTTTCTTTTTTAGAAATGTAACTTACAATATTTCTGTTTTAATTTATTGGTATGTTTTTAATTGATTTAGTTGCATTTTTCTACCATTGTGATATTGTATAACCTGAACACTGATAACAACCTTATACTCTTATAAACAGGTGAATTAAAATATACATTATACAAGTGCAACTGTTCCTACTAAATTTAAACATGGCCACCAAATTTTAATGCACCACAAATAAATCAGATATGACAAATTGCCAGATAATCATCCTCTGATAAAACTGTTACAACCTGACATTAAATTTTATTGCAAATTTGTCACAGATTAACTGTAGCCACTCATTGGTGTCTTTTTCATGGAATTGGTGACTGAAAACAATTATATTCACTCGTGAGAGAAATTGTGGGCTGTACGAAATTTATATAGTTGAATGGCAAAGCTGGATATCAGATATAGACAGAGGCGTTCTTGAATTGTAAGGTATCCTGTTGGCCTATTGAAAGGATCTTCTTATCAGTATATTTACCTGACATTACTTTGGTATCAAGCAATCACAAACAAACAAACATTTCCCAAGCGCTTATCAGAGTTTGATGAAAGATACATGCGAGTCTTACGTAAATGTCTGCTTCTGTGTACTCAGTAAGGACATTAAGGTGAGCTTAATGTCTAAGTTTGAAGGTTTATTACTGTGCATTTATACATTTTACTGCACTGAAAGTGTTATGTGTTACGTACACTTATTGTGACGTGTCGAGATAAATTGAATAAATATTGTCTTTTTTGTAAAGGATGTTGCCAAGGGCTACTTCAAGCTAATCTATGCGGTCCAGTGATTTAGTGCTTGTAGGGTTGGTGCGGATGTTTTACGTGACTATATGTACCATGTTGGACTACAGTCAAACACAAGGTCACCGGTCTACCTGGTCACCTCATAAACATTGCAAAAGGACAAACTGCGTTTAAATTGTCATTATTTATGGCCAGGTATAATTTAACGTTTCCCTTTCATGCTTGGCATACTGATGTTGATATAAATTTGGCAACTTTTAAAACATACCGTCTGTATATATTTATACATTTTATTTACATAACATGATTTTTATTTATTCAATGGTATGCATACATTTTGGTTCTTACATGATATTCGTATGTGTGTGAATATTTTATCGGTTTTGACATACACAATTATTATTATGCTATAGTAATTTGACATACTGAAATGTACTAATTTTGTGAACAGGCATCGTTCAGTTTTCTGGTATTTAGGTACAGCAATATACTTCATAATTTTTATTAGCATCAAGAGATCAGTATTGTAGCATTTGATGACCTCTGACAGTGTCACATGGGGGACACTGTAAGGACACAGTGTGACACAGACACATGCCAAAGCCAGGTTTAGTGACAGCTATTAGGTTGTGGTAAATGCACATACACCTGACAGCAATGTGAGTGGCTAATCACTTACTTCTACAGCTGGGTATTGAGGGCTGTGAAACTAGAAAGTTGCTCTTTAAACCTTCACCACAGTCACTGAACTTGAATCACGGCTGTGTGCCTAGCACAGGAGTAACATGCCATACTTGTCTATGCATGGTTAAGCGGATTGTTTGATTTGGCTGCAGCTAGCTGTCTCTGATTGTCACACTGAGACACACTTGAGACTTAATGTGTGTTTATATAGTTATAACTATGCAGAGGAATTATGATAAACTATACAGAAAGTACGGTTATCAAATGTAGAATTATGAGCTGCATTAAGTAAGTGTACTAAACGTTTTCTATGTTGCATACGGAAATTTGTTTTCACAAAGTTGACACAAAATTCCATCTAAAGTGTCTTGCATTTTTGCAGTGGTTTACCTCCTTGTGATAATTTGTATGTTTTAAATATAAATTGTACACATTTTTCCAGCAATGAGGAGATTGCAAAATAGTGATTAACCATTCTTGAAAATGCATATTTACTCAAATATTCTATATATATATAGTGACTAACCATTCTTGAAAATGCAATCTAACATAAATAATAATAGTAATAAAAAACACTTTAGCAGGCACATTTATAAATCATGAAATCAAATTAGCTTGTGAGTATTTGGTTATTTGCAGCTGCCTGATTCTGTGTTTGTGGAGCATAAATATGAGTAATCCTTTAGGGGTCAGAATTATTCATAGAAGGATCAAGTTCCCTTTCATTTTCTCCAGCAAACATCTACTCATTCACTGACCATATGACTCACCTGGTTGTTAGCGTTTATTTGAACGGAGCTGTCTGTCTAGTTCCCAATTAAAATCTCCACTGAGTACATGTTTTTGCGTCAACATATCTGGTATCCCGTATCTTCCTCTTACACCGCGACTCTATTTTCCTTACACTTTCTTTAATTTTAATTGTAATTTCCCTCTCAGTTACAGGCATCCGTCAGTCACTGGTTAGTTTTTACAACTATCAGCTAATTTTCATCCCCTGCAACCTGCATTGATAAGTCTGTGTTGATTTTGCGGTCGCAGATAATTGATATTGAAATTTACTTACCAGAAGCAAAAGCAAACAGTCCGAAGCATACGAGTAAGTGACCGGTCGAAATCATGGTAGCGGTCAAGTGGTGACCAGTTGACTCGGTTAAGACCCTGTTGAGGTGTGTCGTCCAGCAGGGCTAGATACCCGAATGTCTGATTCCTCCCCAGAACCAGTTATATAAAGTGAGTACTTGTCCCGGCCGGGCGACCTCACTTTGATTGACAGCAGGAGCTGGAGCACCGGAGCACCTGGTCATGTGATCTCACGTCAGGGGGGCTTCTCCTGTAGGTCTACTCACCTACTCCGACTGTCCACCCCTTGCTGGGGTGCTGAACAAGTCCTGTTGTACTTGTGCTCTCAGGTGAACGTAATCTAGACCAAGACTGGCACAATAAATATACAGAAGTAGCACCTGGTTCAGACTTCCCTGTGGTTATGAATGTTACATAGTAACTATTGCTGTTTGTTTTAAATTATTAAGTTCTGTTTCCATTATGGTTCTGTTGCAAGGAGAAGTATTTGTTTACTTTATGTATTACTTAAATTAAAGTGTTTACATTGTGACAGTCAATAACCAGTGAGGTCACAAAACCAATTAAGGTTTGATTTTGATTG
This sequence comes from Oasisia sp. SBJ-2009, assembly GCA_964017155.1. Lineage (NCBI taxonomy): Eukaryota > Metazoa > Annelida > Polychaeta > Sabellida > Siboglinidae > Oasisia > Oasisia sp. SBJ-2009. The sequence goes on along the minus strand of OZ024864.1, from coordinate 3,202,259 downwards.
CTTATTGGACAATTATTTACCTCTTGACCAGTGTCTGTAGCTGGTCAAACTGGGGGCCATATACCCTGGAGGCTGCCACACAAACTGGGGGTCCACCAAACTGGGGGTCCTGGGCAAACTGGTGGCATTGTTTCACACACGTGCTTTACATGTTAAACACAATGCTAGGTCTTGATTAGAATGCTGCTTGGGAGGCTCATAATAGAGTTAAGAATGTGAGAAATGGTTGTTGGTGTGTACTTGCTAGATGAATCATTCTGACTCTGGTAGATTTCTTCGAAAGTTAATGTTTTATTCAGAATTTAGGAAGCAGAATCTTTCTCTTTTTTGTGTGGTTTACCTTTGTCTTAAGTATGACTGTTTGTTGAACACAGCTGTCTTTGATATCAAGGACAAAAATGTCAAGGACAAATTAACTGCATCTACATATGTCTGCCTGCCTGCCTGCCTGCCTGCCTGCCTGCCTGCCTGCCTGCCTGCCTGCCTGCCTGCCTGCCTGCCTGCCTGCCTGCCTGCCTGCCTGCCTGCCTGCCTGCCTGCCTGCCTGCCTGCCTGCCTGCCTGCCTGCCTGCCTGCCTGCCTGCCTGCCTGCCTGCCTGCCTGCCTGCCTGCCTGCCTGCCTGCCTGCCTGCCTGCCTGCCTGCCTGCCTGCCTGCCTGCCTGCCTGCCTGCCTGCCTGCCTGCCTGCCTGCCTGCCTGCCTGCCTGCCTGCCTGCCTGCCTGCCTGCCTGCCTGCCTGCCTGCCTGCCTGTGCCTCTCTCTCTCTCTCTCTCTCTCTCTCTCTCTCTCTCTCTCTCTCTCTGCCTCTCTCTCTCTCTGCTTCTCTCTCTCTCTCTCTGCCTCTCTCTCTGCCTCTCTCTCCCTCTCTCTCTCCCTGCCTCTCTCTCTCTCTCTCTCTCTCTCTCTGCCTCTCTCTCTCTCTCTCTGCCTCTCTCTCTCCGTGCCTCTCTCTCTCTCTGCCTCTCCCTCTCTCTCTGCCTCTCTCTCTGCCTCTCTCTATCTCTCTCTCTGCCTCTCTCTGCCTCTCTCTCTCCCTGCCTCTCTCTCTCTCTCTATCTCTCTCTGCCTCTCTCTCCCTCTCTCTCTCCCTGCCTCTCTCCCTCTCTCTCTCTCTGCCTCTCTCTCTCTCTCTCTGCCTCTTTCTCTCCGTGCCTCTCTCTCTCTCTGCCTCTCTCTCTCTGCCTCTCTCTCTGCCTCTCTCTATCTCTCTCTCTGCCTCTCTCTATCTCTCTCTCTGCCTCTCTCTCCCTCTCTCTCTCTCCCTGCCTCTCTCTCTCTCTCTCTCTCTCTCTCTCTGCCTCTCTCTCTATCTCTCTCTCTGCCTCTCTCTCTGCCTCTCTCTCTCTCTGCCTCTCTCTCCTCTCTCTCCTCCTCCTCCTCCCCCTCCTCCTCCTCCTCCTCCTCTAGCTCCTCTCCCTCTATCCATCCTTCCCCTGTCCCTGCCTTTTAACTAGTCCCCTCTGTGTGTGTCTTCCTACCTCCCTTATATCCCTCCCTATTCCTACCTTCCATCCTCTCCCAGTTGCTGCTCCACACTTTCTCCTTCAAACCATCTCTACTGTTTTAAGCTTCTCTCTCGAGATCCTTTTCCCTGTCTCATTCCTCAATATAAAAATACCTCTTCCTGATCTTATCATCCACTCCCTCCCCTCCCTCCCCTTTCCCACAGCCCTCCCCTCCCCTCCCTCCCCTTTCCCACAGCCCTCCCCTCCCCTCCCTCCCCTTTCCCACAGCCCTCCCCTCCCTCCCTTTCTCACAGCCCTCCCCTCCCTCCACTTTCCCACAGCCCTCCCCTCCCTCCCTTTCTCACAGCCCTCCCCTCCCTCCACTTTCCCACAGCCCTCCCCTCCCTCCCTTTCTCACAGCCCTCCCCTCCCTCCCTTTCTCACAGCCCTCCCCTCCCTCCCTTTCCCACAGCCCTCCCCTCCCTCCCTTTCCCACAGCCCTCCCCTCCCTCCCTTTCCCACAGTCCTCCCCTCCCTCCCTTTCTCACAGCCCTCCCCTCCCTCCCTTTCTCACAGCCCTCCCCTCCCTCCCTTTCCCACAGCCCTCCCCTCCCTCCACTTTCCCACAACCCTCCCCTCCCTCCCTTTCCCACAGCCCTCCCCTCCCTCCCCTTTCTCACAGCCCTCCCCTCCCTCCACTTTCCCACAGCCCTCCCCTCCCTCCCTTTCCCACAGCCCTCCCCTCCCTCCCTTTCTCACAGCCCTCCCCTCCCTCCACTTTCCCACAGCCCTCCCCTCCCTCCCCTTTCTCACAGCCCTCCCCTCCCTCCACTTTCCCACAGCCCTCCCCTCCCTCCCTTTCTCACAGCCCTCCCCTCCCTCCACTTTCCCACAGCCCTCCCCTCCCTCCCCTTTCTCACAGCCCTCCCCTCCCTCCACTTTCCCACAGCCCTCCCCTCCCTCCCTTTCCCACAGCCCTCCCCTCCCTCCCCTTTCCCACAGCCCTCCCCTCCCTCCCCTTTCTCACAGCCCTCCCCTCCCTCCACTTTCCCACAGCCCTCCCCTCCCTCCCCTTTCCCACAGCCCTCCCCTCCCTCCCCTTTCTCACAGCCCTCCCCTCCCTCCACTTTCCCACAGCCCTCCCCTCCCTCCACTTTCCCACAGCCCTCCCCTCCCTCCCCTTTCCCACAGCCCTCCCCTCCCTCCCCTTTCCCACAGCCCTCCCCTCCCTCCCCTTTCTCACAGCCCTCCCCTCCCTCCACTTTCCCACAGCCCTCCCCTCCCTCCCCTTTCCCACAGCCCTCCCCTCCCTCCCCTTTCTCACAGCCCTCCCCTCCCTCCACTTTCCCACAGCCCTCCCCTCCCTCCACTTTCCCACAGCCCTCCCCTCCCTCCCCTTTCCCACAGCCCTCCCCTCCCTCCACTTTCCCACAGCCCTCCCCTCCCTCCCCTTTCCCACAGCCCTCCCCTCCCTCCCCTTTCCCACAGCCCTCCCCTCCCTCCCCTTTCTCACAGCCCTCCCCTCCCTCCACTTTCCCACAGCCCTCCCCTCCCTCCCCTTTCCCACAGCCCTCCCCTCCCTCCCCTTTCCCACAGCCCTCCCCTCCCTCCCCTTTCCCACAGCCCTCCCCTCCCTCCCCTTTCCCACAGCCCTCCCCTCCCTCCCCTTTCCCACAGCCCTCCCCTCCCTCCCCTTTCCCACAGCCCTCCCCTCCCTCCCCTTTCCCACAGCCCTCCCCTCCCTCCCCTTTCCCACAGCCCTCCCCTCCCTCCCCTTTCACACAGCCCTCCCCTCCCTCCCCTTTCCCACAGCCCTCCCCTCCCTCCACTTTCCCACAGCCCTCCCCTCCCTCCCCTTTCCCACAGCCCTCCCCTCCCTCCCCTTTCCCACAGCCCTCCCCTCCCTCCCCTTTCCCACAGCCCTCCCCTCCCTCCCCTTTCCCACAGCCCTCCCCTCCCTCCCCTTTCCCACAGCCCTCCCCTCCCTCCCCTTTCCCACAGCCCTCCCCTCCCTCCCCTTTCCCACAGCCCTCCCCTCTCTCCACTTTCCCACAGCCCTCCCCTCCCTCCCTTTCTCACAGCCCTCCCCTCCCTCCACTTTCCCACAGCCCTCCCCTCCCTCCCTTTCTCACAGCCCTCCCCTCCCTCCACTTTCCCACAGCCCTCCCCTCCCTCCCTTTCCTCACAGCCCTCCCCTCCCTCCCCTTTCCCACAGCCCTCCCCTCCCTCCCCTTTCTCACAGCCCTCCCCTCCCTCCCCTTTCCCACAGCCCTCCCCTCCCTCCCCTTTCCCACAGCCCTCCCCTCCCTCCCCTTTCCCACAGCCCTCCCCTCCCTCCACTTTCCCACAGCCCTCCCCTCCCTCCCTTTCTCACAGCCCTCCCCTCCCTCCACTTTCCCACAGCCCTCCCCTCCCTCCCTTTCTCAGCCCTCCCCTCCCTCCACTTTCCCACAGCCCTCCCCTCCCTCCCTTTCTCACAGCCCTCCCCTCCCTCCACTTTCCCACAGCCCTCCCCTCCCTCCCTTTCTCACAGCCCTCCCCTCCCTCCACTTTCCCACAGCCCTCCCCTCCCTCCCCTTTCCCACAGCCCTCCCCTCCCTCCCCTTTCTCACAGCCCTCCCCTCCCTCCACTTTCCCACAGCCCTCCCCTCCCTCCCCTTTCCCACAGCCCTCCCCTCCCTCCCCTTTCCCACAGCCCTCCCCTCCCTCCCCTTTCCCACAGCCCTCCCCTCCCTCCCCTTTCCCACAGCCCTCCCCTCCCTCCCCTTTCCCACAGCCCTCCCCTCCCTCCCCTTTCCCACAGCCCTCCCCTCCCTCCCCTTTCCCACAGCCCTCCCCTCCCTCCCCTTTCCCACAGCCCTCCCCTCCCTCCCCTTTCCCACAGCCCTCCCCTCCCTCCCCTTTCCCACAGCCCTCCCCTCCCTCCACTTTCCCACAGCCCTCCCCTCCCTCCCTTTCCCACAGCCCTCCCCTCCCTCCCCTTTCCCACAGCCCTCCCCTCCCTCCCCTTTCCCACAGCCCTCCCCTCCCTCCCCTTTCCCACAGCCCTCCCCTCCCTCCCCTTTCCCACAGCCCTCCCCTCCCTCCCCTTTCCCACAGCCCTCCCCTCCCTCCCCTTTCCCACAGCCCTCCCCTCCCTCCCCTTTCCCACAGCCCTCCCCTCCCTCCCCTTTCCCACAGCCCTCCCCTCCCTCCCCTTTCCCACAGCCCTCCCCTCCCTCCCCTTTCCCACAGCCCTCCCCTCCCTCCCCTTTCCCACAGCCCTCCCCTCCCTCCCCTTTCCCACAGCCCTCCCCTCCCTCCCCTTTCCCACAGCCCTCCCCTCCCTCCCCTTTCCCACAGCCCTCCCCTCCCTCCCCTTTCCCACAGCCCTCCCCTCCCTCCCCTTTCCCACAGCCCTCCCCTCCCTCCCCTTTCCCACAGCCCTCCCCTCCCTCCCCTTTCCCACAGCCCTCCCCTCCCTCCACTTTCCCACAGCCCTCCCCTCCCTCCCTTTCCCACAGCCCTCCCCTCCCTCCCCTTTCCCACAGCCCTCCCCTCCCTCCCCTTTCCCACAGCCCTCCCCTCCCTCCCCTTTCCCACAGCCCTCCCCTCCCTCCCCTTTCCCACAGCCCTCCCCTCCCTCCCCTTTCCCACAGCCCTCCCCTCCCTCCCCTTTCCCACAGCCCTCCCCTCCCTCCCCTTTCCCACAGCCCTCCCCTCCCTCCCCTTTCCCACAGCCCTCCCCTCCCTCCCCTTTCCCACAGCCCTCCCCTCCCTCCCCTTTCCCACAGCCCTCCCCTCCCTCCCTTTCTCACAGCCCTCCCCTCCCTCCACTTTCCCACAGCCCTCCCCTCCCTCCACTTTCCCACAGCCCTCCCCTCCCTCCCACCATCATCACCTCCCTCTCCTTATGGTGTAGACCTAGACGTGTCCTCCCAGCTGAAGTACTGTACAGAGCCCTGTGTGGTTGCATATCGCTTAGAATACCTCTTTGTCAACAAATGTTCAAACAGTGCTTTGGCAAGTAGCCAAGCTAGAAACATGCAGGGTAACACCCTTCGATGTGGGTACATAAAACTACCTTATTAAAGAGGTTGAATTCCTTGGGCTTGTATCAATGATAAGGCTGATCAACAAGCAAAAAGCATGACTTGCTCTCTTTTTAATTAAATTAAACTACCACTCTAGATATAGATGTTTCCGGCACTCCGCAGGGTTCTATTAACCAACGAGTCTGAAATGATATCGTGGTTACAATGTTATGGTCTCATTTAAGATCTTGTTCAACTAGTCAGCCTTTTTAGAAAATTATCACCCGGCGAAACTTTCAGAGTGATTACTGAGTGACCCACAATGCACTTGGGTGGCCAGGTCTAGTGTAGAATGGGTTCACTACCAGGCCCTGGCTCTATCATATCTTAGATTCTATCTCTCAGTCACAGTGACATTAAGTAACAAACAGGTGGTGGTGATATCTCTCAAACGTGAAGATGAAAATGATTCCTTTGGATGTTTTTTCTTTATGTAAGATCCGGTGTGTCTGCATAATAAAATCTAGTATTTGAGTGCATGATTTGGAAAACTGAAGCGCTTCCAAATACTTGACCTGCATTTCACTGTGACAGTGTCTTCAGGTCAAAGACAAGATCGAGGTTATGATGACCCGTGTGTCTGACCTGGGTCAGACAATTTTAATATCACGCGATGTTGATTAGTGAGAAATAATCTTGAACTTAAGTCTGTTTTTTAAAGCTCTTACAAATCCTTAGGATTCTAGTTCAATTACTAACCTGTGTACTCATTGTGGTGCTGGATATGCTATTCGTGAGTTTGCACTTATTCACATGGTAATGTATTATTTGCTGGGAACATAGATATAAATCAAACACACCAGTAGAATATGAGAGAAAGATTAATGATCTAACTATGTGGCTGGGAATAATATTACATGTGAAACTTTCTGACTATTCGCATATTTAGTTGTTTTGTATACATCACTGATGTCACAATTCACAATAAGTGTTTGCACAGGCACACTTACATTTATTTTTAAGATATTCTTATAAAATGACAGTATTTAATGTAGATTTGTTCATCTGAATTAAGAATCACGTGTCTATACCATCCTCTCTCCCCGCAGTATACTATACCCATATAGCCAAGATATAATAATCAGCTGTTTCATAATCGTTCAGGCAGAGGTGACAACTTGACCTGCTGCTATTAAACTCAATGTAACTTGTAACAGTTACATACTATACATGTTTTATAGTAAAACAGCCAGCTTATCATGTCATGCCAAATTAGTAAAATGTTATTGAATAAAAGTATAAAATTTGTGACTTCTTCATCATGAAATATTTATGATCTGGTTATGGCTGATGTAACTTGTGAACTGGTCCCTGACGTCCTACCTACATGTGTGTTCAGTGGAGCGTGACATGTGAATGTCTGCTGTTTTTGCCACTGGCGTAGACCTTACAAGCAAGATGTTTGTGGTTGTGGTTTTTCTTATAAACTGGCACAAATCTGTCACTAGATCTGACATGAAACCGCAGATTCCTTTATCTTTGTTCTGGTCCAGTGAGCAGGGCTAGTTGAGGGGGTTAGCAGCCCTTCATGCTATATGTGGGGGACTTCAGAAAACATGCACCACCAATTCATTCACCATTAATTTTGAAACACAAACCTGGAGCAATGACGGTATATAAAAGTAAGGTTCAGTACAGCAGGATAGTAATAATATATATCGAACTGAAGTCACGCCTCCGAAGAGATTGGAGGGGTCACCCAGACCGGTATAATTATAATTTTTCAAATTAGCTAGCCTTGACTATGCAAACCGGATAAAAACATAAGAAAAAAATACATCAATAGATAAAGTGCAACATCAGAAAATAAATCTTGAGACGGTCTCAATGCTCAGTTTTGGGCAACTATTGACCGGCCTTGAGGTAAGATCTTGAGGTAAGATTACTGTAGATATATTGCAAATTTACGTTATGCAAGAACTAGAATGAAGCAACATATTTGCTTAAATTCCTTATTCGTGTTCTCAGGTTGCAAGGAAATCATAATTCATGTAAACACAAACTGAACCATCATAATATTCTAACTAGTTGATTAATAGAGCAATATAAATGTACCATAAAACAAAAATATATGATCAATGCACATATGTTAATAATTGTCTTTAAATAAATGAGTAATACTACTATAACAAAGCACCATAACATAACAATACATTCAATGCAGAAATAAAAGGCATATCTATATTGCTGGTTAGAAGAAGCAGACATTTTAAGTTGTTTAAAGAGTTGCACAATGTTATAATAAAAATGTTCCAAGTTTTTGGAACGACAGGCCATGCTAAACATGACGTGTTTACTTTCTATGAACTTGTCTACTTTGGAATTGTTGACACAACATTTATTACCTGATATGCCATACCTAAATCTGGTGATCTCTATTAACTAAATTTGCAAATATTTTAAGTAGAAAAATGTTTTGATCACCTGCAGTTTCCCTTCACTTTTGTAACATGATTTTCATGGCTTATTGACATGACTTTTTAAAGTTTATATATATATATATATATATATATATATATATATATATATATATATATATATATATATAATGTGTAACTTTTCAGTTCAAGAAATTCCATTTATGTTAGCCTTTCACAGTACTCTTGACTCTATGGTGTCCCCATTGACCCCAAGATGGAGGTGTGGGTGCAGGGGGGGGGGGGGGATTGAGTGAGGGTTAGCCACAGGGGTTAGCAGACTCACATAATTTATGGTCAGTGTAGACATGTTCAATTACACAGATTATGATTTCACAAGATGATATCAGGTTGTTTTTCCTTAGGCTTGATTGCTTAATTGCTACTTAACATACTGCACCACAGGACATGAGCAGTGATTGCTGTGGCTGCTGGCATGTGCACTGATTTATTTGTTATTAGAATACAGCACCCTCTCTTTACACAGAGTACGTTAACCTTTGCAGTTGCTGCCTTCACAGTACATCTGGAGGTTACGTGTGGTGTAATATAATAGTAAATACAAGGAAAGGACAGTTTTAAATGCATTTTAAAGAGGATTTCCTTAAATAGATTATGAAATGAGGAAGACAAGGCTGAGATAAGAACGATAGCCTACCCTTTCTCTTCTGCAATCACCATTCATTCAAGGTGGTTCACACCAGCCCTCACCAGGTCTCATTTAAAATGAGACCTGGTGAGGGCTGGTGTGAACCACCTTGAATGAATGGTGATTGCAGAAGAGAAAGGGAGGTATGTGTCAGGAAAACAATGGAAGCTACCAAGTGAGATTGCCCTCAACCCGCAAGGGAGCGGGGGAAGAGTTTCCATGAACTGACTCACCTCAGGGATTCACAGAAATTCATCCTTCTGGATGGATGATGGTTCCAGTGTAGTTTATTGCAAGTGAATGAAGTTATCTCTCATTCAACATCAGACAAACCCAACTGTAGCAGTGGCAGGTTATAATGGTACATAACTGTTAATTGTATTGTTGATCAAGAGCAAGGTGCTTAGCGATTTGTGAAAAGCTGATATAGCTTGCCTTTTTATAATGTAACTACAAGCACACCAATGACAGTAACATTACAACATTGTTACTTTATATTACACCAGCATTAACCAGATTACAGCTGCATCAGCCCAGTTGTAATTGCATCAGGTAACTACAACTTCATCAGTACAGTCAAATCAATATCAGTCAGACTCTAATTGCATTGATCAAATAGGGCGTGTAAGTCTCCCGTGCGAAAACGAGGCTGGGGGCCGTTGGGGGCAGAAATTCCATATTCTCCATGTTAACGTATAGGACTTTGTTTTGTTTTTGATTGTAATTTTATCGAACTGTTCCAGTCTAACTATTTCAGTTATACTGTCCGAAGGATTATTACAAGCAGAAGCAGTGGAACACTTTGCCGGTGACAATGATCATGGAAATCATGAATTTTAATCGATTATTATGGTGGTTGCCATGGCACAGCCTGCTAGTACTTGTGTTTGCCGATCTTCAATAATAATGAAAAGCGTCATTTTTCGCGCAGTACAACCTGTTTGGGGCAAACGTATACATATGTTATTTTTATGTGTATTTAGACAACTTCTCAGATATAAGTGCTTATCGAAACCACAACGTACAGCAATGTAAAATGTAAATCCCGTAAAAGAGACATACGTCCTACATTTGTGGGGAGTGTCTATTATCTGCACTACATAAATCGCTATGTCTATGATAGTATGGTAAACTCACTATTAAATCAGACAATTAAGGTAAGAAAGGTATAACACAAGATATTTATGTCCTGATTTTCCTAGTATTCATCAGTCGGCAGTTACAACTGTCATCCATCGAATATTATTCTTGTGACCTGAGTCCCCAAATCAGCTCCAGTCGGGCGGAGTCTCTCCATGTATTGTGACCCACTTACAGGCCTTATTACAGCACTAAACATGTCTTAAGTATGTCTATGTCAGTAGATGGTTTTTAAAACTGTGAAATAGATAGGAGTAAGACTGTTTCTCGCCAGATTTAGATTAGATAGGAGTTTTTGCTGTAGTAAGACTGTTTTCTGGGCCACAGTATTAGATGTGACAGCGAGACAATATTAACCCATATACGTCAGCATCCGTGAATTCCACAGTTTCATCCATGCTGTTCATCACATGTTTGTCTCAGTACCCACTGACACATGTCCTGTCCGGCTTATCATGTTGCCACCAGTTATAACTTTGATAATACACTTAGTACCAGCCACTGAAGCTTTCGTTTGCTAATTGACAAGACACTAAACATTAATGTGTTTTTGTAACTATTGTTGGAAAGCAAATAACTTCAGAGGGACAACTGTCACGTACACAAGATAACCTGGATGCAATGTTTACATGCATTAGACAGTGATATAGGTCTTGGGGAAGTATTTTTGGATGTGGGATGTCAAAAGTATTATATTTCTGTCTGACATGATTTTCTCGTATTTAATTAGCTTTGTAGTAGACACTGTTTAGAAACATCTAAGTAACCAGTTTCAACATTGCCAATCACAGTGGTGCAACACACGATCAATACAAGATGGCTTTTGGGTGCTTTCAAAACCACAGGATTATCCTTATAAAGCTCTTTTGACAACTGCAATACAAAGATATAATTGTTATTGACAGTTGTGTTCTTAAATAGTAATTTTACCTTCTATAGTTTTACGTTGTTTTGTGTTTGTAAATGTTAGCTGTGTACATGAAACATTTTACATTAATACTTGCAGTTAGTGAATATTATTATGTAAAGGTGGTTTATAATGTTATGACACTAGTTTAATGCATGCACCTTTGAATGCAACCAAGAACAGTTACACAGTTGAGACACCATAATTACGATCAGGCATTTCATTAATGGGCATGTTGAAAAACACCATGTATATATATTATTTCAAACCTGGATGGCTGTTTTGCTGAATCTGTAATGAAGTTGGAGATATCAAGAATGCAGTCCAAACATACTTTTTGGTATAGTCTGCAACACGTCTGATTTCCCATATACATATTCCAATCTTGGTCAAATTATATGTCTCTGTTAGAGCTGCTGTCCTGGTTTTTGGTTTGCTCAACAAGCATCACTGAAGCAGATCTGACTACATAATGGAACTGACAACACAAATAACGTCAGACACCATCTGGAATGACTTTGTCTGTAATCAGTGAAAGGAAGAAGGGAACACTGCTGATAAAACAGTCACGTAGGCCTTAGCATAATTGTGCATTGTTTAGATAAATTGACAGAGTGATACGTTAGGAATCACTGACGGGTGTGGTATGTATACTTTTGTATTACCGCCCTGGACTTTTGTATTACTGTACCGCCCTGTATAATTAGGCAATGGATACCCTAGTTGGACATTTCTGCCATGCCAATTTGTCAGTCCATAGCTGAGGGCAGGTTACTTGTAGGGAGCAGTAAACGATCAGGCAGTCATACTTATCAATTAGAGTTCAACATTTGTCTGTGTGAAATCCACCCCTCTGAGGTATTTGTTTGTTTTGTTTTGAAGCATATTCACACTGCTAATATTTGCAGAATCAGCAGATGACCTGTCCCATTGATTTATTGTAGTCCTCTGTGAAAATTAATATTTCCTTTTAAAGTCTAAGATACACTGATGTTTCATTGTTACCTCATGTCCTCATGTCCTCGTGTCCTCCGGTCATTCCCATGTTTGACCTCTTGATTTCCTGGTTCCAAAGGTTGCTAAGTGATGTTTTGCATATTGTTTGCGTGTCAGGCAGTGTAGTGTTCTGTCAGTTAAGATCTGCCTCTTTCAGAGCTATCTTAGGATTACATACTGTACCCTGGTATATTGTTGACAGTTGTGATCATAATTATTTGTTTAAGTTATTATTTATGTATTTGTTCTTTTTTAGCTATATATATATATATATATATATATAATATATATATATATTGTATATATATATATATATATATATATATATATATATATATATATATAACATTTACAGTAATAATTACAGATAGTGTACATTGGTACATAGTACTACTGTACATACATATATACAACTATTCATTATTTTATGACAATGATTTGATGCTGTTTTGGCACCATTGAATATAGACTGTGTCCAAGAACTAGGGTATAATGCATAGGACATGTATTGTCATGTATTAATACTATATCTAAAATGCAATTTAAAATATTTCTAACAGTTCACATGTCTCAAAATAAGAGATGGCATAAATAGGTACAATAACATTTATTTATCAAGCAAGTGCTTTAAACGCATCCACATTTTAAGTAGGTGTGGAGAGTTCTTAAGTACTTCATTCTTATTGCCACTTGACATTCTAAATGTAAGTCTGAGACTCTGAGTGTATATAGTTATTACAGACAACTTATGTCTTCTTTCAATTTAGTTGATTCCTTGATGTGCTATATTAATTTTAGATAAGTTAATAACTTATAGAGATATTACTCAGATTCCTGGGTTCTTGCTCAACATAGATTTTGGTACTGTCTTCCTCAGCATTGATGTATGTTGTTTTCCATAGTTGTCATTTCTTCTTGGGTTTTTAAATACAAAATTTGTTTTGCTTAAATTAAATTGTTTGCCAGATAAAATCTGTATTTATTAATTGTAATTTTTATTTGTAAATTATATTAGTATATTATTATTATTAACAAGAACGAATCTGTTTCATCAAATAGGTATTGCAAGATGGTAAAGATAGTCTGACCCAACAGAATTGTCTTAATAGATACTTCCAGTTACAAAAGTATATAATATATATATATATATATATATATATATATATATATATATATATATATATATATATATATATATATTTAGTGTGTATTTGTCTTCTGCCCTGATATAATATTCCACACCAAAGCAACAAGCCTACATATTAAAATGCATTTCACCACCCTAGACTGAGTGAGCCAACCTTGAGTCCACAGACTGGACATGACAGCTTGACCCTCTAAAGAGACCCTTATCCTTGACACTGATCAGTTGACACTGGACATGACATGAAGACATGTTCGCAAGTCATGTTGGTACATGAGGGTCATTGAATTGTACACAAGCATCATTGTCTGTGTATGCAGTTAAACTTACATTAATGTTGTTCCAGTATTAAAACCATTTAAAATAAAATTGATGTGTTTATGAGTACTTTAAAATGTGTTGATCACAAATGTGTTAAGTCTCTGTTAACAACTACTAAAATGTATTAACGACTACATGTAGACTGATCACTACGGATAAATGTCATCCAGTACTAACAGATTTGTTAACCTCTACAGAAAATGTATTAAACATTACCAACAAATGTGTTGGTGTGTTGGCCACCATGAACAAATGTGTTAGACATCACTAACAGATGTGTTAACCACGACTGACCACCACACCTCTCTCAAAGGTGTGCTTGAGTTGTTTACACATCCAGCTCGTACGTGAGAAGTCTGGGTTCCTGGTCTGACCCGGTCACAAGTATGTTTCCTGTAAACCCTTGTTCTCGGCATTGGGGAATGTTAATTCCTCTAATGTTAACCTGTGTCTTGTTAATTGTGGATGTAAAATAACCACTGACAACCACATCCAGTGTGGGAGTGACCCACCCAGTTAAAAAACTTGGCTTTTCTGGCTTAGACTTTTAATGGTATCTGAGATACCTTGTTTTATATATGGACTCCTTAAACATCACTTCGCTGGAGTCTGTGTCACTCCGTAGAATTAAGAGTTGATAAATCCAGTGTTAAAGTAGCCAATGTTAACAATCTATCAATGAGTATGTACAGTGTATCCTATCATCTTGTATGTATTTACTCAGCTGTAAGGTTCATACTCACATCTATTAGTTTGAAGATAGTTGTACACTGGGCCACATCTAGCTTGCTGTTTTCTGATCTGGCATAGATGTTTGCTTGTGATTGTTCAGAATATTGATGCAGTAGGCAAAAAACTAGGCATAAAATGCATGGAAGGTTGCCATGGAGTGCCATACATAGCCTTGTGACTAAAACGTATAGGGCAAATTTCACTTGAAAGGTGGAGAACAGTGAAGGAAACAACTGGCTGAAGAAAAGCAACAACATTCTGTTTATTAACATAGGTTAGATTATTATCTGATTTGTCGACAAAAGTGCAAGACTTCCCGATGTTGTGGCTAACTTCCAAATGAGACATGTCTGTTGGACTCGCACAAAATGTCCATAACAATCAGTGGCTGCTCCCTGTCATCTCAGAAAGGATGTCCACCTGGAAACAGCAGTTGTCTGCAGTCTCAAATCCAGTCTAATTCTAATAACTTATTACATGATTGATTAGTTAATAAAACAACCTTAGTGGTGAATAATGTAATAGTTTACTAGCCACTAGTGCTATATTGATAATTTGCTTTGCATATATTTAATAATTTTCAGCATACAAATTGAACATGTGCATAAATGTGTCTGCCCGCATGCACACATACACGCACACATGCATGCACGCACACACGCATGCATGCACACAATATGCAAGACATGTCAGCTTAAGTTTATAACAATTGTTTTTGGCTATCTTTGTACCTGACTGATAACTTTTATTTAGCTCAAATATTATATCACAAGCAAAGCAGATAATGATAATAGGTTATAATCTACAAGACATCAGTAGTGTAATATTTTTTTATAGACATTTGTCTTTTCATTTTCACAACTGATAAAGAGATATTTCCACCCAATGTCGTGGTGATAGCCAATAGCCAATAGCCACAGGTCTCCACTGGGTGAAACATTGATAAATCATGAAACATTTATCACTGATGTGATACAGTTTGAGAAGAATCATGATATGTATATGACACATACAAACCTCTAGTGTGCTGTAAGTTGTCAAAAGCAGCCATTGGAAACCATTTTCAAGCTACCTTTTTGGTACCACTACCAGGTATTCCATATCAAAGCCAGCCAGATCGTTCATATACGGTCAGTGTGTTAATTAATATTTTCTCAAAAGAGAGTATAACAGATTAGGTTTTAATTATGAAATATTGATCTCAAGACCCATTGAGATCAGTTTTTATAAACTTGAATCTAATATTATGTTAGATAAAAATATACTTTTATATGACATTGCACAAGTAAAATATATGTTTATCTAAATTTGTTTATTGTGATACATGTCACATTACTCACATATTGACAAACGTACCGTTGTGGCTCAATATCGTATTTGCATACTATGGCTTAGTGTATCATAACATGGCTTGGTATATCGTACCATGGCTAAGTGTATTGCTGCACCTGTAGTGCTGAATGTGCCACTTCTTGATTGAACAGCAACAATGTAAACAGACCTCCTCTTCCTGTTCTAAACAGGCATCTTGAATGCAGAGTGTTCTATTTCTGGAATGCTTTTGATGTTGGAAGTAGCTGCACATAAAGGGTGTTTCATTTGACTGTGCTCATCCTTTACACATCAAATAAAATTAATATGCTCTTGACACTGGGTGATTCAATCTATGTCTCATATAAAAGTTGTCCCAAAAATTCATGTGATCATAGTATAAACATATTGCCCATTTGGGCTTTTTAATATGAACATTGGACTGTATGTTTACATGACATAATTGGTTCTTTAATGCATGCATTTATTTTGATTACAGGGAAGATGAATTAAAGATTGGTTTTCATTTAAAATTATATGTTGCCAGTATTATAAAATTGCATGCATTGCATCATTATTTTATTAAATTGTGATTTTTTTTATTATTCGCTGCATTGTAATTCGAAGATGTATCGCTGTGAGTACACTTAGGTTGTATTAGTGTATCAGGGTACTAATGGTATTTTTAAAATATTAATTATCATACAAATGCGATTAAGTGATGTAACTGTACTGTTTCATGTTTACGTAGATGAGTCCCAGAATCAGGCTGCATTCGCGGAGCACTTTGACCACCAGGTGGGGCTGTACGGCAGCATGTCGGTGGTGAACGTGGTGGACGGGACGGGGAAGGAGAAGGTGATCGCAGACGCCTTCCTCCACCACACCATCCTCTACAACTCTCCCCACCTCGTCTACATCGCATTCGACTTCCACGAGTATTGGTGAGTACACCGCTACATGTGTACAGTACACCGTTACACGTGTACAGTACACCGTTACACGTGTACAGTACACCATTACTTACATGTGTACAGTACACCATTACACGTGTACAGTACACCGTTACACGTGTAAAGTACACTGTTACTTACATGTGTAAAGTACACTGTTACTTACATGTGTACAGTACACCGTTACTTACATGTGTACAGTACACCGTTACACGTGTACAGTACACCGTTACACGTGTAAAGTACACTGTTACTTACATGTGTAAAGTACACTGTTACTTACATGTGTACAGTACACCGTTACTTACATGTGTACAGTACACTGTTACTTACATGTGTACAGTACACCATTACTTACATGTGTACAGTACACCGTTACACGTGTACAGTACACCATTACTTACATGTGTACAGTACACCGTTACACGTGTACAGTACACCGTTACACGTGTAAAGTACACTGTTACTTACATGTGTAAAGTACACTGTTACTTACATGTGTACAGTACACCGTTACTTACATGTGTACAGTACACCGTTACACGTGTACAGTACACCGTTACACGTGTAAAGTACACTGTTACTTACATGTGTAAAGTACACTGTTACTTACATGTGTACAGTACACCGTTACTTACATGTGTACAGTACACCGTTACACGTGTACAGTACACCGTTACACGTGTACAGTACACTGTTACACGTGTACAGTACACCGTTACTTACATGTGTACAGTACATCGTTACATGTGTACAGTACACCGTTACATGTGTACAGTACACCGTTACATGTGTACAGTACACTGTTACATGTGTACAGTACACCGTTACATGTGTACAGTACACCGTTACTTACATGTGTACAGTACACCGTTACATGTGTACAGTACACCATTACTTACATGTGTACATTACACTGTTACATGTGTACAGTACACCGTTACATGTGTACAGTACACCGTTACTTACATGTGTACAGTACACCGTTACACGTGTACAGTACACCGTTACATGTGTACAGTACACCGTTACATGTGTACAGTACACCGTTACATGTGTACAGTACACTGTTACATGTGTACAGTACACCGTTACATGTGTACAGTACACCGTTACTTACATGTGTACAGTACACCGTTACATGTGTACAGTACACCATTACTTACATGTGTACATTACACTGTTACATGTGTACAGTACACCGTTACATGTGTACAGTACACCGTTACTTACATGTGTACAGTACACCGTTACACGTGTACAGTACACCGTTACTTACATGTGTACAGTACACCGTTACATGTGTACAGTACACCGTTACACGTGTACAGTACACCGTTACATGTGTACAGTGCACAGCTACAGTGCACTATTACAGTGCACCACTACATTGCACTGTTACAGTGTACCACTACATTGCACTGTTACAGTGTACTACTACATTGCATTGTTATAGTGCACCACTACATTACACTGTCACAGTGCACCACTACAGTGCACCGTTACATGACACCACTACAGTGCACCGCTACATTGCACTGTTACAAGGCACCACTAGAGTGCACCGCTACATTCCACTGTTACAGTGCACCACTACAATGTCTCACTTTATTGCACTGTTACAGTGCACCATGACAGTGCACCACTTTATTGCACTGTTACAGGACACTACTACAGTGCACCACTACAATGCACTGCTACAGTGTACTGCTATAATGCTCTACTACAGTTCACCACTACAGTGCACTGCTAGAATGAATGTACTCATATAGTGCACCACTACAGTATGCTCTGCTACAATGCACTACTACAATGTACTGCTACAATGTATTGTCACAGTGTACCATCAAATTGCACTGCAATTAAGTTTTCCTACAATTTTATTATAGTTCCTGTAGTTTTGTATTGATAAAGTCCAGCTTGTTCCTAATAATCAGGAGATTTCTTGCAAGTCATAAGTACAAAATATTTTTTGCCATAAAAAGTATTGGTCAGGGCTCATAAGGCATGGAGCCCGACAGTGTGTAATTTTAGTAGCAATTAATAACACAGTAGTTACAATTTAAGCTATGTCTTTAAATGTACATAGAACTAACTGTCCACAGATACAGGTCTTGAGGTAACTGTAAGTTGTGTGTGTGAGTGAGTAATGTGGTGTTACTGAGATAGGGACCATCTGCTGCACACTTCCTCTGAAGCTAATAATACAGAACTCCTGTTGGTGTTGACTGACCCATGTAAACAGCCTCAGTGGTTGATGGATGATATGTGATAGGTGTGTTGTTCTCTGGTGTCATCTGCCTGGCCTTACAGTACTGCTGTACACACCAGCAGGTGGCGTTTGTACAACTCTGCTTCACTTGGTATCATTATTAATCTGATTAATATATATACTATATATATATATATATATATATATATATATATATATATATATATATATATATATATATATATACTCACTGCTTTTACTCACTTCATTTGCTCACTGTCCATTTATTTATTGTCCATTTTCCCACAGCCCATTTGCACAATGTGCATTTGCTCATAGTAGATGAATTCACTGTCCATATAGTCTACAGTCTGCCCATATACTCACAGTCCATTTATCACTGTCCATTTTCAAACAGTCCATGTACTCACCGTTCATTTGCTAGCTGTCCACTTAGTTACTGTCCATTTTCTCAATTTGTTCATATTCCCACAGTACATTTACTCACTGTCCATTTGCTCAATGTATATTTACTAAAAGTCCATTATTCCACAGTCCATTTATTCACTGTCCATTTGCTCACTTTTTCCTAACAGTCCAGTTGCTCACTGGCCTTCCCAGTGTACATTTATTCACTGTACATGTGCATACATCTGTACTGTCCATGTACTCTGTCCATTTATTCACTGTACATGTGCATACATCTGTACTGTCCATGTACTCTGTCCATTTATTCACTGTACATGTGCATACATCTGTACTGTCCATGTACTCTGTCCATTTATTCACTGTACATGTGCAAACATCTGTACTGTCCATGTACTCTGTCCATTTATTCACTGTACATGTGCATACATATGTACTGTCCATGTACTCTGTCCATTTATTCACCATACATTTTGCTCACTGTCCTTTCACTGGAATCATTGTCCATCTGCTCATAGTCCATTTGTAGGACACTAACTTAGTGACCTTTTGTTCACAAAGATATTACTCACAGTTTATTTTCTACTTGAAGACTATCTTTTAAGACGCCAAGTTAAACAAACTCCCGCACGCATGCATGCATGCACACATGCACGCACACACACACACACACTCACACACAAACACGCACACACACACAAACACACACACACACAAACGCACACGCGCACACGCGCACACGCGCGCACGCGCACACGCACACGCACACACACAAACACACACACACACACACAAACGCACACACACAAACACACACGCACACGCACACGCACGCACGCACGCACGCACGCACGCACACACGCACACACGCACACACGCACACACGCGCACACACACACAAACACACAGGTGTCAGTTGTTTCTGCGTAGTGTAGCAGTTACACGTAACAGTTATTACACAACCACTGTCTGCCCAGACTGAGTACATGTCTCACTTCTACGTCCCACACTGAGCAACGGAAGGTTATTCCGCGGGCAGATTCCACACAGCCTGTTTCAGCACGTATTCTCATTGCAAGGAATTAAACGAGATAACGAGTGAGTGTGAGATGGCATGCCCTGTCCTCCTAATCTCACTCAGTAGTTTACTGTTTCCCATTATTGCGTTTACTTGTCTTATTCACTGATGTTACTCACTGGTAGAGAAGAAATGCGGCATGTCTTTCTAATCCCTAATGGCTCCTGACAGCCCATCCATGTATCTGGTGGTGGGAGCAGACCGCTACTTCTGTTGTCATGTTCTCACCCCCAATTGACCAAATTTATTTGTAATTGGTTACTCCTTTTTCTCCACGAGTGTGCGATTAGAGTAGATAAGGAGTGGTTTTACTCGGAGGGATAATGTTTCTCAGTCCTCGTCACATCGCACGTGAGGCGATGAGCATGGGGAGAGTGGCAGTGTTGCTCACGTGGGGCGGGGCGGAGTTGTTCACGTGGGGCAAGGGGCGTGGGGAGAGGGGCGGTGATGCTCACGTGGGGTGAAGGGCTGTGTTGCTCACGTGTCAGACACAGTCGGTGTTGTTCACGTGTGAGTGGCTGTGTTCACGTGTGGGATTACTCTCCTGTGTGGGGAGTGTCGCTCTTGGGCAGGAGTCACGTGTAAAAAGATTCTTCTCTGGTGGATTAACGAGGACAGAAATGAACACTTGAAAGATTTGATAAGACTAATTGAAATTAATGCACGTGCGTGCGTGCGTGCGTGCATGCATGTGTGTATTATAAAAGATCTATAAAGTTGGAAAAAATTGTTCACGTTTAAAGTGTGTGTGTGTGTGTGTGTCTGTGTGTCTATGTGTGTATGAGTTGACAGTAATGAAAGTTACACATTTATCTTTCACTCCTTCTATAGAGCTACCAACATTCCATAAGTTGATAGTTTTATTATAAAAAAAAAATGTTGGAATGTGTTATCATTTTTTATTCTTGTTCCTTAATTAAGCATTACTTGACCTGCAGTTAAACTTTAACAAGATTGCCTCTTAGAGAATCAACTCTAGATGGCAGGTGAACAAGAAAGCCCTTTGGTTTATCGAGAGCCCAACCTATCTGTCTAAATGTACCCCACCCTTCTTAGGTATATGTAGATTTTATTTTTAAACCCATTAACACTACTACCGCCTACACAATCAGTGCCATTCATTTACTGTTCTTTGTGAAAATGAGAATTTTCTTAAATCTACCGGGTAATTTACACCGCTTCTTTGCTTAATGCAGTCTTTCTCCCTTACTTAACCAAGAAAAAATATTTCTTTCAATATTTTCATACTCATTCAATATTTTGAACACTTCTATCTGATCTCCTCTCAATCTCCTGGTTTCTAGTGTTGTTAAACGTATTTCATAACTAATATTCCTGAGTTTTTGTATCATTTTGGTTGCTCTCCTTTGTACTCTTTCTAGTATATCGATATCCTTCTTGCGATATGGCCTCCATGCCTGTATGCAGTATTCTAAATGAGGCCTAACTATTGTTTTGTACAGCAGTATTATTAGTTGTGTTTCTTTGTACACAATATTTCGCCTAATTAATCCAACAATTTGGATTCCCTTTGCTGCTGCAATTCACTCCTGACCGGAGTAGAGCTTTAGCAGGGACAGCATTTCCATAATGAAGTTGTATCGGTGTTATCATAACTAAAACATCCATGTCCACCGTATCCAAGTGACCTATAATATAAATCAACACAATCAGTGTTTATACTGACCAGTGAAGGTCAGTATTTCGGTCAATATGGATAGGAATGGAATTAATGTTCATTCCAACGAGATGTGACATTAACAAGACAAACATTGGTTCATGCTAGCAAGGCTGGCGTCAAGTCTATTATTCTAACTAAGCACAATTCTGAGTACCGTGAGGGTACATGTAAATATATTAAGACATACTATTTGGCTGGTGCCGTTGAAGAATAAAATTATGAAATTTCTGAGCAGAATTATTTTGTATGCTGAACACTCAACTTATGAAATATATTTGAAATATTATTGATTCATTGGCAGGTACTATATCATTGATCAATACAAGCATGTCATATCAAAATACCAGGTGCATTTTAAGTACAAGTTATCATTATGAATTGGAGCTTGGTCTTTAGTTAGAACATATGAGACAAAGGCTTCCTTGTGCATATACTGTTTGGAGCTTAAATGACTAGACGGCAATCTTGTTAAAATCTTGTTAAAAACTGTTCTCTGTTGTTTAATGTTATATCATGTTTGACAAGAAAGACATTGATATATTATCCTTTGATACAACATCTATGTTTAATATCCCAAACTGTATATAAAATCTGCAATTAATATTTCACCTTTTATTACCAATACCTGTCACTTCTCATTCCTAAGGTTTTTTACACCATGCACAAGTTTCCCTTTATGCACTGAGAATGAAACGCAAACGTGAATTTATCTTAAAACCAACACAGTGGATGTAGTTTTCTACGAAACCCATCTAATCTTACGCAACGCACACACTCAATTTAGTACCATCATCGTCATGTATCTTCAGGCTCCTAGGCCATTTATTTTTACCTTTATCAAAATGTCACTTGTTTCTATGTTACATCAGAAATGCATTTGACCTTGGTGTGTAGTGTTTCCCTCAGTGGCGCAGTTATCGGGGTAGGAAGACATGATATGATAATAAATACTTATGTCTTCGTGGCAGACGAGAACCATTCTTGAGTATTCCATTTGTCACTGCAGCTGGCCTTAATAAGGAGCCTGACGATACATGAGGATGGTGGTAACAGAGACTAATTTGAGTGTGTTATCTAAACATGTAGGTATGGCTTCTCTCCTAATGCGTTAGGTAAGATTAGACAGGTTTCATAGAAATCTATATCCATTTTGTTGGTTTTAAGATAATTAACTTTTGCGTTTCATTCTCAGTGCATAAACGGAAACTTGTGCATGGTGTAGGAATACCTTAGGAATGAGAAGTATCAAGTATTGGTAACAAAAGGTGAAACATTAATTGCCAATTTGATGTACAGTTTGGGATATTAAACATAGATGTTGTATCAAAGGATAATATATCAATGTCTTTCTT
>OZ024864.1:3131922-3174422 GCA_964017155.1 Oasisia sp. SBJ-2009 | reverse complement strand
TTGTCCAGAGCGCCATCGCAAGGATCGTTCTAGAAATACAGGTAAGTGATCACCCAGACAGAACTGGGGTGTCAGTGGAGTGTTCTTTATGTGTGTAGTTAGATATAATTTATATGGATATATTACTTATAAATTAGTAACATTTTGTTTAGTATAGTCATTTCAATATATCCCAACTTATGCTGTAAAGTGGGCATTCACTGATAAACATCATTACACAAGATAGTATTACCCTGGTACATTCTCCATAAGTTGTTTGTTTTACTATCAGTGTACTGAGTACTAAATAACATTACACAACTTTCCATAGCATCAAGTGGGCACTTCTTTATAACGTTTCAATCAGTAAACTTTTTTATCACTTCTTGGTAATGTTTCATGTGCAGAACTTTTTACTTACTTCTTGGTAAAGTTTCTATTACTGTTAATGTCCTGGGAACTGAGTCCATTTCCTGGGATTTAGGCAATAATATTACAATTTGAGGGTGCATCCGGTAGAACAAACCAAAGACACAGCCGCAGTTTTAAATCGTTTTAAGCACAGCCTTTTTAAATATGCTGAAATTAACATTTCTAAATGACTTAATAGTTATTTGTTTTTAGTCCTTTGGTGTAGACATATCTCTGAGCACTGCTACTGTGCATAAGACATTTTTATTTGATTGGATCTACAACCACTAGAAATCCATCTAAACAGCAGAATATCAGAATAAAGTTCAATATTTTTAATAACACATACTAATGTATGCAATCTTCACACAAAACGGTCTACCCAGGAAAGGTACTCAATCTGAATTATATATATATATATATATATATATATATATATATATATATATATATATATATATACATACATATATATATATATATATATATATATATATATATATACATATATATATATATATATATATATATATATATATATATATATATATATATATATACATATACATATATATATATATATATACATGTATGTATATATATATAATTTATATAATGTAGATAATATATATAATTATACATGTATATATACATGTATGTATGTATATATATAATATATATAATTATATATATATATATATATATATATATATATAATGTTATATTTAAAGTGCATGCATACAATCATTGTTGATAAAATATGGGAGTAACTTATAAAATTATCTACCGGTAGTCTGAGATGTTAATGCAACAACCCCGCCATCTCGTACTTGTTCTGCTTATTCTTCCAACGTCATTTTGCACTAAGGCGTCCTGCGGTTACAACTATCACACACCCTTCCTTTGTTCCTGTCATAGTGACCCATTAACCTGTCTGGCATTCCCAGGTTAACAACCCTTTTCTCCTTGTGCTTCGTTAAGTCTCCCTGTTTTTCTCTCTCTCTAGGGTTGAATTCCATGTTCCAATGGATCCCCTCTAGGGAGTCTTTCTCTGTAACTGACCCACCACCCAAGGGACTGGGTTAATGTGACCCAGCTATGTCATCTCACTGTCTGATGGCTGTACATCTAGACTACTCTTGGCATCCTTATCTCCCTTCCCTGTTGTTGTTGCTGTTCCTTCCTCCTGTTCCTGGCTATTTGTGACAGTCAACTCTACCAGTTCCATGGTTGTGCAATGGAATGCAGCCAGGTGGGGCCTTTTCCTGTCATGGTCACATGTTCACATGGTCATATATGCAGTGTGACCTTGCCATACAGGCGAACTCAACAGTCAAGTGTCTGCCAGACAAGGCCCTGTGGAGTGTGTGGAGGACCTGTACACTGCATGGACATGTCACACTGCTCCATGGGCCAGCTCTGTTTGTGGGACCTAACAAGTGATATAATATATATATATATATAATATATATATTTATATGTATATGTATACATGTATATATATATATGTATATATATATATATATTATGTCACTTGTTATATATATATATATATATATATATATATATATATATATATATATATATATATATATATATATATATATATATATATATATACACACCTGTACATACATTTACATTCACATATACACAAATATATACATGTTATAATTATATGTAGTCATTGCTGGCTTTCTGTTTTGAGAGACAATGCATGTATTAATGTATTAATTTTTATTTTAGGTGTTATATGCAAATGGTAAACCCACATGAATAGAGTTTTACATTAAATATGACTTAAAAATATATAAAATATAATTATATTATGTATATATATATATTATTATGTATATATATAATATTATATATATATATATATATATATATATATATATATATATATATATATATATAAGGTAGTTTACCATTCCATATATCCATGCAAGATTTGTGGAACAGTAAACTAGCTTTTATAACATAAACATATAATTGGTAAAACAAACAAAACTTGTGTACATGTATATGTAAAGTAAGTATCAAAGTTTAGCAGTAATTTCTTTTAAGTAGGTAGTCTATGCTAAATGTGAAATACCAGAGTAGAGAGAAAAAGGCATAAAATAAGTCGTTTGCAACATAGCCAACATAGTGAATACATTATTTTTATATCTGGGCAAAAATATGTTATATCATAGTTTATGAGATTACTATTCAAAAGTATTACTCGGTTACTGCCAGTGATGCCAGGTATATTAATATAATTTGACAGACCTATGATTTGGTCCAGAAATCACCAACCAATGGTTGATGGTGTACCATGATAGGCCATTTGTTTAAGACATTTATGTCTGGGTCATGCACCTAGACGTGCCATATCACTGATGTTGCAACATCAAACATACTTTTGCAATTTCTAATCATGACACATTACACAGTCAGTATCTGGTCTACTGATATATCTGTCCACAGTTGCCAAACATCACACTTGTACAGTTTGTACAGCCATACAGACATATACTGCAATTACGTTTTCAAAGTATCGTTCTCCACTTAATTGTACGTTGTAGAGTATGAATAGACCGACTGGCAGAACAAATTTGGCAGTAAAGATGGAGACCAGATAATGTGGTATCGTTATCTTGTCTCCATCAGACAACTTATGCCCTTGCTTTAGAACCCAGTCCGTGACAGTATGCTTTCTGTCGTCCACCTTTTCAGGGATTAGGTCATAACAATGTCAAAACAGATAAGTTCCTGCCATGTGCTGGATCACATTCAAGTTAAAGCGTCCGTAAGAATAGAGCCCGCGGATGTTTGCAGCTTTAATATAGATCACATGTATTGGATAACAAAGAAACGTGGTGGACGTATATATAGTATTACGGAGCTCTAAGCTTGTCAACTGATCGTACGTACGTGATGTTTTAGCTCTAGGGCTAGTATCGTTGTAGCCTGAACTTGACTCCTTTCTTCAGAATTTCTTGACTGGTTATTTCCAGCAAGATGTTTAGACGTAGATCTTATTGTTACACACACACACAAACACACACACACACACACACACACACACACAAACACAAACACACACACGGCTTTATATGTATATGTATGTATATATATATATATATACATATACAGGGTTGGAATTTAGCGTAAAATGAGAGGGGCCCAGCCGGGCCCCCACTTTTCAAAATCTAGGGGCCCGACACAAAAAGTGGGGGCCATGCAACAAATGCACGTTTAAGTCGCATCGTAGCTATAATTTTATTCAACACAATTCACATGCCACAAACATAATGGCTGTAGCCTATGTAGCAGCTTAATTAGTAAATGCTAATGATAATTTCAAGAGATCAATGGAGGGTTGTTAATTTTCCTCTGAATCGGAGTTCTGAATTGGCAAAACCTGTAGATCTTCCTCTTCGGGCTGCCTGGGTGTGTAGATGGCAACACGAGGTTGCCTATTCCTGCTCCCCCACCCACCCTCAACAGCTTAAGCACGTTATTTGATTTCTGGTTCAGTCAAGAAGCAGTATATGTGTATTTGCTGAATCAATCTGGCTTTAAATGGAACAAAAGCAAGTCTAACTTAGTGTTTTATTGATTTACTAAATACGTACTTTTTAGGTTCTGGTGTTGCAAACAGTACAGTATTGAATATTAAGTCCAAAAGCAACACTGAATAATTTACCACCGGTTGGAAGTAACACATGTATCTAGCTTCCACTCACTGTTAGCTCATCATGAAATGTCATAGTTATCTTAATATATCTCTTTTTAACCATGTTTACTAATTTTGATGGTTGACACTGAATAACTCTTTACACTGTGTTGTCTCTTACGTGATGTGACTTACATATAAAAAAAAGGATTGTGGACTGTCGAAGCCCAGTGCTGGGCTGTGAGACTGACAATCCTGGCTAGACTCTCCAGACTGTTTTGACTGTGTTTTATGATCTTCTTCATTCATCTGTTTAATTGTTACCACCATTCTTGCACTTTAAAACAGTATTGGCCATAAACTGTTTAAACGAAGGATTGATGCCTATGTACCTATATAGGTATTGCCACAGCATTATGGAAAATGACAGTTTAGTTACATCGTAGAACTTCATAGTAGATTATGTCTAAGACCTGTCTATTTCTAGTAACACAATCCTAGGTTATTAATTCTTTTTCCCTGGCCTAGTCGACAGGTTTGTCCACCTCGGCAACCCCTTGTCAATCAATTTTAACCCTGACCAAAGGCAGCAACCTTCTGCCCCCCCCTTCACCCCCCCCCCTCCCACCCCAGGCAGCAGCCAGGATCATTTACTGGTAAAGTGAATAATGACATTTTCTTTGCCTTGGCCTCTGGGGTAGGAAGTTGTCAGGCCATTATTTATAAATTTTACAGTTCTTTGACATGGGGGCCAGTCGGGCCCTCAGAGTTCAACATCTGGGGGCCCGACAATAAATGTGGGGGCCAGCTGGCCCCCGGGCCCCCACTAAATTCGAACCCTGCATATATATATATATATATATATATATATATGTGTGGCATCATCTGTCTCTGATATGGTAATTAATTATCACTGTGTCTCTTCGGATCATTTTCCTCTATCGTTTACCATTTCTATCAAATTACTACCCACTTCTGAAGCATCCACTACGCAACAAACTTGTAAGCCCAGTCCCATGTGGGATTGTCTCCTCCCACCTTCTCAACTATTACACCAAATCTGGTTTTCTTTTATCTGGCATTGACATACCACATGCTGCTCTAAGTTGTACCAATCCTAACTGCCATGATGTAGCCCACCAGCTGCTCTTGTGCAAATGTTATAATGATATCATAAATTCTCTTATGGATGCTTCCGATGTCATTCCTACTAAAACGCATAACACATCCCGAAAATTCAATGTTCCTGGTTGGAACGACCTAGTCAGGGACTCTCATCAAGCTGCCAGAGAAACGTTTCTCATCTGGCGGTCTGCTGGGAGTCTGAGACATGGTTCTTTGTATGACTTAATGAAAATTAAACGTGCCCAGTTTAATCGCAACAAAAGACATTGCGAAAAAAATGCTGAATCTCTTAAACCTAACCCCAGTAATGTTGGAGGTGCCTGTGGTGCTGATAACGTCAGAAATATGTGGCTTCATCATTACCAATCACTGCTTAACTCTGTACCCGAGTCTACTGTTCACATTCATAAGATTGACATGTATTGTAGCAATATACAACTTAGCGAAAATATGGTTGTTATAGTTAAAGAACTACAAGAATTAATAATTGCTATGCCTGTTGGTAAAGCCTCTGGCTATGACCATATCAGTAATGAATATTTTAAGTATGCTAACGAAAAACTACATATTCTTATGTCTTTGTTTTATGGTAGTCTGTTAATACATGGTTTTTTACCTGATACTATGATGACAACAATCATAGCTCCTATCATTAAAAATAAATCTGGTGATTTGTCAGACAATAATAACTATAGGCCCATTGCCCTTGCCACAGTAGCTAGCAAACTATTTGAATCATTAATATTATCCAGGGCTACCCCATTTCTCATTACATGTAACAATCAATTTGGATTTAAAAAGCATCACTCTACTGAGATGCTCATATTTCTGTTAAAAGAACTTTTTCGAAACTATATTGCTAATGGGTCTTCTATGTATGTTACTATGTTGGATGCCTCCAAAGCCTTCGACAAAGTTAACCACAGCAAGCTATTTGGTAAATTAATTGATCGTGGCTGTCCAGCTTTTATTGTACGCATTCTATACCACTGGTATGGTACCCAACAATTTACCATCAGATGGTGTCAGGGATTTTCTAGCTTTTTTACTGTTTCTAATGGTGTTAAACAGGGTGGAATCCTTTCCCCCCATCTTTTCAATGTGTACATGGACGACTTAAGTGTTAATCTAAACAAATTACATATTGGTTGTCTTTATGCTGGCACCTTAATCAACCACTTGATGTATGCTGATGACCTCTGTATTTTTTCTCCCAGTGTTGCTGGTTTGAGAAAACTTACTGATTGTTGTGCCAAGTATGGCGAATTGTTCAATATTACTTATAATGCCAAGAAGTCCTTTTGTATGGTTATTGACAACAAACCCCAGGACAGGAAAAATGTTCATTGTATCCATCTCGATAACCATCCATTACCTTATACTACGAAATGTAAATATCTTGGTCATATAATCAACAATAACCTAACTGATGATGACGACATTGCCAGACAAAAAAGATGCCTTTATGCCCAAGCCAGTGTATTAATTAGCTTGAAAATTTTGTCTTTGTAATATTTCCACCAAAATTATTTTATTTCAAGCATACTGTGCTCCTAGGTATACTTCTAGTCTTTGGTGCAAATTCAAAAATTATAGCCTCAAAAGCATTACTGTCGCATACAATAATAGCCTCAGAATTTTACTCAACTTACCTTCAAGATGTAGTGCAAGTTTTATGTTTGCCACCAACTACATTAAATCCTTCAATGAATGCATTCGTTCATCCATATTCAGTCTTTTATGTCGCCTTCATCAGTCAGATAATATTCTTTTTATTAATTACCTCCATACCGATATTCATTTTAAGAGCCGTATGTACTCATACTGGAGGTCATTATTGTACACATGACATTAGTATTGTATTTATTTGTTAATAAATTTTTTTAATTTTTTTTTACAACTTATTTAATTAAATTCCTCATATATTTAGATCGTTATTTTTTTTTAGCTTTACACTTATATTTTTACATTGATCTGATTGCTTTGATTGTATTATATGTATTGTACTTTTTATTATATATTTTTAATTGTATTTTATGTATGTATATATGGACTTCTTGTCTGAAATAAACTGTTATTATTATTATATATATATATATATATATATATATATATATATATATATATATATATAACCATGAGCTGTAAGATTAATTAAAAGAATGCTATTATAGATGCTTGATATGTAAAAACATAGAATAAGTTGAAAATAAATGTAAACAGTGAAATGTTACAATAGCAGATATGCTATAATGAATAAACAAAGATTGAGAAAAATGTAAATATAAGTTAGACAAAATGTGACAGCATTGAATGTTGAATAGCTTTTAGATTGAAACTTTGAGTATTTTAAAGTACAGTATCATTTTACATAACTAATAAAAACTCAACAAAGATTATTTTCTTGTAGGCTTTGTTAGTCTATATCAGTTTTGTTGATATAGATTGCAGCAAGTTTTTACTTTATTAACTTCCAAAAGCAGTGAACTTAATTAATTAAATAAAACAATTTAATTAGCTTAAGATGACCTAGACTGGTCTGTTATTTACCAGGGGTGGAAAACTAACCACCAGCACCTGGTAGTTATTACCATGACTTTGAATCAGGTGAACTTTTTCTTGGTTGTAGTCTAGGATGTGTGAATGCCCTATGTATGAAAGGGTAATTACCACAATGTGTGGTTATTATCACCAGCATTTATATAGTCCCATATATCAACTTGTTCATAATCTTGACACACATGGTAAAATCTATGTTTAAAATATATACATATATCCTGGCAAATCTAACTATACGACAATTAAAAAGACTATAAACTAGTTTTAAAGATACATGACATGGTTTCTAAGATATTAAGATACTTACAAAATGGTTATGTTTGTTAAAAAATAGAAAATATCATTATTGTATAATACAAATTTGATTATTTAATTCATTCATAAAATACATGTTCAGAAAATGTGCCTTTTAGCATACCGGGTAGTTCCTGAATAGAAACAAGCTATCTTAAATAAATGAGCTTTAAGGAGCATCTTAGCCATTGTGCTGGCAACGACACTGAGAAACCCTCCAGGTTTTAGTGTGGAACTACCAGCAAATGCAGATCGGCAGACCAGGAAGTTGTATATCGACAAACATGGTGTTTGGTTTTTGTTTCTATGTATAAACGTTTTTCTGTAAAACAGTAAAACCAAGATAATAATTTTTTTAAATAGTCAAACTAGTTTTGATGTAGATAATGATAATTGAATAAACCAAAATAAATGTTCGCTGCCAACATTCATTTGTGTGAATTTAGATGTGTTTTTATGTTACAACTGGCATCAAATGCCTGCTGTCTGGGCTCATTAAAACTTATGCTAGTTGATACAGTGAAGCTGCTGGGTGTTGATTATCAGCCCACAGTATCTACAGCATATAGAAGCCAAGGTTGGGTCACTATACAAGCCCATGTAGGGGCACTTGAAAATAGATTTATTTTGACTGATGTTTTTTACTTGTGGTAAGCCAGTGTCAATGACTTACTTGCGCCGCTGCCTGCACCTATAACATTACAGGGTGTCAGAGCTGGTTAAAACCTACATATATTGTACATCTGTGGTATTTTTCAACTATCCTTTGTCACTGAAATAAAGGGTCATAGTCGGCTAAGAACAAAATATTTTCATCATAAATACAAAGGCTAACAAACATTTGGCTGCAATATATGGGTTCATATATACATACATTATGTACATACTCTGTGTACAGTAGATGGTCTGAAATTGTTTGAATTGGATAAGCAATTAATGCCATTAGAAACGCATGTATACAAACATTGCATATTACATATTGCTCTTCTGCTTTATCTCCCAGTGCCGCAAGTTAGGGTTGTTGGCCCCAGAGGAGTTGTTGCCTGATGCCTGTCGACTCACCTTCCAACAGATGTGGGCCAACAACGGCGACATCATCAGTCAGCAGTATGCCGGTACCCCCGCTCTCAAGGTAAATCAATATACCCCACCCTCTGTCACCCCCGCCCTCAAGGTAAACCAATATACTCCACCCTCTGTCACCCCCACCTTCAAGGTAAACCAATATACTCCATCCTCTGTCACCCCCACCCTCAAGGTAAACCAATATACTCCACCCTCTGTCACCCCCACCTTCAAGGTAAACCAATATACTCCACCCTCTGTCACCCCCACCTTCAAGGTAAACCAATATACTCCACCCTCTGTCACCCCCACCTTCAAGGTAAACCAATATACTCCACCCTCTGTCACCCCCACCTTCAAGGTAAACCAATATACCCCACCTTCTGTCACCCCCACCTTCAAGGTAAACCAATATACTCCACCCTCTGTCACCCCCACCTTCAAGGTAAACCAATATACTCCACCCTCTGTCACCCCCACCTTCAAGGTAAACCAATATACTCCATCCTCTGTCACCCCCGCCCTCAAGGTAAACCAATATACCCCACCCTCTGTCACCCCCACCTTCAAGGTAAACCAATATACTCCATCCTCTGTCACCCCCGCCCTCAAGGTAAACTAATATACCCCATCCTCTGTCACCCCCGCCCTCAAGGTAAACCAATATACTCCACCCTCTGTCACCCCCGCCCTCAAGGTAAACCAATATACTCCATCCTTCAACATCCCCGCCCTCAAGGTAAACCAATATACCCCACCCTCTGTCACCCCCACCTTCAAGGTAAACCAATATACTCCATCCTCTGTCACCCCCGCCCTCAAGGTAAACTAATATACCCCATCCTCTGTCACCCCCGCCCTCAAGGTAAACCAATATACTCCACCCTCTGTCACCCCCGCCCTCAAGGTAAACCAATATACTCCATCCTTCAACATCCCCGCCCTCAAGGTAAACCAATATACTCCATCCTTCAACATCCCCGCCCTCAAGGTAAACCAATATACCCCACCCTCTGTCACCCCCGCCCTCAAGGTAAACCAATATACCCCACCCTCTGTCACCCCCGCCCTCAAGGTAAACCAATATACTCCATCCTTCAACATCCCCGCCCTCAAGGTAAACCAATATACTCCATCCTTCAACATCCCCGCCCTCAAGGTAAACCAATATACCCCACCCTCTGTCACCCCCGCCCTCAAGGTAAACCAATATACTCCATCCTCCAACATCCCCGCCCTCAAGGTAAACCAATATACTCCACCCTCTGTCACCCCCGCCCTCAAGGTAAACCAATATACTCCACCCTCTGTCACCCCCGCCCTCAAGGTAAACCAATATACTCCACCCTCTGTCACCCCCGCCCTCAAGGTAAACCAATATACTCCATCCTTCAACATCCCCGCCCTCAAGGTAAACCAATATACTCCATCCTTCAACATCCCCGCCCTCAAGGTAAACCAATATACCCCACCCTCTGTCACCCCCGCCCTCAAGGTAAACCAATATACTCCACCCTCTGTCACCCCCGCCCTCAAGGTAAACCAATATACTCCACCCTCCGACACCCCCGCCCTCAAGGTAAACCAATATACTCCACCCTCCGTCACCCTGCCCTCTGGCACCCCGCCGTCAAGATACACCAATACAGTATACCTGTCCTCAAGGTAAACCAATATCCACAAGGTAAACTTTCACAACCCGTCCTCAAGGTAAACCAATATAATCCACCCTTAAGGCAAACTCTCACACCCGAAGGTAAAGTCTAATACCTCACCCTCAAGGGAGGAAAACAAATCTCACACCCCACACACTGCACAGTGTATTGAAGATTCGAATAGTTTCAAGCGGAAAAGGATGTTTAAACAAACATGAATCTGATAACACAATATTAGCCCAACTACACTGGTCAAATACATGATCAGGTCTACCAGGCACTCATCTAGTGTCATGACTACAAGGATGATTAAAGGTGTGAATAAAGCATGCAATGGCATGCAGATTAAATGTTGTGTTTACATCAGGCACCATTTATATGTTTTGCTTTCATATGCAAAATAATGACAATTCAGATTTTATCACAACATTAATTTAAGTATTGGAAAATTCTGTTTTATCTTTCTTCTCTCTGACCCACCCCATACTGTCAACCCACCACTCATTTGCGATATACCCTTTTAAAGAGCTTAAATAATGGGAATAAACTCACGATTTGGCCACAGTTGGTTTATTGGGATTTGTATGCACTGGTGGTGCCACCTTGTGGGTATCTGTTAGTTTGTCACCTGTCAGTTTCGCCACCTGGTGGAAGGTGATGTAGTTTATGAAAGTGTTGTTGGTGCCAGGGAGACTACACGAGGACAGGAGAGAGGAAGTTCAGTGGCCTGATGAAGGACGGCATGAACTCAGCCAACAGGTAACAGCCTTGTGCGACAACTGGGGTCTACGTAATGGTGGTTGCAAAATTACAGTGTAGACTGGGTATGAGAAGTTATTCATTCTCTCAGCAGAGACGTTTTAAGAAGTTCAGAAACCAGTTAAACTGCATTATTTTTTAATGTTCTAATTAAAGATTCATAAATACTTTAAAATAGTTTTTAAAATAGTGTGTATTTTTATATAGAATAGATCAAATGTCATTAAGATTAATAAATATAAATACATTTGTTTACTAATGTCCAAATGCTGCAGAGTTACCCCGGTGGAAGTAAACTAATTTGAAATTTTCTTTATTTCATTCCAGGCTTTCTGAAGGAACATCAAAGTAATAAATGGAAATCATGTTTTTATAATTAAAACATTCTCAGGCAGAACTTTCAGTTTCGGTTTTATTAAACAGGTAGTTTGGGTTTATTAAACGCAACTGGGTATACTTTCAACATATTTATTCTAGTATTAGTAGGAAAAGTATAATTTGTTTTATGTATGCACAATTGACACCACACCATTGAATAGATGTGTTTAAAGTGCATCATCAACTAGTTTACCTTGCCATGAAGGAGTAGATCATTATGTAGTGGGTGTGTAAAGAGTAACGGCAATAATATATGCATTCAAATTAATTATTTATAATAGAAGAATCATAAGGAAGAGGCCATTTGTAGGAGTCTTCAATTGAGCTGAGTGTGTATGTGCGTGCGTGCATGCCTGCATGTGTGTACATGTGGTCATCTACACATGTATGTATGTGGTTTCAAAATTTTGCCAGAGACCAGTTTGCTAGTGGTCAAGACTGGCAGAAGACTGGTCAAGACGGGTAATTAGAACTGATAAGACAACCTGACCACTTAACTAACAGTTCTAAGTCTGCAGTAGTCGTTATCATTAGCACAACTGGAAGAGTAATAAACTGAAAGTTTAATTAATTTAATTTGTTTATTAAATAAATAGCTCAGATGACATTAGGTAATCACTAATTAGTTAACTAACTAGTTAACTTAATTAATTAACTAGGGGGGGGGGTGGTTGCAGGTACTACATCAACCGTGTGAAGGACGTCTACCGCCAGGCCGCCATTGACATGATGCTTGGCCTTGACCTCCAGACGGAGGAGCTGAACGCCCTCGCCCTGAGTGGTGGAGTACGGCCGGAGCCTGCGGAGGAGACGGAGGAGACGGAGGTGGAGCGGGAGCAGAACCTGCGCACCCTCATAGAGGAGAGTCGCCGCATGTTGCTAGGGGAGACGGAGGAGTGTCTGGGGGCGTGGGGCCTCATTGACTGTGACCCTACCACCGGGGACCCCACCCAGCAGGACACTGACATCATCCTGCTGCTGTCACAGCACGCCTACTACGTTGCCAAGTCAGTCACTTTAGTAGTCGTTGGGGTGGTGATAATGATAATATGGTTCTTATGTAGCGCCCCATCCAAATAATTGTTTGGGAGTGCTTTACAATGGTTGAATTAAATAATATAAAACATATGTTTATACAACAGTAGTCATTAGTGGTGATAATAATCATTAGTAGGATGCTTCCCAGAGTAGTTGAGATGGTGTTTGATTGAACAGGTCTGGCAGGGAATAGAGTGTAAAGCTCACTGAGCAGTCCAAAGGATTGGGTGTTGCGCTAGAATATAGCGCAACACCCAATCAATCCTTTGGACTGCACAGTGAGCTTTATAAG
Source organism: Oasisia sp. SBJ-2009 (assembly GCA_964017155.1). Taxonomy (NCBI): domain Eukaryota; kingdom Metazoa; phylum Annelida; class Polychaeta; order Sabellida; family Siboglinidae; genus Oasisia; species Oasisia sp. SBJ-2009. Next base: position 3,161,206 of record OZ024864.1, on the reverse strand, counting down.
AACTTACTTTTTTCACTAGTAGTGGTAATAATAATTGTTTGTAGTGGTAATAATAATTGTTAGTAGTGGTATTAATAATCATTTTTAGTAGTAAAAGTAATCTTTAGTATAGTGCAGTAGTATTAATAATTACTAGTTGTAGAAATAATAATTAGTAGTAGTAGTAGTAATTTTTTTTAGAATTAGTAATAATAATCATTTGTAGTAGTAATAATAATAATCATTAGTAGTAGTAGTAATAACCATTACTGGTAATGATTAGTAATAATAGTTAGTAATATTGATATTAATTATTTGTAGTAGTAATTAGTAATAATAGTAGATTGTATTTTTGGTTAGACGTTGTAGAATGAGTAATACACATAGTAATAGTTGTAGTTGTTGTATTGGTAGAAGTATTTAGTACAAATAAAATATCCACTTGCTAGTAGACTTTTTCATTTCGCTGTGTGGCCATGTCACATCTGTAGTGTCATTTTCAGTATTCTAACCATAAATAGTGATTGTAATTATATGCTGATGTATTCTATTTTCGAATTTTGTTGTAGCTATGATGATGACATTGACCAAGTGAAAAGCTACCAGAAGATTCAGCTGAAAGATTTGGAGAAAGTGGAAATAGGTTAGTGTCATTAGAACTGTAACCATGACAATAAGTGCTATTTGAAATTAGAATTTTGTTTGTAATTAGATAGACGACTAGAGAACATGAAGTAATATTCAAAAAGGAACATCACAGAATAGGTCTAAAAAGTATTAATTATCTCAAAAGACTATGAAGGAATAGAAAGAGTATCTACTGATTGTGTATTTGCTACCAGTGTGAATAAAAATTATGTTTAGAAACATAGTTGACATGCACGTCAGAAGGACAGGATAGACATGCTTGAAAAAGGTTAGACTCTTGATTCCATGTCCATCTGCTATCTAGAGTTAGTTGGAAATCTTGTTAAATGCAAATTTCCAGTAATAAGAACACTAAATTAAAACTGTGTCACATTAAATGTACAACCTCCTTGTGGTGAAAATGCCAACATTTTCCCGTAGTTTATGAGCTGCCCACTGTCTGTAGGTCCGGCGCCGTCGCTGTTCAAGTCCAAGTACATGTGTATCCGCATCTACTACACATCCACGGAGGGGACCAGTCATTTCCACGCTCTCCGCACGACCAACACGAGACTCTTCAACAACATCATCGTACACATTCGCAACGACGAGGAGGCCAGGGGTAGGTGGTGCCACCTAGGGTGATTGTCCAGAACAACAGTTGTGTTAGCTTTGCAGTTGCCATGACAAATGTACTGGTTCTCACAGACTTCATCCAGTCCTCCTGTCATTATTATGGGCTGTTTTTCAGACATCTTCATGTGTGTTGAATTTTGAGTTAGTCTGTAGATAATGTCAATAACAGTGCAATGTTTTTATCGTAAATTCACACATAGAATCCTGTAAGCCATCATAAAATTACTAATTTTATGATGGCTGAATCCTGTAAACCATCATAAAATTACTAATTTTATGATGGCTTACAGGATTCTACGTGTGAATTTATGTTGCTACTTTCATTGCAAATAAGACAGCTTTTGTAAATTGGATGAATATATTTTAACACGCTCAAAAACCAATAGACAAATAAGGGAAAAACCAGGAAGTAATATTTGACTATAAAGCTTCAGTATGCAAATTAAAGAGCGATACATGGGCAATCTTGCCTTGGACACTGAAGAGGATATGTATTATGTATTACAATTGTGAATATTTAAACTGTAGAAATATGTTCTTTTGGCCAAATATAATGTATGATAATTTGCACTAAGAACAGTTGCTTAAATCTTAAAATATTAATTGGTTGGAAAATATACACTTGGCCATTATCTAATAATTAAAACAATAATTTTGCTCATAGATCATTCATATGTTATGTTTCAGAGTCTTTGAAAGCCATCGCTGAGACATTTGTTGCGGCCAAGAAGTTGTCGTCTCAAGACCTGCCATTCATTGAATGCAAGCTCGACAGGTGGAGTATATAATATAATAAAATATAGCATCTGTACAGCACCATATTCACCAAGGGCATATTAGTGCTTCACATCATAGGATAGCTGTTAGGTAGGTCTGCTAGGAAACATAAACTAACATTTTGTACTGTAAGATACATCAACTGTTTGCCAAAGAACGTAGGGACAATACATTTACATATATCTGCAGAACTGCTTTTGTTTATTGCAGGGAAGCCAATATTTTAATAACATGTCGTAGCAAAGTGGACATAACAAAAATAGACATCTGTGTTTACAAAGTTAACTGGCATGTACACTCTTTAAGTCTTTTCACTTCAGTTTTCATACTACATACTCATACATGTTAAGTTTTGGAAATGCCAATGTGGGAGATTTATACGTAAATCGGAGGGTCTCGGGGAAAACGGCATTTTATACGTAAATCGGAGGGTCTTGGAAAATTGGGCTATTATACGTAAATTAGGTTTTTAACCATAAATGCAAATAATATAATACAAAAAGGAATAAATTGCACTGATTAAGATATTTACATAGATTTTTTGTTATATGAATTAACTTATTTTGGAGCAAAACCATTCTTGGAGCCATGAACAATAGATGTTTTATTATCACTAGTCATAATACCACAAATATAATAAATTCCCTGCTAATCTCATTGGCATGTTTGTTGAACTTCTGATATGAATCATATGTTGCAAACAAAATCCCTTGGATGAAAAGCAGCAGCATCTACATGATATATTATTACACAACTAATATAATCTTTACATGTAAAACTTGAATAGGGAATTCATTATTTATGAGCTGGACTGAGCCATGGTGACATAGGCTCGACTGGAGCCATTTAAATAACTATGCTTTCTCAACTGTTGAGAATGTTTTTCATTTACATGTCAAATGTACTCAAATAGTAAAGAGCTTAGCAAAAGTACATATATTTACAAACGTGCACATGTAGTGTAGATGTATGGATGGCCATTATTCCATTAGATCTAAACGGATTGCACTTTGTACTACAAGACTGGAACGTACACAGCGGGCGATAATAGGGTATCAAAGCGGCTCGCGGTGATTCTACCAAGCTAATAAACAATGTCAGCGACAGGCAAAGTGTAGGCTTTGTACTTAGATATTTATTAGACAGTTTTTAATGTTCAGTCATCACAGTAAGACGGGATTTAAATAGTTCCAATTCAGGTCATTGTTCAAATCATTGTCTGCACCGGCGAGCGCCCGGCGATGTCTGTGAGCATTAGCTCAGTCTCAGACTCGATTGCAATTAGTTAACTGGCACTACATTGTGAGGTGACACAGAAAAGCACACATGACAATACCCAGCCAGAAATAAACCAATTATCCGCACCCAGTTAGGTAACTTAGGTCAAATTTGTTTGTTTTTGGTGTTGGAGTCTCCCGCAATTTTTTTCACTTACATTTCAGTGAAATTGCGGGAGATTGGTTCTCCCGTGCGGGAGATCGGGAGATTTCCTGTAAATTGCGGGAGTCTCCCGCCCAATGCGGGAGACTTAACATGTCTGCATACTGCCAAAGCAAATCTTAATGATGTATAATCATGTACACTTCTTTGACTTGTAGAAAGAGAACCAGGCGGCACTCAGGCGTCATCAACATCACACAACAAGCGCAGGCACAGGTAACGACACTGCAGCGTGGCGCCACTGGGCTCCCAGGAAGGGCAGCCACTAGTTCGTCATTGTCCCAGCAGGCGGGGCCACTGACATCACGTCTTGGTCGCACGTTTGCCAGCTTCAACCCCGTGCGACACATACGCCTCGGTCGAATGAAGCCGAATGTGTCGCAGTTCATCCCGGCCGTGTGGTACAGTAAGGATGACGCACCCACAGATGGCAGCACCGAGCAGGCACGGATTCTCAAAGGCGATAAAATTGTCTCCTTGCCAAGTGTAGTGATATCGCCCGGAGACAAGCAGGTGACCTTGAAACGTGAATATGACCTCGATGACATCATTGACGGGGAAGAGAGTGATGACCTTGACGATGACCCATACGGCTGGCCATCGAAAGTCGACACAAGCGTTGACTTCCACCTGTTGTCGTGCGGAATTATCAGGACAAGTCCAGTGGCGTCAGTGACATCGCTGATGCGCGACAGAATCAGTAAGATATTTTCAGACCGTGGCATAGTTCACATGGAGACCACAAGGTGGCGCAACGGTGACCAGCGGTATCGCAGTGACACGTTGCACGATGCACACGCTGATGTGAAAGTGCAGCCAACTTTCACGCTCGACACCGACACTGACGACAGAGACGACAGTAACCGACCCATGCAGGACCACACTGAACACCAGGGGGCGACACCTGACAGCAACGCTGACGTCCAGTCATCCATTCCGGGCAACGCTCGCAGACAGTCCCGCAACAGTTCCATTGACAGCAATACGTCACAGAACGAGTGGGTGACGGTGAGTGTCGATGACGCGGCACTGTCACACCCCGGACGACAGCACTTGTACCATCCATGCATGAAGACGTCGTTCAGCGAAGGCTCACTGTCCGGCCTCTCCCCAGAGTTCAGTAGTGACCTGAGCAGTGACAGCGTCGACGCTGCGTCACCACTGTCAAGACTGCGCTCCAAGATGTCAAGTCTGACGGGAGGCGCGTCACTCGGAGCCAGGGCGAGGCCGGAGAATCGGCAACAGAGTCGACAGCTCGTGAACTTCGCCCTACAGAACAGGATCAACTCTGAGCTGAGGTTCCGCGAGATACGAACGAAGATCATCCTACTCTAGGGTCAGCATCTTGGGTTAGGTGAGGTCAATTCTGGCCGCACAGTCCTGTTGAGTTACACTGGAATCATGTGTCAAAATCAGGGATTCACCATTTAATTTGTTGACCTTTAGATGGTTACTATGTGAAGGAGTGCTCGTACACATGCATACACACTTATACACACATAGGAACACCTAGTCAAACCGACCGTCATAAAATATTAGTCACGAGGATGTTTTCACCACATCCTCCTGTTTAGAGCCCACTTTTTAGAGCTCGTTCTCAAGCACATGGTAGTTAGGGCGTGGTAGCTCTGAAAGCCTAAGTTCACTATTTAAGTACGCATGAGTTAATGAACTTTATAGAAAATGTTGTTATATAAATATAGCTGTTACTATCATCAACCATGCACCTTTATATAAGATAGGATCATGATTTGATTTTTATATATGAGCGTTGTAATGATGTGTATATATTTGGTTGGACTTTGAGAGTTAATGGTTACTGCTACTTAGCCTGGCAAGCCACAAGTGTTGGTCTGTGGTAAGACTCATCATTTATAGCAGTGATCATGGTCTCTTCAGTGTCATTCGTGACAACACTGTGAAGGTGGAACGACCAATTTATTTCAAATGTACAAGAATGTATATGCCAACATGTTTTTGAAGGTAATTATTTTATTATTTAGAACTTCTGACAATTTAATTTCGGAAGAATCATTAGTTGTTTTAAGATGGCCTTCGAGCTACAAGACATGTGCCATTTGTACTGTTGTACAGAACCTTGTGTATGTGATACATGTGTGTGCACTAAAATGTCACCTCCTGCCTGTATGTTGCATTTACATTCCCACCTGTCTGTTAGAAGGCACTGAAAGCTGTTTCAGCTGTTGGCGTCTAAGACGTTTCTTTCCTTATACATGCTGATGCTGATACTTCACTGCCATGGAATCTAGACATTTGTTGTGTTATATTTATTGTGCATGTGAAATGTAATAAACATAGCTACTTTTACAGAACAAGTTACATGCCGAGTTCTTATTGATAATATATTCGAAGTTTTTTTTTCTAACGCATATTTATTTATCACAAGAATAGGCCATGTTATAAGAGAGAAGATTTACTGATCCGGGACTGGTTTCTTGAAGCGTTAATAAAAACAAGCTACAATTGTTTGCAATTTACTCTTACAACTGCTTCTCACAACTGTTCCCAAGTTACATAATCTACATAAGACACTCCCACGAAACTTTGGCCTGCACAAACGAGTTCCACTAACAACCCATAGAATCATCCTTGCGGGCCAGGGGTGATTGTCGGTACCTGCGGCACATCTCTTTCCAAAACTGCTCTTTTGACCTCGGCCAATGAAATCACTCACAAGGAGTGTGGTCCACCTCTGGTTAAATTTTGGGTGACTTCAGCCACATACTGCTCATGTTACATGCAATGTTTAGGATGCAAATGGCTCATTATGTTAGGATTCCAACCAGTCGTGAATCCATTTCCAGATGAGCAGGTATTTGCACTGTTCTCACAGCTGACCACAGAGTTAGATCATTAATCTTTCCCCTATAGACTAGAGTGACAAGCTGGCCCGCTGCACTGAGGCTGCGGTGGACCACTGGCGATAATTCAATAGCATGGCAGAAAGTGCCGTACTCACTGGCAGGATATAAAGAATAGAACTGTTGAGCAACGCAATAAATGTCAAAAAAGTATGCTAAGACGAAATTTTTAACTTGGATGTGTGTCATTGTGCCCCTAGCCCTAGGCCATATAAGACAGCTCATGATTAATTTCTGGTGTAGACCAGCAGGGCCAGCTGTTGAATGTTTTGAGTTGGTTCACTGTGTTGGGGTAGGGATCTAAATATTGGTCACTGTGGTTCTTCGGCTATGTGAATAATGATGCAGTGGGATGGGTTGTAGCCTCCAGCTTATAGTCATTAGGGGAAGGGTTGTGACCTGGAAATGAGTTTAACCTGAGGTCAATATCCCAGATGGCTACTCTGTCTCTGGCCAGTTCGGTGGTTGACACTGGTGTGAACAACGTTCATCCATTTGGGGACATGCTGGCTACAACAGTCATTGTGAATTAGCAAGTATGGTTATTTCCTGTGTAGCGTACAACTGTACCAACCGACAGAAAACAGGATCCAGAGTCTCTTTCCACAGGTGAGAATCTCAGTTATACAATATATAGCTTAGGTTATAGTCTGCAAACATATTTATGTTCCACTGCCATTAATTTAGGAAATGAATAGTTTTAAGACATTACAGTCATATGAAAATTGATCAACAATAATACATGTTGGATGAATTATGTACCAAACCGATTTTTAATAATATTACAGTGCATAGTTGTAGTGTGAGTGACATATTTTATATTAATCTAATAGCCTAATTATAATATGGTACTATTTTATGACTACTAATTATTGATAATGGGTACTGCCTTCTGCAGATTCCCAGATGAATAGAAAAGACCTGAATGCCGAGCAAAGTGAAACTGTGGTCATTTTAAGGAAACCTGTTACCATGACATCCCTGCTGTTTTGTTGTAGTTTGTCTAATTTTATTTATTTATTGTTATTACTATTGACACTATCTTAATATTACTACTTTTCTACCTTTTCTACTACTGTTGTTGTTAGTAATGCTGGCAGCTCTGTTTTGTTGTTGTTTTCCCTATTCTCTCATCCACTTTGCATGGTCTGTTTTGTAATCTGTAAAATTGTAATTAATTATATAGGTGTGTGTGTTCTCTCCAATGTCTTTGGAGGACGGACATCAGTTGGTTGATTTTTAAATGACTTTTTTTGTAAAACACCACAACAATTGTGGATCTGGTAGAACAACAAATTAAATAGTACTTAGCTGTACTCACCCCTCACACAGCAGCTGTACTCACCCCTCACACAGCGAGACACTGTATACTAAATATAAGCCTGTTGATTTGTTTCATACTGGCATATCAGAGAGTCAACTGTTTGAACACATTGTACACAATTAAACAACACTGGCTAACTGATGTCAATAAATAAATAACGTGATAATTATGTAGAAAACTTGGTGCAGTCCTATGTATATATAGGCACTGCAGTGGCCTTTCTGCCGTGCTGTAGCCTGGCTGTCACCGGGCATGTTGTCTTCAAAGTATCATGTGTCAACTGATAGCTGCCAAGTCTTGTACTAGTGGCCTGTTCTATTTATATCTATGCAGCTGACACAGTAGTGACTGGCGACGGTTTACAGACACGATCATAGTACTGTAGCACAGTGCAACAACCCCTGGCTCGCAAGGGTACATAGAAACAACAACATGCGTAACTTAAATGATAATATTATATTTTATTTTGAATTACACATTTTGTACAAAAGCAGAAACCCTAACTACAATGAGTCTAGAGTGGTGAGATTGACGTGAGCAGTGGAGTCGTCACACACGCCCGACAGCTGGCCATTAGTTCTGGTTCTACAGTCACATGCTCACATTCATTCAATAATCTTCCAATTCAACGCGGCCAATAATTCCTCAAGTAACTATTGATGTTATCATTTATACTTACAGTTTATAATTACCTTGTGCATGGATTGTATGTTCATAGTTTCTATTTATTACTATGTTTGGGAAAACACTAATGTCAATCACATAAAAACATCTGACACAATTTATAAATGGGCTTTACAGTTGGCAGTTGTGTGGTGTCTTCAATAATCATACTTCCAACATAGGTATGACAATTGATGCATTTACGTCATCACAGCAAATAACGCTGTTTACTTCACAACAATTATCTTTTCTTGGGCTTACAAAAATATTGAACCAATTCTTACCTCGCACTCACACTGCTAGAACCAGCTTTCAGTAGGGAAATATTTCAGAAACACATGATCGAATGGATCCGGACAGTTCAAATGAGACACAATCGGGCACTGCCCAAAAAGCTGAATGGGCTACTCCGTTTACAATTCTTGGTGAGAACACAAGTACCAACAGACTTTAAATATTACCTAACGAGCAACTGTCCATAATAAACGGATCACGATTTGCATTTCAGCACCCGTTCTCACGCAAAGATTTCTGAACGGAACAGCCCGGAATAACGACCCCAGAAATGTTACTATGATACATCGATGGCTGGATAACATGGCAGCCTTAACGAAACAGACATATACGCCAACTTACACTTCAACAGACGGCCAAATGCTGATTGACATCATCTAACCAGACGCTGCAGTCACTCACAAACACGCACACGATGACTGTGGAAGGTTACAATGTCGTGTACAGACAAATCTACTGCGCAGAGTTCTTCATGGCAAGTGTATCTATCGCAACTGACATTCCCGTCTGCCATTCCAAGGTGCCTTATTCATCAACAGATGTTATTCAACCTTCAGTCCTGCAATCCACAGACACCGCCTCCTGTAGTCCGTTCCAAGACGTCATCGTCACTGTCTCTACACCGTCTATGTCCGACCGCCACAGTGTCCAAGTCGGTTAGATTTAATTAGTTCATGTGCTAATAAATTCGTGTCTGTCTAGTTTTTGTTGCCGTCCTCCTTTTTGTCCTTCTCTTTCTCTTCACTCGACTCTTTCTCTTCACTCGTGCTGCTGTCGGAGCTGCTGCTGCTGTCTGTGCTGCTGGAGCTGCTGGAGCTGCCGGAGCTTCCCTCTCGGTCGGCCGCCATCTGAAACACACATCACATTGTCGTCATCACATCAACTCACAATGTGATGATGAACTTATACAACCTGTGTTCTCAGGGATCTGAGTTCACAGAGACAATACACCAGACACATGACTTACAACCGTGAATGGGACAAACAAGAGTCATTGATCAAGGGACCACTGGTGGTAGAGGGTGGCAATGAGGTTCCAAACAAAGAAGTCTCAAGTTTTTCTTGCAAACGTTTGCTATAGTTTTATACGATTTTATGACAATAGAGAATTTATTCCAGTTTTGCGTGTAAGCTCAGTGGCGAGATATTCTGAGCTAAGCATACAAAATTATACCAATGGGTCAACTATTTGATTCGCGATTTTACGTATTAACAAACTACTCTCAAATATTACCAACATTAACTGATTAAGAAGTTAAGATTACATGCAAATATACTGAAAAAGTTGCACTGCATATTAAAAAAATCATGCTTTAAAAAAACAAATATATATTAATAGAACATCATTTTATTATAATAAAATCAATAAAACAATCGCCAAAAAACAATAATGTAACTTAAAGCAACTTTTTAACTGCAACGAAAAGAAATGCCGCAATATAAATCTGTAAATCTAACAAGACATTAGTCTACTATTAAAAAAGAACACCTCTAACATAAACGGTTACATAAAACATCACCACTGCGGCACATTAGTCCAACTGGAAAAGAAAACTTTAAATATTTAGAAAATAAATAATAATTCAAAACAGAACATAACAGGTAAAACAGAACACTACATTGTTACACAGAGGTTGTATATTGTACTATATACATGTAGATCTTATGTTTCGTTGACCACTAACTGCTTAATTGAGCAGAGCTCTCAATGTCATACTGCATACTGCATTTACAAATAGCAGGTAGGTAGTCCTGATTGACAACAGCCTCACTGAATTTAGCTCGAACCACCCCTAACAATATCCACTAAGGGGTAACAGTAGGGTTTGGCAATATAACAAAATATCAAACTGCAGGGCATGGTGCATGGGTTGGACTGATGAAGAGGCTGCCTGTGCAGGCCCAGGGGGGGGGGGTCAGTCGGATATTTACTGCTCGCCAATGACAACACTTGTCCACATCCCCAAGGAGGCGTTGTTGTTTGTGCAATGCAGAATTCAGAAAGGCCACTTCAAAGTTACGAATTTAATTGAATTTACAAGTAACTTACATGCTGAAACATCAATAACGCTTTTGACCAAATGTCTTTATTGTATTTTTGGTGTCTACACCCACCTTTTTGTAGGCCATCTCGAAGAGTTTCAGCGACGCCTGCTGCAGCTCATTTGTTGCTTTCTTGATGGTCTCTGCTGACTCTTCTTCTTTCTTCTCAAGGATCTTGCGCACTGTTGCGATGTGTTCCCTCAACTTTGTGCACTGCAAACAAGACACATTCTCCACGTGAATAGTCCATCAAAGGGATTCACTGAGACCTGAGAGGGATTCTTACGTGTTTCAAATTACGATGAAAAGCATGCCAAGTGTGGATAACAAAGGTGAATCAAGTCTAAACTAGAAACTCTACATTATGGAGTTATATGAAAGGGATTCCTTTGTGATATATACTCAGGGTCACTAGTGATTAATTAAACATAATTGTAATGAACCAATGTCATATGAAAGTCATATTAATAACAAATGGTGTACATTACGGTTTAATATAGGCTCCAAAAATCCCTTTTCATTATAATCTTGGACATGAAAGAATCCCTTTTATGTCCCAAAAATCCCCTTTAAATTACAATTTCTTTAACAAAATAAAATAAAATAATTTTAATAACTAATTCCACCGACTGTACATTACACAATTTGACTGTAATCCAGCCTTGCTATCCAAACCACGACGACACGTAGGAAAATGTGCAGTTAATCCAGCACACTACTGCCTGCTAATAATCACCAATGGTTTAATCATTCCGGGTGATATGGCAGGCAAGGTCATTTTCATTATTCATGCACCATTGTTATGACCATTAAATAAGACCGTCAGTTGCTTCATGCTCAGCGAGTTGTCGAGGAAGTATTAATTAAGCCACAAAAACTTGCCTCCTCTGCAGGCAGCTGGTCTTTGAATTCGTCCATCTTTGAGTCTGTGTCGTGGATGATGTTCTCCGCAGAGTTCACAGCCTCCACACGTTCCTGACAACACACGGAGTAACCTTCACATCAACACACAGAGTACCCTTCACATCAACAACACACACAGTACCCTTCACATCAACACGACTCAGAGCATTTGTCAGAGGTTACTTCAGATTAACTTAATTATCCAGTTCTAGAACCAAATTGATTCACCTACACAACTTGAAAACAAAATTCAGGAACTATTTCGTGAAAATGAGGTGTTCTGGCCATTGGGTAAGTAGAGTGTCAGTCTGGCTGAAACATCACGGCTGTAGGAAAGAATACAGATAAGATGGGAATATAGTTTGGAGAGGGATTTGAGAATCTGACACAATGAGCAGAGGGTAGTTTGTTAACAGGGAAACTTACAGCAAGGGGACCACTGCAGTATGTGAGACAGACGTCACCTCTCTAAGCTTGCCTGACAGAACCGTAGAGAGGCAGACACGGTGTGTACTAACCTTGCGGGTCAAGTCCTCAGCGGCGTACCTCTCTGCATTCTTCACCATGTTCTCAATGTCGTCCTTACTGAGACCACCTGACGACTGGATGACAACTACAACAGTCAACAGGACCGTCATCTCTCACAGTCACACAACCTTACTGAGACCACCTGATGACTGGATGACAACTACAACAGTCAACAGGACCGTCATCTCTCACAGTCACACAACCTTACTGAGACCCCCTGACGACTGGATGACAACTACAACTGTCAACAGGACCGTCATCTCTCACAGTCACACAACCTTACTGAGACCACCTGATGACTGGATGACAACTACAACTGTCAACAGGACCGTCATCTCTCACAGTCACACAACCTTACTGAGACCACCTGATGACTGGATGACAACTACAACAGTCAACAGGACCGTCATCTCTCACAGTCACACAACCTTACTGAGACCACCTGATGACTGGATGACAATTACAACTGTCAACAGGACCGTCATCTCTCACAGTCACACAACCCTTCATCACACGTAGTGGAAGACATCTGATGAAAATAACCACTTGAATCTGAAGACGTTTGACATATTCAAACAGTTCCCGTCTTCTTCTGATGGGAACTTTTGTTTTTCAACCAAATTTATATATATATACAATCTTATCATAATTTACACTATAGAAAATGTGGATATAAAGGATTCATGTGGTATTTTCTGCATAAATGAAAACAGTGTCGACATCCATGTTGCTTCACACTTCCTGTGCATAAAATGATCAACCAGGTCGACAATCAGAAATAGTAACAGTAAAACTAGTCTTATTTGTGGTTCATGAAAATATTTTCGTAGTAAAGGTAATTACTCACTTCAACAATGTGTAGCTTGATGAGTTGCCTTATTAATTTGCAAAAATAGATTACTTCGTGATTATGTGACATAAATAATGAGTTTGCTGCAGTAAGCACTTACTCTGTTGTTCCTTGCCCGTGCCCTTGTCCCGTGCTGACACGTTCACAATTCCATTGGCATCAATGTCAAAGGTCACTTCAATCTGGGGCACTCCGCGGGGTGCTGGTGGGATGCCAATCTAAACACAAACAATTTTATTTTATTTTTTGTCTAATACGGTTATCTGCTCCGGAAAACATGCAGGAAGCTATGACTACAATTACATTCACTGATATCAATTTCGTTTCACCAGACCTTTGGAGCACGGCTTAGCGGCGGATTTATTCAATCAATAATCGCAACAGAGACCTATAATAGGATCTTCCGAGAAACGACACCCCACACATCTGATGACATTAGATATCCACGTCAACGCAAACGACTTATCCCTCTTGATTGCAGGTTTCTGTTCACGACGACAAAATTAACAACACTCCTGGTGGTCACAAATACTGCTAACAGCGCCCCCTGGTGCTACTCACAAGCTGGAACTGTCCGAGCAGTTTGTTGTCTGCGGCCATTTCTCGCTCTCCCTGGTGCACTTTGATCTCCACCTGTGTCTGTCCATCCACTGCCGTTGAGAACACCTGAAACGTGTCCTCCCTCGATGAAACAGTAGTAACAACATCAAACGACTGTCTGACCACAGTTCTTGCCATAAAAACACCGGATGGACATTTCCCAGGCGTTAGTCTTGAGAAATTATAGATAAATTCTTTGCAAAAAATACCAAAGAATATACTTAAATGCCTACAAATCTTAAAATAGTTGTTATATAAAAAATTATTTGTCCTATCAACCTATGCAAAAATCTGAGAGCATAAGTAACACAATAGCACACAGAATTTTGTTTCTTCCAGGCATTTGTAATAATTGTTCGTAACAATTCGTACAAGGGAGACTTCTAAAATACTATCTCCTAAAAAAGAACAGCCTTAGCATGCAAAACAGAACCAACCTGAGCTTTCTTTGTTGGAATGGTTGTGTTTCGGTTGATCATCTTTGAGAAGACGCCACCTAGTGTCTCGATACCGAGTGACAGCGGGGTGACATCAAGAAGCAGGACGTCTGTGACATCACCAGCAAGGACACCTCCCTGGGGGAGCAGCACAAGACATACATGACTGACCACGTGAACTACGAGAATTAGGAAAATATGTTTATTTATATATATATATATATATAAATACATATGCCCTTACTCACATACTCACATATATATATATATATGCATCCTCCCACAATGGACATACAGGTTCAGACCAGCGATGGCTAATAAAAGATAAAGCTATTCCACACCCATTGTTACCAACACACAACAGAGCTTACAAAAACTCAGATTGACAATAAAATATGGATCCACTCTGAAACATTTACATCCATTTTATCTTTATTGCAACAATTCCTTTACCTTTGAACGAAAATAATGAAATATGAACATTTGCCTAGGTCCAATTTGGTAACCGGAATATACAGTATTGACTGAAGTGAGTGGGTGGTGCTATCACCTGGCTAGGGTAAACCAACGTACCTGGATAGCCGCGCCCATGGCCACCGCCTCATCAGGGTTGACGGATTTGCTCGGCTGACGACCAAACAACTCCTGTACCATAGTTTGCACCTACACAACAGAGACCTTCGGTGTGACCCACAATCAAACAATCACTTGATGCTTTATTAACAAATAAATACACCTACAAATACCAAATGCAACATTTTTCCTTGAAATAAAAATACAAGGAGTATGTAATTTGATGTCAAACTAATCAAATGCCTTCACTTTGAATGTGAGGATCCACAGTCATGCAGCAATGTCACATTAGACCAAACTTACAAACTGTGGAATCCATTTAATTTTCCAAAGAATTGGCCCCGATAGTTACTGACAAACACTCGGGAATTTGACTTCTTTGGCAAGTAACATCTGGCAACACCATAGAACAGTTATACTAAACATATACCCATATTAATCACAGAAAATACGCTGCAAGTTTCTAGTTTTATGTTACATATGTAATAAAATATATATTTTGACACCAACAAACTGCACAACCTAACTTACTTTTTCAAGCATTTGTTCCCAGATGCCACTGAGACAACAACTTGACTTTTGTAAATAAACATGACTATTATATTGTAGCTGCTATGGTGTTATTTTCCATCTCCCACTGACCTTTGGCATTCTCGTCATTCCTCCAACGAGGATGACCTCACCGATGTCACTCTTCTTCACCTCCGCGTCCTGAAGAGCTTTCTGACACGGAGCGATCGTGCGCTTCATCAGTCCGTCAACAAGCTTCTCGAAGCGCGCTCGCGTGAACTTCATGTTCATGTGTTTGGGGCCGCTCTGGTCCATTGTCAGGTAGGGAAGGTTGATGTCAGTCTAGAACAACACCCGCTCATAAACAGGGTTGTTACAACTAATGGTAACATATCACAACACACAGGCAATGTTTTAAGACGCTGAAACAATGTCGTGTATCAGTGTGTCCTCAAAACAGCTAAAGTACATGTGGATGAACAACAGTAATTACAAGATTTGATTGTTTCACCTACACCAAATATTTGAACATTTATTTCTTCTAAAGTGAAAATGAAAGTCATAAAACGCACAAAAGCAGTGTTGGAAATTGTATATAATATAAACATACATGTCTGGCATGCACTATGCCCTTGTATTCATTTTGTGCCTTCTAACATTGTCTTGTTCACCCTCACTACTTCATGCATCATTTCCCCTACGCAACTCGTGCAATAACCATTTTAAATGTAATAAATGTTATCACTTTTAGTGTGCTGTAAAAGCATTATTCAGACACCATAATCTATTGCACCCTATTCAGTGACGTTTATAAAATTGACATACATCCAGTGTAAGGCCCACAGATTCACTGCAACGTGCCGTAAGACATCACATACAACATGTGGAACCCCGTTCATTTGCCAAAGAATTGGCCCCGAAAGTTATTGAGAAACACTCAGGAATTTGACTTCTTTGGAGAAAAAGAACATCTAGGAGCAGCACAGTGTATACTAATACTGCATGCAGAGAAAGCAAATAATTAATTACGTGTTGATCTATTCTCTACTCAGCAGAAGCTCATTACCCTTGCTCCATATAAGCCACTACTACTAGACTACTAGTACTAGCATTTTTGTGTTCTATAAGAATAATCTTGTGCTGGTATATAGGCAAGTATTTTTGCTCTTGATTAACTAGTGCAATCTGCCTTTTGGACATGTATTTCTCAGACAGAATATGTCGAATTTCATGTCTTTTCGTTCACTTTTCATGGGTTTAATTGGTTAAGGATGAATGAAAGTCAGCTGGTGAGGTATGATACCATACGTAATACTGGTTTTTATTTAAAAAAAAAACAGTTTTAAAACCGTATAAAAATAAATACGGGTTCATTAGTACACAGATATACAGTACATACATCTATTGTAAAGTAGTGATGTGACACAACAGTGCAGAGGGACTGCAGTATAAGTCTATATGTCACCTACCTGAAGAGAGGATGACAGTTCAATCTTGGCCTTCTCTGCAGCCTCCTTCAGCCTCTGTACCGCCATTGGGTCCTTCCTCACGTCAATGCCTTGCTGTCAACGCAAACACGATTAACTTAGAAGGTTCGCAAACTTTCTCACCTCAAAGCCATACACAATAAATTATTTATTAAATTAATCTGCAGAATTTTACAAGTCTCCCAATACCAAGATACCCAAATGCATGGTATATATTTATAATTTGCATTACTTGTTTGCTAACAAGCAGAACCTGTACAAGAGTGTGCAGCAGTGAGAGAAAATATTACATAGGAAGACACTGCAATAGAAACATTGATCACACACAAACATGTCAACAAGTTACTGTATTACTGATTTAAGACTACCCAGTATATTATGTTGCTTCCTTTGCTGATCTTGATTGGTACAATTTACAACAACTATTGAAATTTACACCATAAATAACAAAAGTTAAACCAAACAGGGCTGCCTACTTGACAAAAACAATTTCCACAATGACCACTCATCCACACCAACAGGCACCAGCTAAACAAGTCTGTCTCAGAAGGAGCCTCTGTGACAGGCCACCCCATTCACAGACCAGGATGTAACTGAATCATAAGTCATTTGTTTCTCTCCCTCAACCACTACAGATGTCACATGTTCATGTACTGATAAACTGTATCAAGTGATTGATGACATTTTCTTAGGCATGACTGGAAGGAATGGATACAAACGTGTCACAGCTTTTATTTTAGTTTTAGCACCGTAATCCGAGATAAATTTATATAAAGAATCAGAAAAGTCTGTACTGGCATGAAAGCATTCCTGCACAAAAGAACCATGTGCTGTGTCTCGTAGTCCAGGAGTACTTTTGCACAATTCACACAATCTCACCTCCTTCTTGAATTCATCAATGAGGAAGCGAAGTAACTCGTTGTCGAAATCCTCCCCACCGAGGAATGTGTCCCCATTTGTCGACTTCACCTCAAACACACCTTTCTGGATCTCAAGGATTGAGATATCAAAGGTTCCACCGCCCAAGTCATACACGGCAATACTGCAACGGAAACATATACACTGAGTCACTGACTACTTGTGCATCTGGTGATCACTAACAATGTCCATAGCACTACACATACATGCTGTAATGAAGCAACTGTTAGCCTGGAAACCACCAAGGTCATCCCAAAACAGTACAGCAACATAATTTTTTAGACAGACACCATATTCAATGAGGCTAGATTCAAAATACTTTACCTCAAAAAGGCACATGGCAGGGCGCAACCGTGCAAGTAAAAGTACACAGTGGTGGTTTATGGAGCTGCACAAAAAAGTAACATGTTTATGGCAGAATCCATGTATACTAAAATCGTTATCGCTTTTTGTCCATGGGAAAACTTAGCTGTTGACAGCCAGGACAAACAGAAACAATCACATAAAAATAGGTTTTGAGACAGCCCTTCGAGGGCCAAGTGAACTCTCATATGGACAAGTGACTCTCTGGTTCAACTTGTCTGCTGGACAAGCAGATCATTTGATGAAGTATCAATCAAAACTGTCACAGAACGGTGCAACAACATACATTATATTATCTAGAAAATTGTAATTTTCTGAAGGGAAATTTGTCAAGGGACACGTACACTTTGTCTTCTGACTTGTCCATGCCATACGCGAGGGCCGCCGCTGTTGGTTCGTTGATCACTCGCAGCACATTGAGACCAGCGATCTGTCCCGCGTCCTTCGTCGCCTGCCGACGACATTACACAATTTTAGCCACCTTATTTCAGTGGCGCCTTTTATAAGAATCCTCCTAAATATCTAACTGCAATCCATAACACACCTATTACAATTCTTAACATAGTGGAACTTATTCAACGTTAAATTGTTCCTTTATGAAAACACACCCGACCCATATTTTGGTGCTGAACAATAAAATTTCATTCACTATAATGTAATATATGCCAGATATCTTCTTCCATGTTATGAACAGTACATCAGTGTTTTGTATAAGTATTTTTTTTAGCATAAAGCAGTAGGTTTTATGGAACTAAAAATTAGGAGCTGCTTAAGAAACCCAAGTCGTGAACCAGCTACAACAAAGAGAACTACACCCACCCTAGTGTTGGGGTGTGTAACATGCCCAAATATGGTAAAATCTTGTAGAATGAAATCTAACAAACCTGTCGCTGTGAGTCGTTGAAGTAGGCAGGCACAGTGACCACGGCGTTCTTTACTGGCTGACCAAGGTAGCTGTCTGAAAGGTCACGACACAATATAGTTATGTCAATCTCAACCGCAAAACACTGTTTTCACTCTTCCATCAAAAATCCCAGTTATCGCATTGATTTATTGTTTAAACATGTTTTCGAAATGTAATAATTGTTTCCAGTTTGGCAGATTCCCATCCAAATCCTGATTTAACTTCGATTCTGTGCCAACTATTATGTTTCTATCCCAATTTGAGCTAGGATACAAATAGGTACATGCCTCAAGGTAATTATAAACAGATATCATCTTGCTTAGTGTGTTATATATATACTGTTATCCTATCCCCCTGGGGGCAAGAATTGTAGCTGTTCAAATATTACAGTTAGCATGCAATAACACATAAATAGATAGTTTTATTAATAAACATTAACCCTCTTACACTGGTAGTGCTACCAGGTGAGACACATCTCAACGGTGTCACATAATAAAATGGCGTCACTAAAACATTTGTCAATTATTTAACTGGAATAATACCTTAATAATTAGACCATTCAGGATGTCTACTGAACACTGCTGTAAAGTCATCCCCACATGTAGCATGACTGCTGAATCATTGTCAGGTCACGCTCAGTGTAAACACATTTGTAAAGTCATCAACGGAACAATGAAAGTTCTTTCAACGCACCAGCAGTCTCCTTCATCTTCATGAGAACAAAGGCTCCAATCTGACTGGGAGAGTACACCTTGCCATTGGCCTCCACCCACGCATCACCGTTGGACGACTTCACAATCTTGTACGCAAGGTTCTTCCTGAAAACAACAAAATACCACTACATAACAAAAACAAGATTAACCCCAAAGCTGGAAATATTTTCTCTATTCACACTGGACATATCTGAAAATTCCAACAGAATCACAAGAAACAGGTATAGGGTCTGCCCAATTACACAACAAAACAATGGTGTTGGTAAACAATCAGGTTCTATTAGGGAAGACATTTTCAAATGGCCAGCATGATTGCCCTCAGGGCCGTAAATGGTGAAGAGTTAGACAACCAATGAGATTAAAGGATTATGTAAACAGAAATGTATTAGATTGAAGAGCAAGAGCTGGGAGCAGACATTGTTGTGCTGGAACAGTGATAATTTACAAGCAGATTAACGGTCATCACTCCCCAGATAACAAGAAGAAAAACTACTACTTACATTGTAGTATGATTAACTTACTTTGGAGCTTTTATGTCGAAGCGAGTACAACGTTTCCAAACCAAATTATCCTGCCGAAATCTGAGGCAACACACGTGACACCAGTACGTGAACAAGGTCCGTAGATGACGGACTGAAACGTTGTACTCGCTTCGACATAAAAGCTCCAAAGTAAGTTAACCCTTTTTATACCAGACGTCCGCCCAGAAATTATACCCATGTTACCAGCACATTTGGGAGAAAAAACGGATATGGAAAAAAAAATTACATGGTGTGTGTCAAATTTGATTTTCTCAGCAACTACATAACATATATACAAGTGTTGTATATCAAATGAAAGCTAAGAAATGCAGCTTTCCATTGATGTGCATCATATAAATAGAACTGTTTATTCAACTATGATATTATAAGTTGAAATCAGAGGAAAGTTTTTTGATTTTTTTTACAAAATGCATGACTGAACTTCAGCACAACTTTTCGACTGTTTCTTGCATGAATAGAAAGCAACTTCAATTACAAGAGTTATAGAAAAATTCAATAGCTACATTTTGCTATAAGAATTATTACTGTGTGACGGGTAGAAGGAATGTTATGAGCAATATTCATCAGGTATGTCAGTCCGAAAATATTAGTTTTGTAAGATGACAAGTAACAAGTATGGATATTATCATATTATTTCCTTCCAGCAGTCAATAACTCTGCTACTGTTTTTTGCATGAATAGAAAGCAACTTCAATTACAAGAGTTGTAGAAAAATTCAATAGCTACATTTTGCTAATATACCTGTGTGACGGCTAGAAGGAATGTTATGAGCAATATTCATCAGGTATGTCAGTCCGAAAATATTAGTTTTGTAAGATGACAAGTAACAACAATGGATATTATCATATTATTTCCTTCCAGCAGTCAATACTATCTCTCCTACTGACAAAATGAGTTCCAGAAATATGTATGCTATGTGTAAACAATAAATTTATTACAAAACGACAACTAGAACTACAGAACGATCCATCGATTTACATGACAACCCTGTCTGCCAATGTTCGACTGGTTGATGTGTGCCCTCAGGCATTTCTGGTGCAGAGGCACAGAGCACTCACTACAACCATAGTTCGTGGCCTGTGCCATCCAGGGAGCAATCTGGCGCACTGACAGGGCGAAAGCGGCGAGGATCAGTCACCCAGTCGGGGTGGAAACCCTATAAATCATCCCCAGACTCGTTGGATTCGTGAAACAAATTGTCAATCCACTGCGGTTTGGTTTCGTCGCCGCCATCCTGCACTCGATCCAGGGCAGTGGGTCGACATTCTCTCCCGCTAATTCTCCTTCAAAATCCTCGTTTATAAACTTGTCAACTCCCGAAATATCACTGCCTTCGCTGTCTGAAGCACCATCGTCCGCCATTTTTAAATGCCGCGACGAACAACACAAAACAAAACTTTCCAAAAACACGTTTAAAACCACTGAAATTGCCGCAATAAAATGGCGTCTGCCTTGCAGGAAGTGTGGTGTAGCCTCGTTCTCTTCGTATGACGGAAGTGGGGGATTTTAATTTATTCAATATGGCCACAACATGGCCGCATGGGCGGACACGTTGGTAAATACGCACCGATGCGTATTTGGTAAGATGCGGCAACTACGCATCGGTGCGTATCTGGTATAAAAAGGGTTAATCATACTACAATAAACCATTCTTGGAGCCATGAACAATATATTTACTATACTACTTACATGTCTTTCTGGACTTCGGGATCATCGAAGCGTCGTCCAATCAGACGCTTTGTCGCATAGAGTGTGTTGGCGGAGTTTGTAACAGCCTGTCTCCTGGCGGGCATTCCTGTCAGTCGCTCACCGTCGGCCGTGAAAGCGACCACCGATGGCGTTGTACGCGCACCTTCGGAGTTCTCGAGGACTTTTGATGCCTTCCCCTCCATGACTGCCACGCATGAGTTTGTTGTGCCCAAGTCAATACCAATGACGGCGCCGCGTACCTTCTCAGAGCTGAACATATACACCATGGTAAAAGTATTTGTGATTTAAAAAATTATTTGTAGTTATGGATTACAATCAATTGAGTGAGTACAGGATCTGATGACTAGGATGAAATATGAAATAAATTTTTCAAGTTTCTAAAAACAAAGATATCTGTAAATCCAATGTCACAAATTAATCACTATCAGCTGAAGTAACAGTAATATATGCTCAGTGAAATTAATACTTTTATAGTAAATATTTACTTCAGTGACTGATAATTTATGTAAACAAACATGTTCACATTAGATGCAAAACATGAAATAAACTTACGCAAATCGCTTCTGGATGATTCCATATTCATTTCGGACAAGCAATGAAACGGGAACCTGAAAACAAACATAATTTTTCTTATTGTAAGTGCGCCGCAGTCTTTCCAAAGGATGATTTAGACAATTAACACTGAATAATACTGCCTGCAAAATAATACAGGGTGTTTGTAGTATGACAAATATCGACCTAAAAACATGTCACATTGACTGTAAGGACCTACAGATTTTATGCAGTGTCAAATAAAACCCTGCAGATAAACTGTGGAGTCCAATTGCTTTACCAAAGAATTGGCCCTGAAAGTTATTGAAAAACAGTCAGGAATTTGACTTCTTTGGCTCAAATAAACTTAAACGTATTACATATATCAATTATTGCTCCCTGGGTATTCACTGTGGGTAACATCAAGTGTATTACGTCCTGGCTTTAATTTTGGTTTGTCAGTATATTATATAACTGAGCATACCTTCTCACTTGTACAATTTATTTATTTCGTGGGGAATTATACATTAATTTGGGATATAATAGAACCAAGCCATTGTGCTACAAATATTAACCCTATCTTGATTCAAGCCCGCTGATTGCAGCCGTGCTCATTACTGTTGTAACCCATCCGCCATGCTGAGGAAATGTCACGCTGCTAATTTGTTGAATTTTCACATACAAAAAAGCAGAAACTTGAGATAATCCAAAGGAAAGTTGTGAAGTGGATAAACTGTTGTTTACCACACTGCCATTTTTTCTCCAACTTTGGTTTCGCGGTGTTGATGACGCTACATTTGAAATCACAATTCTGACTGGCGGAATGAACTGAACCCATGTAACTTATTTTTGGCAGATTGGCCACTCGTAGACCATCCTTTTGATACTGCATGTGTGGGAATGTAGACTTTATGAATAGATGCATAAATTCATTCATCAGGGCATAGTAAAATCTCCTAAATATGGGCAGCAACAGTATCATGTACTTTGTAAACTTGATTGTGAAGAATCTGTCACCGAATCTGCGGAAGCAAAAACTATGCACAATCTAAAAAAATATTTCAGATATCCAGCCCTGGTTCTTTCTAGCAATAATTTAAGTACTCTAACAAAGTAACAGCTAAATTTTAGTCAGCTAAAAGTTGTGACACTGCCAAAAATTAATTATTCTTGAAATAATATACCAACATTTTATAATCATGTAAGTCATTTTATACAGGAAAACTGTAGAAATTAGTGTCTATAGAACGATCAGGAAAACCCTGATTATAGTTGCGCCTCGTCATAATGTGAATTGGATATAAAGTGGTCAGTCATGGACCCAACATTTCTGCCATTAGGGGTCAATGTGTGCTACAGCTATCAATAAAGCTGTAATAATCTTGATTAATAAAAAATATGTCAAAAATACTACTTTGGATTGTGCGTATACTATGAATGACAGTATGAGGTATTTCTTGGGAAATTGTATTTATCCTTTTCAGTTTTCAGTAATGACCAGCTTCTTTTGCCTTCACTTGGCTGAAAATGTTGTAATTTTGGGAGGAAAGATAAAAACATGAAGTTGTCCGATTTAGTGGGGTTAGATTAGAGGATGTAGATAGGGAGGGAAGGAGATTTGATAAGGTCTGGGGAATGTTAGTATGTGCGAATGCTCATGTCAACGCATCGGCGTGAATACGCTGGTTGCATCATGCTGGCTTCACCCGCCAGCTGATCGCGAATGACCTTTCAAAAGGCACTAGCATTACGCTTCAGTCACGCTAACTACAGGACTACGTCTGCGCTTCTTCGAGTTGGGAATGACCGTCGAAATAACTGAACTCGGCAAACATTTAGTCAAACCGAGAAACGTGAATGCGGCACACATTCAACGACCTTTAACCGGCTTCCGCTGCGCAACCGAAATGTGACGGCCAGGGCCGGCGATTGTCACTTGTTTATCTTCATGAATCGGTAATCAAATCAAAATCAACAAACAATACGCAACGACATGCAACCTCGTGATAACAAACTAATGAATTACTAGAGGACATCAATCGTTTTGTTTGGTCCACAATAAAAAATCGACACAATTTGTCTTGAATAGCTGCACCCAAATTCTGACATAACTCGTGTTCACCGACTTCACGTTGATCGAAAATCGCTCAGTCACTTACTTTGTTTGCAAGAGTCGACGAGAATCTGTGCCTCAGGATGCTCGAAGCTTTGCCGAACTGTTTAGCGGCTGTTCTAGATGCAGACAACATTTTTGTTTTTGTGATAACTTATTACGCGTACGTAAAGTGCGTTTCAACGTCCTATGTAACTCACGAACATGTGGTACAAAAGAGGTCACGCCGTGCTAAAGGGCGCATGCGTGTTGGCATGTTCCGGTAGAATTTCATTGACTGAAGTGCCCTCTACGTCTAGTGTCGCCGCCGCCCGGCCAAACGAGAAGCTGTCCAGAATGTTCTAAATGTGCCGGTCATTTGTTTCACGTTGTGACTAAACAGTTCGAGTCATGACACACATTATCGACGATATTATGTTCGTCCAGTTCTTGTGTTGAAGGAAATTACGTCACGGCATTTTACGTGTTTTATTGTAGGTCATAAATGCATAAAAAAGGATCGGTAAAATGGTGATTTGAGTTTCAGAGACTGAGTGAGTAATTATTCGTCCGCTAGGAGTCTAGCGTGACTTGTGCGAGGACGTGATTGACACATCTATACTGATTATACTGTGCCAGTGGTAGTTTATTCCGTATAACAATTTAACATACCCTTACAAAAAGGAGCCAATGGTATACCACCGATTACCATTAAATACCATTCAGTACCATTGGACCATTCAATGATAAAACATTAGTAATAGGTAGTACGCATTGAACGGTACAAATTGGATTCAGAATATCATTAAAAATAAAAACCATTCAGATAACAATCAAATACCCTTGGTCATAATACGCCCTAGGACCATTCAAGTATCATTCAATAGTATTTGAATGGTGTTTCCTTATTTTGTGTTTGTTAAATTTCTCGTTTTTCACACGCGCACGCACGTGCACGCGCGCGCGCACGCACACCCGCACACGCACATCCACACACGCGCGCACACGCGCACACACACACACACACACACACACACACACACACACATATATATGTTTGCAATTATAAACATCTTGCACTGTAAACCTAAAAAGGCTTATATTAGCATAGGCATCGAAACAGCATAATTAATATAGGCAAATTAAGACAATTAAGTAGATTGACAGCCCAACACAAAATCTAATATATAAGTGCAAATATAAAATATGTGAAAGTAGTATCGACAATCGACCATCATTTGCAGGGAGAGAAGTCGTGCAAGTGGGAACCGGTCGGACGGTTTCAGTCGCAGCAGTAACAAACATGTAGAACATAATCGATGTATTTACATATTGTTAGATCTTGTGTACATACATGTTTATTATTGTGATTCAGATGTACACGTGTACTCTTATGTAGACAATACATGAAAACACATCTTGTGTGCTGTGTAGTGCTAGGGGGAGAAGTTTCTTTGGTGCAAAAGTAAGCCATACAAGGGCATGCATCCTCACACTCCAATGGGCACTGCTGATTATACCAGTCTCAGTTAATACCCCCGACCACCTTGCAAATCCAATAACACAATTGCCTGTTATATTCGGCAGTTCGAGTTTTGCCTATTACATGTATGTAATATTCAGAAAATACATACTTTACACACTCTACCATTGAGCTGCTCATGTGAATTCTCGAATGTGTAATTATGTGTTTATGATATCCTGGAGTTGCAGGCAAGCCTAGCTTTGATGTAAGGCAGAGCCAGTTTTTGGAATAACGTAGAAACATTCAGCTCAGTTTCACACACTGTGTTTTAGATATGCTGGGGTACTCTAGCCAGTTAAGGGTATTTCAGGTGCATTGTTTTAAGAAATATCAAACTTAACGTTTGCGTCATGGACATTTTAACATACAGTACGTGTATATCAGATGTAAGAGACAATAGGTCGGTCGATGTGCAGAGTAAGATGGAAGGATTTATTATAAAGATGCAGTGACCCATCGAAATGAAGGCAAGCAAGCGTTGGTATTTTATATTGACATCTAACAAAATATCAAATGGCCTAGTGGGTATACCTGCAAAGTAATATCCCATTCGTAAAAACACAGTCACTAGAAAGCAACATTCCTTGTCTTAACCTTATCCCTCACTCTAGATGTAACTACCACTTGTATTCTTTTTCCCCAAATACCACTCGACTTTGGAACTCCCTCCCTCAACATATTGTAAATAAAAACAGCCTTGATTCGATCCTTTAAGAGCAATATTCAGACTTTCCATTATTTAGATATAACTAGTTCTTTTGCACGCATTACTGGTACATGCACAAATTACGGTTCTGACACATGGCAATGAACCCAAAACGAAAATAAATTATATATATATTTCAGATTTTTCCTGTTCGCCGGCCTGTATCTTCAGCATGTTGAGACTAGGCGGTATTCGGAAGAAGAAAAACATGACCGGAATTAAGCCATGCAATAGGCCGGGGTCCGTAAAATTACATGGTCTCGCTTACGCTTCCCCAGAACGAGCCTTGCTACACGGCTCTGATCGAACCCGCCACGTCGTCTACTTACCTGGTCAACAGGCTGACCAACAAGCATGAGTTATAATAATCAAGACGGGGGTTATCAAAGCAGTGACAAGTCGTTCTAGTAATGGCCGGCGCTCTTAAGCTTAACATATTAACTTGTTGAGTAATATATGCGTGCGTCCGTCCGTGGCTAGGCTGTATGTTTTCCGCGAGGCCGTTGTGGTACGCGTACGTATATGCAGTGGTGTTGTGCTATCATGTATATTATAAAATAAGTTGTCCCGTCCGGGGTACGGGAAGTTTGCTAGCTAATCGAATTCCAGTTCGATTTCACACAGAGACTTGATTGGTCCAAAGTTCCCGAAGATTCGAGCAGTGACGTAGATACAGGGGTGATCGGTGCAGCTACACGTGAACGCACATGCTTTGCCACCACCCATAAGTACGTAGGAGAACGTCCAATGACATCGTCTGAAGGATCCGTCGAACGGTCCACCGGAAAGACTCGTCACCGTGTACACGTGCAGCTGAATAACAAAAACACATCCAGCTAAATAAAAGTATATAACGTGTCTTATTTGATCATCACTCGTTGTTGCGTTGTCTGTTTTGAATTAAAAGGGGACGAAACGCTTGAACAACTAGGCTACTACCCTAACATAAGAACATAAATTTAATGGCGCATGAATATGGATTATCTTAGATCCAGAAATCAGAAACTCGAACTCTGTGTGTGTGTGGGGGGGGGGTGCGTGCGTGCGTGCGTATAAAGTAAAAATGATATCAATTGATACAAACTACATAGAGTTTTATTACTTTAATTATACAATTATATTATTTAATTTATTATACATATTTACATAGATATAAAATAGGGATCGCCGACTCCGAATGGCGGGAAAACATGTTCGAATTTCCCAGCGCCCTCACCGGGGGTCAGAGAAAGTCGAAACTACGGCTGCTCACCGTTCCAACACAGAAGTGGATTCAGTACCAACTTCCGAACTTCAGGATGTACTTGAGGTGAGATTACATTGGAAAATCATCATATAATTTGTTTTAAAACGGAGCCATACGCCTACACTGAGTGATGCGAAAGACCAAAGCAATACGATACTATTATATTTATATCTACGATATTTATGGCAAAATCCAGTGTATGTTGTGCTTGGTTTGTTGAAATAAAATACATTAATTACATATTTTCGTGATTAATACTTTTCTAGTTTCATTTTCTTTAAAGGTCACCTGTTTGTCGCTGCAGTCGTTCGTCGTCATGGTGACAATGGTACGGAATGAGTCTTGCGACGACAACGGACCAATTCGGAGAATGAAGTCGAGAGCATTGGTCGTTGACGTCACATCTTCGCAAGTGGTGAGATTTCGGTCGAAGAACACGGCGCTGTCCCCGAACTCCCGGTAGCCCCTCGCCAAGCCTAGGACAACAAGAGTGAGCGCTAGAAGGGGAGGAAGTCGACAACATGTACTGACTCAACATGTGGCACAAATCGGAGCACAAATAAAATTAATATGCATATATATTTGTAGGCTCCTTCGGTCATGGCTGACCATGGGTGAAGCATCCTAACTGTTGTGTCTGCTCGGCTGGAGCAGCCTCGCATGTGGCTGAAGAGACCGATGCGGGAGAGGCAGACTCTACCACAAAGATCGCATCTGTGTTTGGTCTCTGGTCTGCTAGATTTAAATATGCGTCATGCGATTGTTTCAGTTTTTTTGGAAAGCTTTTCCTAGTGGTACGTGAGAAATGTTTTTGAAACGCTTGTGCGATCTGTTCCATGTCAGGGAAAGTCCACGAGATAACATGGGCCACTCCCAACTCAGTACAAGAAACGTTGCCATCTATCGTTTACATACTGAGTTTAGGAAGGTAGCAAAATGTGGAGTAATAAAACGACAAAATAATTTTTTTTATTTATGTTAATAACAAGGCCTCTTGCATTTTTACGTTAATAACAATTCTTAAAATTTGTTACGATTTCCGTATGTTGGGTGAATGCACATAAATAATAAATTTTTAAATCTATATCAACATGAACGACGTTTTATGACGACTTAGTTAACGTGGCAGTTTGTGTTATGTGTGAAAATGCAACCACATCGAATAAATGTCCCGCCTGTAGCAAAAAAAGGAAATGATCTACCTTCTGTTTGTTAGCACCTGTGTAACTTCTTACACTAACAAGATTAGATATACGATGAGCGGGATATAAGTACGACTGAAGACTCTTCTGTGTCATAAACGGAGGGCGGTTTATTGTACGCTATATTTAACGGTCACTTCCGTTGACGTCACAGGCGTATACAAGTCTCTGTCGGTACTCATAAACTGATCAGCATCATTAACACCTTCTGGGTAAAAGCAGCTATCAGGCGTTCAGGTAATAATCGATAAGCTCATATTACGTTTACTAATCAATATC
>OZ024864.1:3119422-3126922 GCA_964017155.1 Oasisia sp. SBJ-2009 | reverse complement strand
GATCAGCAGATTACAATGATGTTGTTGCAGAAACCGGTACTGCCCCTGTCGACAGAGGTGTTGGAACCGGTACTTCCCCTATCGAGGGAGATGTTGAAACCGGTACTACCCCTGTCGACGGCGAAGTTGAAAACGGTGCTGCCTCTGTCAGTGGATATGTGCTTTCTGGTCTCTTCTGCGTCACCACGACATTTATTATTTATTGATGTCCAGCCGCGAGGTCTGATGGCTGCGAGACGTACATCGTGGTGAACGATTTCAGACCGGCGCACCGATGTAACAAAGCAAGAGGTCTTCTGTGTCACGATCAGGCGCGTACACAGACACAGACACACACACACACACACACACACACACACACGCACTCACACACACACGCACTCACACACGCACACACGCGCACACGCGCACACGCGCACACGCGCACACGCACACACAGACACACACACACACACACACACACACACACACACACACACACACACACAAACACACACAGTAGGAGAGCAGGCGTTGCTTCTAAAGTAGTCAGCGTCGTACTTTTAAAGTAGTCCTGTTTCGGAGGAGGCGTTTTGTTCTAAAGCAGCAATGCGTCATAATAGGTCCAGAGTAGTTCCATGTCCGGAGTAATTGGATCTATTAAGGTTATCTGGGCTAGTAATATGAACAATACTATTATAATAATACATTTAATATTTATTTTATTAATAATTCCTATATATAGAAATATAATAATTTATATGTTTGCTTATTTTGGGGGGAAATTCAAAATCCAAATTCGCGCCTTAGTAATTTTGAAAGTAGCTCCTTAGCTATGCGATTCACTAAGGAAATAGCTCTTACTGAGAAGCGGTTATAGTTTTAACCAAACATATCACCTGTCACAAACTTCGGAACGTGGAGGATATGGAGACTGGCAGAGATGACATTTGATTCGTCAGGAAAGGATCCCATACAACACGGCAAGGATATAACAATTGAATTACAAAAAAACTACTGTGTCGTTCTCAACCAACAGATTGGCTTTAAACGTAGATAAAGCAAATTACATTATGTTCACAAATTGTGTCATTAATTCAAATAGTCATATAACAATTGACAATAAGAATATTGATAGATTATATATTAGTACGTATTTACGACTTTTGATTGATCATAAACTTAATTGGAACAAACGCGTTACTAAGATACAAACACACGTGTTAAGAAATATTGCCGTTTTGCACAGAGCAAGACAAGTGCTTGACAACAGTTCACTGTTTATGTTATATTGTACTTTACGCCTCTTTATGTATCATACTAATATGAAGTGTGGAGCACTGTTCGTATTTGTTTTACAAAATAACGTCATAAGGATAATTTGCAATGAAACATTTATGTTATACTAATATACTGTTTTGCTATGTAGGTTTACTTAAAGGCAAAACAAAGTTAACTGTTTCGTGGCATACACCTAATAGAGTTAATATAAAGTAACAATTTCCACATATACTCATTTTTTTTACGCCAGCGGTTTACCAGAATTTTTTTTTTTAACACCCATCCATCCAAATACTACGCGCTACTCCATCTTAGACGAAGAATGACGTCACGACGGTGATCGAGGCGCTCTCCACGCAGATTCACTGCATGGGGTTTGGCTGTTGTCATGAAATGGCTGCAACTCGGCAACGCGCGTAACATGCTGATGACGGTAAATATAAAGTTGTCTATTATTGTTATCGCTGAAATCATCCCATCAACTGATGATACATGACTACATGTCTACTTCAAAGCATTTCTCCTAAAAATGGACCGAGCAAAGTGAACTGTACTTGGACTGGAGGGATTCCAAACAGTACGCCCGCAAATATGAATCAATTTCTTCAATACTACTAGCCTCGGTTACCCAGACTCCGTGAGGTGGCAGCACTTTTAGGCCCCCTCAACTACGCCTGGGACAGTATATATTCTTAAGTTTCTACATCCGGGCAGCCTTACCCCAGAATAGGGTAGAGACGCTGATTGGCTCTCAGGCCAACTATGAAATAAAAATTTAAATAACGATATAGTTTTACAAGATAATAATATCATTTGAAAAGTATTCAACATTGAACTTATAGTAACATAACAGTAAGTAAAAATTCAAATTTACCGTTGTTTATAAAATAAGAATTACGGCAGGATTAATAACCAGTATCCGTGAGGTGGCAGCATTGTCTAGCCCGACACGGATAGCATACAAATTAAATAAGGAAACCTTTTGATTAAATAATGCTGTATTATAAAAACTATTAAAAATTTAACTTATATTAACCCAAAATAAATAGAAATACAAATTTTTAGTTGTTTATAAAAAAAAATATTACGGCAGTGTCCGTGAGGTGGCAGCATTTTATAGATCACGCGGATACCAAACAAAAGCCGGCAAATGTCACCAGACTGTCTTCTCGGCGTAGTTCCGCAGCCGACCGACAGTCGGTTAAGCGAGACTACAATACTACCGGTTGTTTCAACTATTATTGCAACCGTATGCCGAACAGTAAGGCATAATTACTAAAGTTTACCATAGATTTAACCACAGATTTAGATACACGTCTACAAGCAGCTGCTAGATGTCAAGCCAACTGAACGAATTGTCGAAGACTCGAAGTTGTTGACCCTTAACAACGTCGCAGGTTAAGGGTCAGACATAGAATGCCGCGCACTGAATGGCCAAGTCAATTTAACCCTTCACTTAATGGTGGCATCTAGACCATCGTGGATTTCGTTAGAATTTTAGACTTTAAAGTCACATTCTGAGTAAACCGCTGACGTTAATAAATTGAGTATATGTGGAAATTGTTACTTTATATTAACTCTATTAGGTGTATGCCACGAAACAGTTAACTTTTTTTGCCTTTAACTGCCTGACATAATAAAACTGAGAATTTATACAGTAAATGTAAACATAATATGATGTTGCCATTATAACATCAATACGGATTTACTGGTTACCATAATTCAATGAAAGGAACTAGGTAAATGTATGCTCGCACATCATAAAAATCTATGTGTTTCGGTAATTAAGAAAATTATGGAACTCGTGATAAACATTTTACTAGGTCGGGTATAGTTCAAATTGTCAAACACGGACTTAAGCATCTGTTACTTAGTAATTCTCATGCACACACGTAAACATATATTATGGTGATTGTATGTGCATATGTAGAAACGGAATTGAAAACATGACTGATACGTCTTTCTAAAGTTGTATTTCAATGCTGATATAAGGTGTTATATGATACAAATTGTGATAGTGTTTGGGGAAGTGACTGATAAATAAGCACTTTATCCCGCATTTCTATTTGTAAATGTTTTGTTTTATTGCATGTGAGTGTATTTTTCTTTGAATGTTGCACTTGAAAATGAACGTTATTCTTTTGCTCGTTCGTTCGTTCGTTCGTTCGTTCGTTCGTTCGTTCGTTCGTTCGTTCGTTCGTTCGTTCGTTCGTTCGTTCGTTCGTTCGTTCGTTCGTTCGTTCGTTCGTTCGTTCGTTCGTTCGTTCGTTCGTTCGTTCGTTCGTTCGTTCGTTCGTTCGTTCGTTCGTTCGTTCGTTCGTTCGTTCGTTCGTTCGTTCGTTCGTTCGTTCGTTCGTTCGTTCGTTCGTTCGTTCGTTCGTTCGTTCGTTCGTTCGTTCGTTCGTTCGTTCGTTCGTTCGTTCGTTCGTTCGTTCGTTCGTTCGTTCGTTCGTTCGTTCGTTCGTTCGTTCGTTCGTTCGTTCGTTCGTTCGTTCGTTCTGCCATTCATCCTTCCTTTCTTTAATTCTGCCATTCGGACATTAGTTCAGTCCTTCCAATGCTTTATGCACTGTCGAGGCGTGTGAAGTAAACCCAATCGACGCCACCTGACAGGTATCGATTTCACGATCATTGTCGAACAGAATGTGTCTGCAATGTATTTCAGGAAACATGTTTTTCAAAATTAAATTTCGTCCTCAAACAAAGACAAACAACATCTACCTTAACGATGCCAGCGCGTTTCAATTCGATGACAACTGGCATTAAATAAAAACGAGTCTTTGTTTAAGTCGATGAAATGCGGGCGGCACCTTGGCAGTAGGTCACACAGAAATAGCTGCAAACGGTTCATGTATAAATCAGATCACAATAGAGCGTTGTCACAAGATTGAACCACCACCTGTGTTCTTGTTCAGGCACAATACTTCGGTGTCAATGTTACACGTATTAATTGTTTGATGTTTTACGACGACTGCACGCATGCATTACTATGCTTTTATATCGTCAGTCTTCCAAGACGTTATTATACAGTTTTAGCGTATCTGCAGAGCTGACGTATCCTTAACAGTATACGTCTCTTCAGCGCACACATCCTTTTGTGTGCCGTGTTCCATTACTGTAATTGCTGGACAATTTATTTGACGCTAAATATACATTAAAGACCAATTGTGTTGGTGACAACACAAAACCGCTCCCATTTGGCAAGGACATATTTCACTGGGACCACACTGCCGTGTCCATATGGCAAAGCCACGGGCCAAATGTGTAGGGGCCGGCGTCGGAACATATTGCATCAATCATGTGAATTGCCGGGTGGGTCTGTCGGTATTTAACTCGATAACCCGCTCGTTTCACCATTTACCTGGCGCACTCGTTCTACGATGAACCCGCTGCTTGCTGTGATCACGCTGGCAGTGATCGGCCGGACAGCCGAATCGTGCTGGACTTCGTCCAGTGAAGTGTCGGTGTCACCGACCACAACGTCTCACGCTGGCTTACAGGAGGAGAGACAGAGGGAGCCGCATGGCATCGTAAACGAACTCGTTCTGCCAGTTGTAACTGCTCTCTTCAAATTCAATGTTTGGGTCAATGAAACGGGTAAGTTGAGCCATTTGTTCGTTATGTATAGGTTCTATCCTGTGTCTTATGGATGTGCTGAAGAAAGGTGGCTTTGTTGTAATGCATACAACGGCATGTCGTGTACACATACTAGTGATATCTTCCATTCAGAATAGGCTCAGGTAACATAGTGAGCCAGTAAAAATGTGGTTAAAACGCTCAACTTACCCCACTGATGGAGCTAGATCGTGTGTGGAAGCCCTAGAAATACAGCTTACATTTCTTTGGTCGCACTGCGAAGAAAGTTGCTTCGAATAGGATGTTACTCACCGTATAGTGGGTCAAGATCCACAGAAACGACGGCGTTGTCGAGTTTTGAAGCATAGAGTTGTGAAAACAATATTTAGTCACCGACCCGGACATTTTCCGTCGAGCGTGCAACCAAATTAAGTCAGCGCAAGAAGGTTAGTAAATTTATATTATCAAGTCTTCTGTATCTTAATGAGTTACATCTTGTACCATTAGACACATTGCGGTATCTGTCGTTACGACTTACGTACATAATTAAATTGTTCGTTAACATCCGCCACAATTAACGTTTTAGAAGGTACCTGGTGCACGTTTTGACTGACCAGGTAGGTTCCTCAACAGGGCAGGTGCATGGCTATTCATAATGGACACATTTTTAGATATTTTATTTGCCATTTTCCTAATATGGTTATTCCAATCTAACTGAGTCTATGTAAACAAAAAAGAAATTGTATAGTATAAACTCTAAATATTATTTCCATTGATGTTAATAGTGAGATTATTTACTGTCTGTTTCCTTCTTATGACCGTACAGTTTGTTTTATAAATATTTAAAGACAATTTATTTGTATTAGACTACCAAATGACACGTACATTCTCTTCAAAAAGTACACAACAATTTCTATCATATTTGTATTTCAAATTGTGATATTTCTGTTCAATTCGTTGAGATAAAATGCGCAGAGCTTGATCACACATTACAGACTAAACACGGAATTCGAAACAGGTTTAGCAAAATAGTTACGAATACTTGTTTTCACCACGTGTACAATATAAACACATGCAGAACCACGTGGAAACATTGTCACGTGTACCGTGTGAACAGAGGGTGTCCTCGTGCACACATGCTCGTTACTCATTGGTCGAACAATGCCCTGTTGCGGAACCTACCTGGTGAGTCAAAACGTGCGTACCGGGTAAACAGACCATGGACTGAGGCTGGGCCAGGAGCCAGCTAAGTAGGCATAAGCGAGCTAGGCTTTCCGCCGCCACACCAATGAATGCATTCACCGTGACTTTGGCGGTTATTATTATTCAGTATTATTAGTTTCATATGATCCTACTTTGAAAGGTATCATGTTCGCATGAACAGAGGCATAAGTAGGCCCTATGCTCGAAATAAAGTAAAACCACGTGACAACAAGGCTAGAACACAGCCGACTAGCAGGACGAAACCGGATCAGGGATGAATTCGCATGAACGATAATAATATAAGGCCAGCCAAAAATAGCACTTTGACATCACTCGCTAAATCAGGAGCAAAAATACTGCCTTTCGTAGCTGCGAGGTTCTTTTTCCAGGTTGACCTCTCGGAAAGTGCCAACGTGATGATGACAGATGTGCAAGGAGTAATCGTTGCGGTTGCGTCACAGACTATTTCGACAGACGATGTGTTAAAATATGTTTTATTCATAAACCAGTGACATTAAAAATGTGATTACCGTTCGAAATGGGTGGTTTATATTAACTCTTTGATGTACATCGCTTGTAACACATCCCTTTGCTTCCCTTTAACGCATAAATTACAAGTCCGGTAGGTCTATCTAGTTGACAAACGCCAATTAGTCACATCAGAAAAGAAAAATATAAAATATCATTGACACGTTGAAGCTACTGTACACTGCATGCTTACTACATGCATGTAACCCAGATTTTGAAAACTGAATAAACTATTGTAAGTGGCGCGTGCTTAGGTTACATTTAAACACCATTGGGCAGCTATAATGTTGCGTGTTAGCATAGTGATATACTAGTTTGTAGACAGACAAACGTCAGGTAGATGCGCAGCGTTTGGTGTAATTTATTCAACCCTTGATTACTACCGCATGTGTAGTTCACTATGAACATATAAAGCTAATAAACTGTTTCAGCGTGTCCCATAAATAGCCTACCGAACGGTAGCATTTTGTTGCGTCAAGTAAAATACAAATGTTGCGATCAAATGCTTTCCGCATACATCTAGCATCCTCCTGGAATACTTTCCGAATCCTTTCCGAATACAGCTTGAACGGCTCGTTTGGTTTAATATCATACAGTATTTTTCTCGAGCACTTTCCGAACGCTTTCCGAAACCTTTCCGAATACGCCGAATGGTTCTCGAATAGCCAGTTTCCTTTCCGTTCGCTTTCCGAACGCTTCTCGAGTAGCTGGAGTCTGGAGTCCACAGTACTGTGTGCGGCCACACAAGGATGTACTGTACAATACTGAACCCACCTTCTCGTCGAATGCTTCCAGTATGTCTAGAACGCTTTCATAACCCTTTCCGAACAGGCCGCTTCTTCCTAGAATACAGCTCGAACGCTTCCAGAACGGGACATTTGTAGCATTCGGGAGCTCCAGGAAAATAAATTTGAGCTGGTCCAAAATTATTTT
>OZ024864.1:3101922-3114422 GCA_964017155.1 Oasisia sp. SBJ-2009 | reverse complement strand
TAATTAAACAAAGTCTTGGATTAAGCAAACTATCCCACAACACAGCCTTATTTAAAGCACTAAATATTGAAAAGATCGAAGATATTGTAAATAGAAATGTTTTATCCTTGTATAGAAGAATATTTAAAGTGGAAAGTCCAGCGCGTCGACTGATGCAGCACTTACTGTCTCGTTTTATATGTTATGGTGAAACGGTACCTGGAACCCTGTTAGACAGAGTAGTATCTATGGGCGAGTCACCCATTAAACGAGCCTTTAATTATAAATTATAAACATGTACCCCAAAGTAGTGCGACAAATGATGGTCTTGTTGACTCGATTAGACACCTTTTATTTACTGATAATTTTAACAGGCCATATTCACATGAACATCTTTTAGTTCATCTCTTAACCACTGCACTCTAATATATTACGCGTCTCTTTATTTTAACTGATATACACAATATACACTGAATTTTATATATTATACCATGCCACTGTATGTATTGTTGCTATTTATTTTATTTTATCAGGTTTTTATTCTCCACCGTGTGTATTTTATATGTGATTGCACGTATGAATATGTATGCAATGTTTCTTCTCCGGCATCGGAGGCTGAATAAATAATAATAATAATAATAGTTTTTGATTGAATGTACCATTGTGTAATGTTTTTTTTCTCTATTTACCATGTGCAATACTTTTATATTTTTCTAGTCACTTGTATTTTTGTATGTTTATGTGGACATCTGTATGTACTATGACAATCTGAAATAAAGATATTGAAAACACACACCACCATATTATATGCACTGATTCAGGGCTCACTCCTATCGTTACTGTATCATTTCTACTCTACATAAACGACTTAATTAATGCAACCCAATAGTTATATTCCGATGCCAATGACAACGTTACTTAATATAATAATTACTATTATTTGTGATGAACGTTTTACGATGTCGATAATCTTATTACTGATAACTGGACTGGACTCAGGTCTCAGCTCCTGTCCTGAGTCAGCACTGCCACTGTCAGCACTGACTGACTCGACTCGAATTTAGCCTTTTTGAACACACCTTTTAAAATATGCTTCAGCACTGCTGAGCGTACCCTTCTCTGGACATCGTCATGCTTGGCTACTGCCGGGTGGTGCACGCCACTGCTCATATAATGTCTCAGATAACTGTAAAACATCTCGGAAACTACAAACTTTCGCCGGTTAACAAACTGGTTGACACGCGCATGCGCAGAAAACGTCAATCGGAACGGTTTTAACGTTGGGTGCCGCGGGTTGGGAAACGTAAACATCCCGCATAGCAACCAAGGACGTATCTGACTCGCGCATGCGCAGAAACGTCAATCGGAAAGGATTTAACGCCGGAAAAATGTAAGCGCTACAACGTATTTGGAACAGATGGAGGCAGCTCATGTGGAGGCAGTACATGGATCATCAGCTACAGCAACGCCAACGGTTACGTCACGAGGAGTATAAAAGGTCGTCACAAGATCCAAAATGCATACAATCACATGCAAATTTCCCAGACCTTAACCGTTGGTTGTGTGACAAGTTTGTGACAGGACAATCGCAGTCACGCAGCAGTTCAGGAGAAACTCAGCAATAATATTATGACGAATCTAACTTTCGAACGGGCGATGGAAATTGCTGTAAATATAACGATGGTAAAGGAACACGCACGGCAGTTTCATTCGCCAGGCGGCGCCACTGTTGTCGCATCTTCTCATGAGAACGTTAATCGAGTGAGTTTCGCCCCAAAACAGAGTGAGGAGAGATTTCCTAAACAGGTCAGCAGATTCGGAAAACAGAGTCAGCAGGCACCAGGACAACAATGTTGCCGTTGTGGTGGCAAGCATGCGCCACAGGCATGTTCAAATTCGAAACATGTTTCCGATGTGGCAATTAAGACAGGATATATTGCGAAGACAAAGTTCTGCAAAGGCAAAAGGCGAAAATAATAATAATAATAATAATAACGTTGCTTTCGAGTACCAAGAAGAAAGCAATGTATGTGTGTGTGTGTGTGTGTGTGTGTGTGTGTGTGTGTGTGTGTGTGTGTGTGTGTGTGTGAGTGAGTGTGTGTGTGTGTGTGTGTGTGTGTGTGTGTGTGTGTGTGTGAGTGAGTGTGTGTGTGTGTGTGTGTGTGTGTGTGTGTGTGTGTGTGTGTGTGTGTGTGTGTGTGTGTGTGTGTGTGTGTGTATGTATGTATGTATGTTCTACTATTGCGTTGTCTATGGGACGGCTTGGGTGTAATCAGTGACCCTATAACCTCTTGTTTTTTCCGTATAATACCACGCACTTCGTTACCCACTTGTTTAAATTTACCGATCATTTATTGTATCAGCTTGAGAACTTACCAGTTCACCACTGGTGTTTACCATCTGCATGAGGTGATTTGAACGCAGCATTACCTGGTAACTATGAATACTTCTCTGTTGCCAGAGATTGGTTAAGCTACACAATAGCAGAAAGACCAGAGCGAGTCATTTGAGATTAGGAAGTCTGATAACGTACATATACGGGTCCCGCAGCGAAACACTAGCTGACAGGTGACGTACGTAGGACCACCTGTACAGTGATTACGGGTGAGGTTCTTTATGATGTGGGATATTTACACTGTAAATTGTCATGTAAATGCTAAGAAGACAGGAATATTAACTTTATGTTGCACATTTTACTACCGATTTGTCTGTGCGCACTTGGTTTGTGGGCCCGTGATCAGCGGTGAGCGAGTAGCCATGTTTATTTCCTTGTCGCCCGTGGTTGGTCGCGCTACACAATGGCAGTAGGCAGAGAGAGAGCTTTGGTTAAATTTAGAACCTGCGGTATCGCACAAAAGGCTGTCGTGACACAACTTATGTTACGTTTACAGGATCGCTCAACGGTAGATTCTAATCAGTTGTCAACATTGACAGCTGAGAACGTACGATGCTTCCACAAATGGACGATGTGTACGGTTACGACCAGCCGTCTGATGGACCGCCATCTTTCAACCAGGAATCTGGTCGAATGTCAACCAACGGTAGGTGTACAGGGTATTACTGCGTCATTGTCTTAAGGTTTGCTTAGTGTTTAGTTTATGAGGTTTAGACTTCTGCTTCATTTTCACAATAATTCTTAGTATAATTACGAAATTAAAAGTATGTATGCATTATAATATTACTATGAAAACAATCTGTATAAAATGTATTATACACGCAGTGTTGTATTCTGTGCTGCGGCAAGTCGTAAACATATTATGAGTAGTTCCCTCTTTTACGGACTTAATTATTTCACTTTTTATAGCTAACACTGTTGGTAACTTACAAACAGTGATGTTATATAAAATCCGCTTGTCTCTGGGGAATTTATCGAACGTTTATAAATAACAGTATAATAAATGATACACTTCCTTTGTTCAGTAGGAACCACTCTCTTTGCGAGGTTCCTCTTTCTTCAAGTGGCATGGCAATGTGCTAGATGTACATTTAGTAGTAGCTTTGCATGAACGTTATCCACACCAGGTTATTTACATTTCTCTATTATTACCACCGCTTTCTTATATAGACATAGACAAAATACGTTGCGTACTGTGCTAGACGGAACTCAACCCCAAGTCACAATATAAAAGTAAAGTAAAACAAAGCAACACGAAAATCTCATCGAACAACCACCGGTGTACGTACACCAATACCTGGACACATAGAAATATTGTGGTGTACGTAGACACTAATATACAATGTAGCTCGCAACAGGTAAAGGGGACACACCGGTCAAGATAAAAAGGACGGCGGGTGGGAAGTTCGTTATAACGAACAGAAATATCACAAACCATGTTGTAATGTCAACCAAGACAGCGGAACTGCCAGTTCGAAATCATCGCGTCTCAACAAATTATATTGCATCCCCCTGGACACAACACAGCTTTTGAGCGATACATAGCGAGCCCACACACAACTGGTCCCCAACTCGTTGTCCGTAAGCGCATTCAAAGTCAAACTTACTGCAGTACGCAAACACCTTGAAAATATAACTTAGCTGCATAACAATTCC
Organism: Oasisia sp. SBJ-2009; assembly: GCA_964017155.1. NCBI lineage: Eukaryota > Metazoa > Annelida > Polychaeta > Sabellida > Siboglinidae > Oasisia > Oasisia sp. SBJ-2009. Next base: position 3,110,392 of record OZ024864.1, on the reverse strand, counting down.
CATCTTCTAGATGAGTTTTGTTGTGGGTGGAAACCTGGTAAACGTCCAACGGAGGTTACTGCTGCTGTGGCAGGTAGAGGTCTACGCCCGTATGCGAAGAATACACAGTTCTGTCGTGTTGTTGTAAACGTCACAATACGACTGTCCTATGTTCACATTTAGGACCGCTGTCGGAGGCGCCCCCTTCCATGCAAGACCCGATCTCTGTTGTCGTAGAGATGCAGCCACCGGCACCATCACAGCGGCTGCCCACCTCCATCCAACGTCTTCGGGTGGCAATAGTGGAAGTAAACACGTCTTTTGAGAACCCTCCTGACTATTACTGCGCTGCCGTGATGATCACGTGGTTATGTTTTCCATACTGCATTGGAAGAATGGCTCTCCAACGGTTAGTCCTTTGTATGTGATTATATTATGATGACACGACGCGACGCGACGCGACGCGACGCGACGCGACGCGACGCGACGCGACGCGACGCGACGCGACGCGACGCGACGCGACGCGACGCGACGCGACGCGACGCGACGCGACGCGACGCGACGCGACGCGACGCGACGCGACGCGACGCGACGCGACGCGACGCGACGCGACGCGACGCGACGCGACGCGACGCGACGCGACGCGACGCGACGCGACGCGACGCGACGCGACGCGACGCGACGCGACGCGACGCGACGCGACGCGACGCGACGCGACGCGACGCGACGCGACGCGACGCGACGCGACGCGACGCGACGCGACGCGACGCGACGCGACGCGACGCGACGCGACGCGACGCGACGCGACGCGACGCGACGCGACGCGACGCGACGCGACGCGCCGCGGCGCGGCGCGGCGCGGCGCGGCGCGGCGCGGCGCGGCGCGGCGCGGCGCGGCACGGCACGATTAATTACCATTAACAAGTTTATTTTCCCATTTCTCCGATGTCACCCCTGATTTCAGCGGCGACCGCTAAACGTCAGGCACTGTGTTTGTAGTTCGCGGCTAATTTCTAAGTCTTTCAAACCGTTCAAGTTATATTACTTCATTAATTGTTACTACTTTCTGTTGATTGCCTGGACGTATGATTTTATATTTATTCAAGTCTCCGAGCGTCAATAACGCATAGGATAATGTATCCTACTCATATAGTGGGATGTGTGCAAGGAAGAAGGGAATTTTGGGAAAACTCAATTCAATTGGGTTTTTTGGAACCTCAGATGGATATTACGGTGTTTGTTAGAGATATTTTTGAGCTTGTTGAAACAGATGATACTCTCTTTCTATTCAAAACAGTGAGTGGTGGGCGAGTATCTAGGACAACCATTTTGTTTTTGTTCTCAGATCAATGGAGTGTCGTATTGCTGCGTCGCTCGGAGACCGAAGACTGGCAAAGTTCAAATCAAGGCAGGCACGTGACACCGTCGCGGTTGGATTTGTTGTCGGTTTAATAATATACATAGCTGCTGTGGTCATAATATTTTATATTAATTATAGTTAGTAGGCAGCACGGTCGTTGAGTTACACCTTTATGTATGCCGTTCGTTGAAACTCGTCAAAAAGTAACGGCCCGGTTTCTTGGGGGAGCACCGCTGACTTCCGGTGCAACCAGTAGTGGCAAGAGTTGACAATCTGTACCAGCGGAACTTGTCAACAGCCTTCAAGGCCGACTTCGATTGAGCTACTCGAGTTATGCGCGTAACCCCAACGTCGTATCCGGTTTACGATAATTTACACTGCGCGCGCAGTACTACGCGCGTAATCCAACTGAACACCGGTGATCGTGATCACGGACATAAACCCCTGATGTAAATAAATAAAATAAAGTATTCAGTTGTTTAGTGTGTAAAGTGTGACGTTCATCTTCTTGGTCTTAAATTATAATTCACAGGATGTGGTGACTTTAATCCCTATTTAAATGCGTGTGTCATGTAATGTTTAATTAATTTCTTATGCAGTAGGGGCATACGTTCCCTATTGGCTGTCACTGCTAATGACGTCTGTTACTCGAGTGAATCCTGTAAAATTCGAGATCGCCTCGAGTAGCGGTCTTGAAAATTCACCTTGCTAATCTAGGTCAAAAATGGTTACGTGCTCAAGTGATCTCGGCTGTTCGATTGGGACTCGGGTTACGCGAGTTACACGCGTAGCTCTATCGAAGTCGGCCCAATGCGTCGCCCGAACGTCACACTCTTTCATCACGTGACCCGTTGTAGCGCTTAAATGTTTCCGGCGTTAAAACACGTACCGTTTGACGTTTCTGCGCATGCGCGATATATGTAAAAGCATCAACGTGCAGCGAAAAGACAAAGCATTTATGGTATAAATACTACGGTTTGTTCGTTATTATGTATATAACCTATTAGCAAAATTATTTGTCGCAAATTAACACGAGACAAACAAGTTTCGAGGCATATGTTAATAGCAGTAATCATCACAAGAGAGTTAACGAACAGACCGTGACATTTATACCAAAAATGCTTTGTTGTTTCGCTGCACATTGGTGATTTTACATTTATCGCGCATGCGCAGAAACGTCAAACGGGAAATTTTAACGACCGGAAAAATGTAAGCGCGACAGCGTCTGCAAATGCTCGCCCATAGCTGAATAGTGTAATGTGGCGTGACAGGCGTGAGCAGTCATGCGTGACGCTTTCGGGCCAATCTGTGTGTAGTCAAACATGACGCGTGCAAGATCAAGTCGGAATGCTAACCTCTCTGATACCCCTACCAACAGTGGTCCCTGCGTTTCTATTGTAGGAACCTAACTGTTTACTATTTCGCGGGGTCGTAATTATGGTATAAATAATGGAACAGTCTCTGACTATGTTTTATGTTGACGTTTAAGCACCCCTGAATCTACTTCGTGGAGACATGTACTGTTGAAATAAAATTGATCAATTGATTGACTGATTGATTGGTTGATTGATTGATTGATTGAGTGATTGATTGATTGATTGATTGATTGATTGATTGATTGATTGAGTGATTGATTGATTGAGTGATTGATTGATTGGCTGGATATGTGTACGCGCAGCCTTTCGCACATTAATTGTAGCATGTGGCTGGATGTTTCCCAGAGAAGTTGAGATGGTGTTTGATTGAACAGGTCTGCCGGGGAAGTAATGTGTAAAAGCGCTTTGAGCAGTCCTGTGGACTGGATACTGCGCTATATAATAACTTACCTTTACTTTTACTTTTACTGATTCATTGATGTAATAGTGCACACTGAGCCTTTGCATCGACCAAAGGCCTATACAGATAACTGACCCAGTAGTTCGGAGGTATATTGTGTGACTCAAACGGACGCAGATATAATACACATAGATGAGTGACATGAGTTGACGTCACGTAGCTGCTGCGTTGCTCTATACCTAACATGAGGTTTGATAAAAAAAAGGTCAAAACAATGCAATATGTGTGTGTATGTGTGTGTGTGTGTGTGTGTGTGTGTGTGTGTGTGTGTGTGTGTGTGTGTGTGTGTGTGTGTGTGTGTGTGTGTGTGTGTGTGTGTGTGTGTGTGTGTGTGTGTGTGTGTGTGTGTGTGTGTGTGTGTGTGTGTGTGTGTGTGTGTGTGTGTGTGTGTGTGTGTGTGTGTGTGTGTGTGTGTGTGTGTGTGTGTGAGTGTGAGTGTGAGTGTGTATGTGTGTGTGTATGTGTGCTTGCGTGCTTGCGTGCTTGTGTGTATGACTGTGTGTGTATGTCTATGCATCTTTGTGTATGTGTATGTATGTTTGTATGTGTGCTTTTGCGTGCGCGTGTACTGTGTAAATAGAAGGTGAAGTTGTAGGCGGTTGCTGTGTACGTGAGGGTGGGGGTTATAGGCGGGTACTGTGTACGTGAGGGTGGGGGGGGGGGGGGTTTATAGGCGGGTGCTGTATGCGTGAGGGTGGGGGTCGTAGGCGGGTGCTGTGTACGTGACGGTGGTATCGCAAGAGGGTGTTGTGTATGTGAGGGTGAGAGTCGTATGCAAGTGTTGTGTACGTGAGGGTGAGTGTCGTTGCAGGTGTTTTGTACGTGAAGTGAGGGTCGTAGGCAAGTGCTGTATACTTAGATGTTAGGGGTCGTATGCAGGTGTTGTGTACGTGAGGGTGGGCGTCGTATGCAGGTGTTGTGTACCTGAGGGTGGGGGTCGTAGGGTGTTGTGTACATGAGTGTGGGGTCGTAGGTGGGTGTTGTGTACATAGAAGGTGGGAGTCGTAGGCGGGTGTTGTGTACATAGAGAGTGGGGGTCGTAGGCGGATGTTGTGTACATAGAGGGTGGGGGTCGTAGGCGGGTGTTGTGTACATAGAGGGTGGGGGTCGTAGGCGGGTGTTGTGTACATAGAGGGTGGGGGTCGTAGGCGGGTGTTGTGTACATAAAGGGTGGGGGTCGTAGGCGGGTGTTGTGTACGTAGAGGGTGGGGGTCGTAGGCGGGTGTTGTGTACATAAAGGGTGGGGGTCGTAGGCGGGTGTTGTGTACATAAAGGGTGGGGGTCGTAGGCGGGTGTTGTGTACATAAAGGGTGGGGGTCGTAGGCGGGTGTTGTGTACGTAGAGGGTGGGGGTCGTAGGCGGGTGTTGTGTACATAGAGGGTGGGGGTCGTAGGCGGGTGTTGTGTACATAAAGGGTGGGGGTCGTAGGCGGGTGTTGTGTACGTAGAGGGTGGGGGTCGTAGGCGGGTGTTGTGTACATAGAGGGTGGGGGTCGTAGGCGGGTGTTGTGTACATAAAGGGTGGGGGTCGTAGGCGGGTGTTGTGTACATAGAGGGTGGGGGTCGTAGGCGGGTGTTGTGTACATAGAGGGTGGGGGTCGTAGGCGGGTGTTGTGTACATAAAGGGTGGGGGTCGTAGGCGGGTGTTGTGTACGTAGAGGGTGGGGGTCGTAGGTGGGTGTTGTGTACGTAGAGGGTGGGGGTCGTAGGTGGGTGTTGTGTACATAGAGGGTGGGGGTCGTAGGTGGGTGTTGTGTTCATAGAGGGTGGGGGTCGTAGGTGGGTGTTGTGTTCATAGAGGGTGGGGGTCGTAGGCGGGTGTTGTGTACATAAAGGGTGGGGGTCGTAGGCGGGTGTTGTGTACGTGAGGGTGGGGGTCGTAGGTGGGTGTTGTGTACGTAGAGGGTGGGGTTCGTAGGCGGGTGTTGTGTACATGAGGGTGAGGTCGTAGGCGGGTGTTGTGTACGTAGAGGGTGGGGGTCAATGGAGGTGTGGGTCAATGTAACTGTGGGTCAATTGAGGTGTGGCTCAATGGAAGTGTGGATCAATGGAACTGTGGCTCAACGGAGGTGTGGCTCAATGGAAGTGTGGTTCAATGGAGGTGTGGGTCAATGGAGGTGTGGGTCAATGGAAGTGTAGGTCAATGGAAGTGTGGCTCAATGGAAGTGTGGTTCAATGGAGGTGTGGGTCAATGGAGGTGTTGGTCAATGGAAGTGTGGGTCAATGGAGGTGTGGGTCAATGGAAGTGTAGGTCAATGGAAGTGTGGGTAAATGGAGGTGTGGGTCAATGGAGGTGTGGGTCAATGGAGGTGTGGCTCAATGGAAATGTGGGTCAAAGGAGGTGTGGGTCTATGGAGGTGTGAGTCAATGGAAGTGTAGGTCAATGGAGGTGTGGTCAATGGAGGTGTGGGTCAATGGAGGTGTGGTTCAACGGAGGTGTGGGTCAATTGAGGTGTGGGTCAATGGAAGTGTGGGTAAAAGAGGTGTGGTTCAATGGAGGTGTGGATCAATGGAGGTGTGGGTCAATGGAGGTTTGGCTCAATGGAAGTGTGGGTCAATGGAGGTGTGGGTCAATGGAGGTGTGGTTCAATGGAGGTGTGTTCAATGGAGGTGTGGGTCAATGGAGGTGTGGCTCAACGGAGGTGTGGGTCAATTGAGGTGTGGGGCAATGAAGGTGTGGGTCAATGGAGGTGTGGGTCAATTGAGGTGTGGTTCAATTGAGGTGTGGGTTAATGTATATATGGGTCAATGAAGGCGTGGGTCAATGGAGGTGTAGCTCAATGGAAGTGTGAGTCAATGAAGGTGTGGCTCAACGGAGGTGTGGGTAAATGGAGGTGTGGGTCAATGGAAGTGTAGTGCAATGGAGGTGTGGCTCAATGGAAGTGTGGGTAAAAGAGGTGTGGTTCAATAGAGGTGTGGGTCAATGGAGGTGTGGGTCAATTGAGTTGTGATTCAATGGAGGTGTGGGTTAATGGATGCATGGGTCAATGGAGGTGTGGGTCAATGGAGGTGAGACTCAATGGAAGTATGGGTCAATGGAGGTGTGGGTCAATGGAAGTGTGGGTCAGTGTAGGTGTGGATCAATTGAGGTGTGGATCAAAGGATGTGTGGATCAATGTAGATGTGGATCAAAGAAGGTGTGGGTCTATGGATGTGTGGGTCAATTGAGGTGTGGGTCTATGGAGGTGTGGGTAGACTTGTTGATAATAATTATAGACGAGAGAAGTAATGTTATAAAAAATACTCCGTAACGAACATCGCAGGTCTAGATGTTCATGTAACCTAAAAATAGTACCTCACCGCTGCACCAGAATATGATCTAACTTAATGTTGTGTGTATGACATAAGACATTTAGATGGGGTTCTCTTGGTGCTCAACAGTTTTTTGTGCTGTAAAGAACGTAGGCCTACAGTATAAAAGTTAATCAAAAGAGGCACTTGCATTTTGTAATGTACAAAAAAGGGGTAATGAACGTGCATACACTTTCCCAAACTGTTGAAATTGTTATTACTTCGTAATCTACTACACGATTACATTTAACAAATATTTAATGACATTCAATTTAATGATCTACAAAAGATCAACAGAAAAGGAAAGTTGCTAGTTTCTACGTCATTCTTTTTCGCAGTAAAAACTGATAGTTAAATTTGTAGTACTTGTCATATAGGACGTTTCACAGTGACGTCACACGCCGAGTCACGTGGTCGTCTGCGGCGACTGGTTGGCAGAAGAGAGAAGTTGGCGGCCATTTTCCTTGTGTTTACGCTTTACAGTAGTGCGAATAAAGAATTGTGGTGATGTCGTGTGTTGTTGTGGGGTATACTAGTCGATGCGTCGATAGTTCGTTGTCATTTCACCGCATTCCCAAGGAAGAGAAACGACGACAACTTTAGCCGAATGCGATCAAGCGCAAACATTTGGCTCCGCCTCCGACCAACATCAACCGAGTTTGTGGATGGCATTTAATTTCGCTTTGAACCGTTTAAATTATTAGCATAACAAGTTACTAGTCATGAGTACTGATGGCAGCTACATAAACATAATTTACTGCAAAACAGACTTTGACCTTTGTTACATTAGTCGCATGTTATGTTGGACTGGTGGCTGGCTGGCTGGCGTGAGCTGTCAATCAGTACCGACCGGCGTAGCGATAGGCGTAGCCGGCTAACAACTGCATTACGGGGCCGGGAGCTGGACCCTGAACCCGTAAATTAGGCCTTACAGGATACTTCGAAGTTGAATACATATTTTATACTTGAATGTAGGCGTCCAGTGAATTGTATGCCTTCATAGAGGCTCGACTGAATATTCCAGGCGTATTGGTAACGTAATTGTAACGGCTAATTCATTGTAAATATCGCCGGCGAACGTTACTAGCTTCGGGGTCATTTTACCAGCCGTCTTGCATAAAATACAGATCTGGCAACATGTCAGCGCCATCACCGTACTCTAATTTCAATTTCTCGCGCTGACATCTAAAGAATTAACGTACAACGAATACTGGCTATTCATAATTGTAGCGTTAAATCAGGCTTTGTTGGCTTGACTGGTTGGCAGCACGGCGTGTTTTGCCAACCAGCGCAGTGCGCATGTGCGAAAGTGACGTCACGTGTTGGTAAACATGAAACGTCCTATAATCTAATAGAAATAAATTAATACTAAGCGTATAAAATAAGAAATTCCAACGAGTTTCATGTGGTGCTCAAAGGTTTGTATCGGACATACGGTAAAGGTAAAATGGGCAAGATATGTACGATTGTCATAAAATGTGTTCACCGTAGTTTGCTAAACGTACGCTTGGTTTTATGATGTTTTTGTTTGCATAATTTGCGTGTGCATGGTAATGGGAAGTAAAGCGATTATGTATGTATGTATGTATGTATGTATGTATGTATGTATGTATGTATGTATGTATGTATGTATGTATGTATGTATGTATGTATGTATGTATGTATGTATGTATGTATGTATGTATGTATGTATGTATGTATGTATGTATATATATATGTATGTATGTATGCATGCATGCATGTGTGGGTCAATGAAGGTGTGGGTCAATGGAGGTGTGGGTCAATTGAGGTGTGGTTCAATTGAGGTGTGGGTTAATGTATATATGGGTCAATGAAGGCGTGGGTCAATGGAGGTGTAGCTCAATGGAAGTGTGAGTCAATGAAGGTGTGGCTCAACGGAGGTGTGGGTAAATGGAGGTGTGGGTCAATGGAAGTGTAGTGCAATGGAGGTGTGGCTCAATGGAAGTGTGGGTAAAAGAGGTGTGGTTCAATAGAGGTGTGGGTC
>OZ024864.1:3091922-3096922 GCA_964017155.1 Oasisia sp. SBJ-2009 | reverse complement strand
CGGCTGAGTGTTAATGGGTTAAATAGCATTGAATATGCCACTTACTATGACAGTAGTCGGCGTGCAGCGCCACACACAGCAGCAGCAGCACCAGACCCAACTGTCGGTTGGCGTTATTCATGTTGTAGTCGAGTATCTCGTTGAACCTACGTATAGAGAGGGATCTTTAGAAAGTACTTAGCAGCAGGTAGCATAAGATGCGGGAGCTGACAACAGAGAAGCCAGGAACAGTGCGAGGGACTTTAAGGAAAGGTATCAGAAGAGTTGTAGCGAGACAAGACGGAAGTAAACAGGAGCGGGCGTGTTACACTCAGACCGAGCACACGTCGTTAACGCAATCCGCCGGATAACGGTACGTGATTCTGTATTCATTTACTATCGGAGGTTACGTCATTTACCTCTGGGTAGTGTATCTGCTCGACATGAATACGGCTCCTGGTGTAAAGGGACCTACGTTGCAATAATATTCTTGGGTGCAAGAATATGTAAAAAAATTCCTCCTAGACGGCGTGCCCCTTTGGTGCTTGACTAATAGGTATTAACGTACGGCCACACGAATACTCAACGTTTGAAGATTAAGTGTGTTATGGGCAAATTTCACATGTCTATACCTTAATAGACAAATGATCATAATACGAGATGCGTGCGAGATGACCCTTTCGTTATAACATCCGTATGATCTTAACGTGAAGCAACTTTTTTATGGATAGCAGTTTCTTAATTGTTGTAATTCTCACACCTAATTGTTTGTCAAGAAACTGTATAGGTGAATGGTACGAATGTTTTAACAATCATGTTAGGCTGTCGAAGGAAGCGGCTGAAACATTCAGACCACTAGCCTTTTAGAGTACTACATACACAAACACACACTCACACACTCACACACCGATACACACACCACAAACACACACACACACACACACACACACACACACACACACACACACACACACACACACACACACACACACACACACACACACACACACACACACACACACACACACACACACACACACACACACACTCTCTCTCTCTCTCTCTCTCTCTCTATCTCTCTCATACACACCTATGCGATAATACTTCTTGCAGCCTCACTGCTACACTTAATGCCACCCATCTAATTCCACCGTCAGTTATACACCATCATAAGGATCAGCCTGCCAATGTCCATTCAGAGTAAAAACTCCTACCGCGTTATAATAATAACAAATATACAACAAACCAATTAGGTGTACTTACTTTGTTCAATCTTCCGGGATTCGATCAACGTAGTCTGCTCGGTGAATTCTTGTGTCTTGAGAACCAGGTATGTCTGAGACGATACTGGTCGCCGTCTTATATGTACATTTGGTGGACCAGGTATTACGCAGTTTTTAGCCTGTCTTCACGACGCCTCGCGTCACCGGCCCTTGCACCAATAACTACCAAATCATGGCAATACGCCATTTTATGGTGATTTTCGTTTAAACGCGTCACGCCACCGGCCCTTTCACCAATAATTGCCAAATTATGGCAATACTCCATCTTCAGTTGACGGGTCGTTCAACTCAGCTTTTTACAATAACAAGTTCACAACAAGTACACGACTGTTTAGCTTGGCGTATAACAAGGAAAGGATTCTACGCTTATATATTACTCTCACACTAAATGGGTAAAATAAGTGCAGCATAATGACCACGCCGTGTGAGATCGGCGCCTCAGCGACGTCTCAACCAGGAGCTTTGAAGGTGCTCGGCCAGTTCAATTACCTGGATCTGTCGGCTACACTAGCTGCTGTATGTATGGATGAAGTCGACTTCAAGTGTTAACATATGGTAGCATACTGTATTCCTAAACACTGTTCTAATAATGCAAATTGTGTTTGTTTTGATGTTGGTTTAATTATCGTTAAAATGTTGTGCCTGTGGCGTCTGTTTATTAAAATTGCATTGTACATGTAGGCGACAAACAGAAAACTTATATTCTGGACAATCATATAGTGAAATATACATTTTGTTGGTATCAACTGCAATCTGACCACAAGGCTGGCTGAATGGAGATGTAGTAGACTACTCTGTCTTGACTGAGTTAACTAATTTCCAGTCCTGCTGCTGAATCGAGTTGCTCATCTCGTATAAATAACAATAAAATATTTCGGCGGTTATGATGAAGAGACTGGTTCAGTTGTGAAGTTATGGCGTAGGTGTCTCCTTGCATTAAACAGGTTCAATGAAATGGGAATTGTTTATTACATAAAAGTAACAGTATTGCCAGTATTGTACAAGTCTTACCTTATTGGTTTTTTCTCAGTTATTTGTAAAACGGTCAATTAACATTCGCATAATAACATCAGTTTATTATATGGCAACTTTACAGTTGGATTGTACATGAATATTCACAATGCAAACAACTATTCCACACAGTATCGTACAACTGCAAACATGTAATTGAAATAATCAACTGACAAATGTTACGTAATAAAAGTAAAGCATATGCATTACAAATACAGTTAACTTAAAAATATTCAAAAATATATTAAAGAGGCTAGTAAAATTAACTGTCTATTAAACTACTTGTTCATTGTTAACGTTCTGACAATATTCCAAACACCACGGAAGGTTCGTATCGGATATTAGGCAGACAACTGTTAAGTGTTCCTACCAGCAAGCGTAGATTCCCTTGTTAAAACGCTCCATTAATGGTATGAAAGCATGTAACAAGCAATTTTGTAAGAGTGTTTTTTTCTCGATTATTTCAAAGTTTTTGATCTGATTAATTGTTAAATAAAATCGTTGGAATGGAAGTATCAAAACAACTGGTTCGATGGAGGGCAACGTTTCTACTAGATCGCGAACAAAGTGTAAAAAGCAGCGACACTGTAAAACCCAGGGTATCCTAATGGGAGCTGTTCCCCAAAGGACTGTATCAGGGCCACAACACTTCTTAGTTCATAACAACGATTTTGTAGCCTGTCTTCAGGACGCCTCATGTCACCGACCATTGCACCATAAATCACGCACGTGACATACCAAATCACGGCAAAACTCCATCGTCAGTGGACGGTCGTTCAACTCAGCTTTTTGCAAGTGTTATTTTCATAGTTTAAGGAACTTTCCACACGAAGGCCTATGGTGATTTTCGTTTACATGTTGAAAGTGTTGTATTTTGCAATAAAGGGATATACAAATATGTTAAGTTGTTGTTGGTAATCAGGAAGGGTACTGCTAATATGAATGGGATAGATTTTGTTTCCTAAACACTAAGGTTAAACCGAATTGATCCAGCGATTGGAAATAGCTACAGATATGTGCTATACCATTTTGGAAAGCGCTGGCATGCTGTCCGTGGCAGGCTTGGCACCGTGTTCGTCCTACCACCAATCAGAATTTGAGCCCAGGCCGTCACCAGCGGTTGAATGCCCACATCACGCCCCACGCCCCCGATTTTGCCACATGTTTGCCTATTTTCCACCCCAAATCAGGGGCGAGGGGGCGGCTTGTCTCCTTACTTTAACTCGAGTCTCAAACGTGTTTTAGCTGCGAAGCATTTACCCTGTAGTAGTAATCCCACTCCCATTCATATTACGTCAGTCCTGGAACATGAAGCATTTACCCACTAGTGCCATTATGATCACGTTGTTATGTTCACCACAATACATTGGCAGAATGGCACTCCGACGGTTAGTCCTTTGTATGTGATTCTATTATGATGACGTGACGTGACGTGACGTGACGTGACGTGACGTGACGTGACGTGACGTGACGTGACGTGACGTGACGTGACGTGACGTGACGTGACGTGACGTGACGTGACGTGACGTGACGTGACGTGACGTGACGTGACGTGACGTGACGTGACGTGACGTGACGTGACGTGACGTGACGTGACGTGACGTGACGTGACGTGACGTGACGTGACGTGACGTGACGTGACGTGACGTGACGTGACGTGACGTGACGTGACGTGACGTGACGTGACGTGACGTGACGTGACGTGACGTGACGTGACGTGACGTGACGTGACGTGACGTGACGTGACGTGACGTGACGTGACGTGACGTGACGTGACGTGACGTGACGTGACGTGACGTGACGTGACGTGACGTGACGTGACGTGACGTGACGTGACGTGACGTGACGTGACGTGACGTGACGTGACGTGACGTGACGTGACGTGACGTGACGTGACACGTGACACGTGACACGTGACACGTGACACGTGACACGTGACACGTGACACGTGACACGTGACACGTGACACGTGACACGTGACACGTGACACGTGACACGTGACACGTGACACGTGACACGTGACACGTGACACGTGACACGTGACACGTGACACGTGACACGTGACACGACACGTGACGTGACGTGACACGTGACACGTGACACGTGACACGCGACACGCGACACGCGACACGCGACACGCGACACGTGACACGTGACGTGACACGTGACGTGACACGTGACGTGACACGTGACGTGACACGTGACACGTGACACGTGACACGTGACACGTGACACGTGCGTTAAACGTGACGTGACACGTGACACGTGACGTGACACGTGACACGTGACGTGACGTGACGTGACACGCGGTGCGGTGCGGTGCGGTGCGGTGCGGTGCGGTGCGGTGCGGTGCGGTGCGGTGCGGTGCGGTGCGGTGCGGTGCGGTGCGGTGCGGTGCGGTGCGGTGCGGTGCGGTGCGGTGCGGTGCGGTGCGGTGCGGTGCGGTGCGGTGCGGTGCGGTGCGGTGCGGTGCGGTGCGGTGCGGTGCGGTGCGGTGCGGTGCGGTGCGGTGCGGTGCGGTGCGGTGCGGTGCGGTGCGGTGCGGTGCGGTGCGGTGCGGTGCGGTGCGGTGCGGTGCGGTGCGGTGCGGTGCGGTGCGGTGCGGTGCGGTGCGGTGCGGTGCGGTGCGGTGCGGTGCGGTGCGGTGCGGTGCGGTGCGGTGCGGTGCGGTGCGGTGCGGTGCGGTGCGGTGCGGTGCGGTGCGGTGCGGTGCGGTGCGGTGCGGTG
>OZ024864.1:3079422-3086922 GCA_964017155.1 Oasisia sp. SBJ-2009 | reverse complement strand
AAAGAAGAGAGGGCACAACAACGAGAAAACGTGAAAGAAAAAGAAGAGAGAGAAGGAAGACTGTAACACTATGTCTGTATTGTTCGGAATTTTATTCCACCAGCAGAAAAGGTGAAACCTGGGTGCAGTGCGGGGAGTGTGGCCAGTGGGCACGCTGTTCGTGGTCCGGGTATGGGCGTGGCGGGTCTTTTTATGGGGCTTCCAGTAATGCGAATCTCATCCCACAAAAGCTGACATGTGTGTGAACACTTACCACAGTTCAGTTCGTCCGACCCGTCGCCACAATCGTTTTCTTTATCACACACCCACTCCTTTTGAATGCATTTCTTGTTGGCGCATGTGAACTCTTTATCACCGTCACAACCTGGAAATTAAACGAGAGTACATTGTAAACAGGATATACAGCATTTATTGCAAGATCGCTGGATGCTGTACACCAGACATCAGTATGTGCAATTATGCAAGTCATGAACATTGTAAATGGCAAAGACAATCTCATATGACTCCACCCATTTCTTACAAGACCAGTTCGAACTTCTCCCCTCTGAAAGGAGGCACAGAATGTCAACAGTAAGAATCCAGCGTGCCTTCAAATCATTCATTCCATCCTGCATCAAGTGTATGAGCCAGTCACAGAAATTCAATCACTGACCGACTTAGCACAGTCCCTACCGCTGTCACACATCCACACATACATGCATGCATGCATTCATGCTTATACACATATATATATACATATATATATATATATATATATATATATATATATATATATATATATATATATATATATATATATATACACATGTATATATATATATATATATAAATACATATTATATATATACTTTTCTTAACATTTCCATGTTATTTTAGCTTATTTATTGATATATCTTATGATATCATTATATTGTTCTAGCATATTTATTCCTATATCTGGTCATTTTATTTATTTTTGCTGCTGCAATGTTGTCCACAATTCTATTTTATTGATGTACCTCACTAAATACTACTAATAACCATTGTTTACATTCGTGACTTTATCGTGTACATACAATACTACGTGATATAAATATTATGTTTTATGCATTCTACTCAGTGTAAAATGAATCTCCAGTCTAAGGACAATAACATTATTATTATTATTATTATTATTATTATTATTATTATTATTATTATTATTATTATTATTATTATTATTATTATTATTATTATTATTATTATTATTATTTTTATTTTTATTATACACTTACTACAATTGATTTCGTCCGACGCATCGCCACAATCGTCTTTGCCATCACACGCCAGTGTCTTTCCAATGTTGTTTCCGTTGGCGCAAGTGAACTGCCCAGCGTCAGAGCCTGTAAGTTATGCAAGATTAACTTGCATTCATGTCATCCGCAATGAAATTGTATATAGACAAATCAAGTAAATTGTTTCATATATCATAATATAATAGTCTGTCATCGTTCGTAGTCCTTTGGTGGCTGCGACCCAAATGTTTGTCCGGAAATTATTTGGCGGCCCACACGTTCTTGCTGCACACATTTTTATTTTTTTATTAACACAACACCGCACCGTTCACTGATTTATTGACTATTGACCAGCTAACAAAACAAAGATGGCGGCGGACACAGTTGACGATGTGGTTTGTTTTCGACATCCGTCGTCGGATATAGTATGCTAATATTCCGATAGTAATAATAAGGAGACAGGTAACGCGTGCGTGAACACGTTGACAAATGCGCAAATGTTTCGGTGAAAGTAACTTTGACATATTCGACAAGGGCCGGGTGCATAGAAAGCATCTCTAGTATATGATACACTTTGGAACACACACATGCAGTGTTCGATTATCAGACTGTCAGTCACGTGAACTCGAGTTTGACTGCTGTGTTGGCGTGTCGAACCTTGAGCTAATTAGTTTTCTAATTAACTTTGTTTTAGTTCACTCAGCGTTGTTCCAGGTCACCCGAACATATATACGAGTACACAACTGTAGATAGTAGTGGGTTTTTGTGAACGAAGTGTCTTCGCGTAATTACAGCGTGGCTGAGTCTTTCCCAGATAACTAATTATAGAGTTCGACTGACAAGACTCCCAGGGTGCAAAGTTGAAAGTGCTTTGAACAGTCCCAATGGCTGACTACTGCACTATATAATTTTATATGAACTTACTGTTTTAACACATACATACAAGATGAGCAAGATGACGGAGTGAAACAATAAAACAGTTTTGAAAGATCAATTTTCGAGAGAATGTCATCGTCCTCTTAATTGAACAATTTATATGCATAATAAAATGGACTTACCAATTTGCAAGCGGCAACACTTTCATATATCTCTTTTGGCCGACGTCTTTGTGTTAGAATGACAAATAAAAGTATTTAACTTTTTTTTATTCGTCGTTTTTATTCTAATACTCTCAAGTTCAAAGCGCGACGTAAATGTAACGTGGACAAGGATTGGTGGACTTTATAGACTACAGCACAGTGTTCGGCAATTTGACACAGCGACGCGATAAAACGCGACATAATTGTCAAATATTACATGTGCAAACACATTTACATTGCAGTAAGTCTAGTTTAAAACCGTGCGTGTGCCGGGTATGGACGTGGCGAGGTTTGCGCCAACGATTAAGTGGCATCGCATATTGTTGTGAGGGGCCCACTTTGGCCTCCAGATTTTGCAAAATAATAAAATGTGTGTCTTTTTAAAAGACTTCTGGCGTATTATCTTTATTAAGATATAGAAACTAGACTCTGCATATTCTTAGTCAAGATACATAGCTACGTATTGTAACAAATACTAACCTGTACCATTGCTCGTGCACACACTTCATATGACATTGAAGTACTGTGCGTAATTAATTTTTAAATGAACAACATCTTAAGTGATTTTGAGCATGTTTTCTCCAGCGACGTGCATATTTTTGAGTATATTGTGTGCCGGGTTATGTGTACCGGGTCAAAGTTCTTATAAATCTATATTTATGGTATATACCGAACGGAGGGTTGTAGTTTCGTGTTCAGTGTATGATATGCTTCATACTAATGCAAAAGGCTATATTAATATGTGTAAATTAATAAAACTTGCATTTTGTCTTTAACAAATGTTTGACTGCTGGGTTGGCGTGTCGAACTTTGAGCTAATTAGTTCTCTCAGCGTTGCTCCAGGTCACTCGAACGTATAAACGAGTACATGGCTATAGACAGTGATTGATTTATGTGTACGAAACGTCTTCACGTGATTGCAGTGGGGCCGAGTCTTTCCCTGAGAACTAATTGTAGTGTTCGATTGAAAAGTCTTCCAGTGTGTAAAGTTTAAAGTGCTTTGAACAGTCCCAGTGGCTAGCTATTGCACTATATAGGATCTGTTTTAAGACAAGCAAGATGACGGAGTGACTCAATAAAACGGTTTTGAGAGATCAATGTCATCGTCCTGTTGATTGTACAATGTATATGCATAGCAAAATGGACTTACCAATTTGCACGCGTCAACACTTCTATATCATTTTCTTTAGCCGACCTCATTATGCTACAGTGGCAAATTTAAATATTTAACTTATTTTATGCTTCGTCGTTTTTATTATAACACTCTCAAGTTCAAAGAGAGATATGAATGTAACGTGGACAAGGATTGATCGACATTATTAACATTAATCGGCAATTTGAAACAGCGACGCGATAAAACACGACCGAATGTTCACGTTCAGTACATTTACATTGCAGGAGGTCTACTTTAAAATGCGTCACCCATTCAATTATGTTATAAATAAAACTTTTGTATATAGAAAACAATTTGCTCTGCCAATTTGATGCATTTATCTTATTGAAAACTACGGTCATTAAATTGTTTTGGCTGCGATTTAAAAGTTGGTCGAGGGCCAACTTGGCAGCCCATGTCTTCGATATAATCTTTTGAACAGCGTACACCTAGTACAGGCAACCGGGACACTAAATTAAAGACTGAACCACTATACTAGAGACTCTTGGCTAACCAAACCAAATTGTTTGGGTTGCGACCCAGACATTAAGAATCGCCGCCCTAGATCGCTTCAGCTCGCTGGCATTCTTGATGTCCAGACCGACACTTTGGAACGGTTTGTCATAATACATTCATAAACAGGCAGTTAATGCTAGCAGTGTGAATAGGTTAAACAAAAATTGACAGCTACTAGGCGATGACGGGTTATAGGTAAATGGAATTATAATGGACTTCCGATAAGCCGATGGCTTCTTTCGTCTTGTTTAGTCGTGTTAAATAACAGTGAATGTGCCACTTACTATGACAGTAGTCGGCGTACAGCGTCACACACAGCAGCAGCAGCACCAGACCCAACTGTCGATTGGCGTTATTCATGTTGTAGTCGAGTATCTCGTTGAACCTATGTAGAGAGAAACATTTTTAGAAAGCACTGAGCAGCACGTAGCATGAGATGCGGGAGCTGACAACAGGGAAGCCAAGAGCTGCGTGAGAGACTGGAAGGAAAGGTCTCAGAAGAGTTGTAGCGAGACAAGACGGAAGGAAACAGGAGTGGGCGTGTTACACTCAGACCGAGCACACGTACGTCTGCTTGCAAGAAGTCGCACGCGGACCTTTGTCCGGGTGACGTCCTGGTGTAAAGGGACCTACGTTGTCTCGGTTTATTTATTTCATATAAATACAGCAATAGTCAGACAGATTTAGATGAATTGATGACAATCTAATAATATTCTTGTGTGCACGAGAATGTAAACATTTTCTTCCTAAACGGCGTGCCCCGTTGGTGTTTGACTTACATGTATTAATAACGGCCACACAAATACTCCACGTTTGAAGATTAAGTGTGTTATGGGCAAATTTCACATGTCTATAACTTAAGAGCTAAATAGCTAAATAGACAAATGAGCATAATACGAGACGCGTGCAAGTTGACCCTTCATCATAACATCCGTATGGACTTAACGTGAAACAACCTTTTTTGAAAAGAAGTTTCTTAATTGTTGTATTTGTTACACGTAATTGCCTTTCAAGAAACTGTGTAGGTGAGTGGTACGAATGTTTTAACAATAATGTTAGGCTGCCGAAGGAAGCAGCTTAAACATTCAGACCACTCGCCTTTTTGAGTACCACATACACAAACCCACCCACCCACACCCACACCCACACCCACACCCACACCCACACCCACACCCACACCCACACCCACACCCACACCCACACCCACACCCACACCCACACCCACACCCACACCCACACCCACACCCACACCCACACCCACACCCACACCCACACCCACACCCACACCCACACCCACACCCACACCCACACCCACACCCACACCCACACCCACACCCACACCCACACCCACACACCCACACACACACACACACACACTCACACACACACACACACACACACACACACACACTCACACACACACACACACACACACACACACACACACACACACACACACACACACATGCATACTCTCTCTCTCTCTCTCTCTCTCTCTCTCTCTCTCTCTCAATCCTCTCTCTCTCTCTCTCAATCTCATATACACAATCACAAGGATCAACCTGCCAATGTCCTTTCAAAGTAAAAACTCCTACCGCGTTATAATAATAACACATATAAAACAAACCAAGCAGGTGTACTAACTTTGTTCAATCTTCCGGGATTCGATCAACGTAGTCTGCTCGGTGAATTCTTGTGTCTTGAGAACCAGGTATGTCTGAGACGATATTGGTTGTCGTCTTATATACACATTTGGTAGACCAGGTATTGCGCAGTTTGTAGCCTGTCATCACGACGCCTCACGTCACCTGCTTTTTCACCAATAAGTACCAGGTCACGGCAATACGCCGTCTTCAGTTGACGGTCGTTCAACTCAGCTTTTTGCCAGTGCTTTTTCATAATCTAAGGAACTTTCCACACGTAGGCCTATGGTGATTTTCGTTTAAATGTTGAAAGTGTTGTGTTTTGCAATACCTGGATGTACAAATATGTTATGTTGTCGTTGGCACTAAACTAGTTATTTAGTCTAGTTGCATACTACGTCACAGTCGTCTGTGTGTGTGCGTGTGCGTGTGCGTGTGCGTGTGCGTGTGCGTGTGCGTGTGCGTGTGCGTGTGCGTGTGCGTGTGCGTGTGCGTGTGCGTGTGCGTGTGCGTGTGCGTGTGCGTGTGCGTGTGCGTGTGCGTGTGCGTGTGCGTGTGCGTGTGCGTGTGCGTGTGCGTGTGCGTGTGCGTGTGCGTGTGCGTGTGCGTGTGCGTGTGCGTGTGCGTGTGCGTGTGCGTGTGCGTGTGCGTGTGCGTGTGCGTGTGCGTGTGCGTGTGCGTGTGCGTGTGCGTGTGCGTGTGCGTGTGCGTGTGCGTGTGCGTGTGCGTGTGCGTGTGCGTGTGCGTGTGCGTGTGCGTGTGCGTGTGCGTGTGCGTGTGCGTGTGCGTGTGCGTGTGAGTGTATTGTATAATATATATATATATATATATATATATATATATATATAATATGAATGTGTGTATATGTATATATATAATTTATTATATCGGTACATACATATGGATGTGCGTACGAGTATATATATATATATATATATATATATATATATATATATATATATAATAGTATATACAAATACACACAAGACTGTGACGTAATATGCAAGTAGACTTTAAATGAATAGTTAACTACTATCAACACCCTAACAAATTATGAAAAAGCATTTGCAAAAAGCTGAGTTGAACGATGGTCCACCGACGATAAAGTAATGCCGTGACTTGGTAGGTCACGTGGGTTGGTATTGGTGCAAGGGTCGGTGACATGAGGCGTCGTGAAGACAGGCTACACAATCGTTGTTATGAACTCAGAAGTGTTTTGGCCCTGATACAGTCCTCCGGGGAACGCTCGCATTGGGATACCCTGGCGACAGTGTCGCAGATTTTTACTCTCTGTTCGCGATCTAGTAGAAACGGTGCCATCGATCGAACCAGGTGTGTTGATACTTCCAACATACTTTAACAGTTAATCAGATCAAATGCTTTGCAATAATCGAGAAAAAAACACTGTTAAGAGTCAAGTTGTTACATGCTTTTATACCATTAGTGGAGCATTTTAACAAGAGCATCAACGCTTGCTGGTAGGAACAATTGTGGAATGTCTGGCTAATATCCGATACGAACGTTCCGCGGTGTTCGTAACATTGTCAGAACGTTAACGATGGACAAGTAGTTTAATAGACAGTTTAAATTTACTAGCCTTTTAAATATATTTTTGAATATGTTAAGTTAATTGTATTTGTAATGTATATGCTTTAATTTTATTTTGTAAAATGTTTTCAGTTGATTATTTCAATTACATTTTGGCAGTTGTACCATATTGTGTGGACTATTTGATTGCATTGTCAATAGTCATGTATAATCCAACTGTAAAGTTGCCACATAATAAACTGATGTTATTGTGCAAATGTTAATTGACCGTTTTACAAATAACTGGAAAAAACAACAAGTTAAGACTT
>OZ024864.1:2946922-3076922 GCA_964017155.1 Oasisia sp. SBJ-2009 | reverse complement strand
AGAACCACATTTAGATTGAAGTTATTTAATCGTTCGAAACGACTTTCACGAAAGTCAGAAACACGACAAAGCTACAACTTAACGCCCGTTGAAGCTGGTCAAGCATTGCCATTCAGACTGACGTCTTCAATTCAAGGTCGATAACCGTTCTGGTGCCGCGAGTAATTAATTCATGGAATCTGAAATAAAAGACTAGATTGTGTCAGTTGGAAAAGGAAAGTATTAATCGACAATACCGTCCAGAATGTTATCGTACAAGGCCAATACGCGTAGAATCACGCACAAAAGACAGACAGGATATGTCGGAGAAACGAGGTCTCAAAGATCCATCAAGACAAGGCTCGACCTTACCATAATTGCAATGTCAAATGCAACTGTATCTAGAAGTAATGATAGAATAGTTTGACAAACGACCGTAAAATAAAGTGAGGTGATCCCGTAATATCTTTAACATGAGTTAACATAGTATATGCTTAAGTGAATGTAAGGGAAAGTAATATAATTGTCACTAAGATTAAATTTATTGTGTACATCTCTATGGTTCTTCCCGCGCTGCGAATCTCATCCCATAAAAGCTGACATGTATGTGAACACTTACCACAGTTCAGTTCGTCCGACCCATCGCCACAATCGTCTTTGCCATCACACAGCGACTCCTTTTGAATGCATTTCTTGTTGACGCATGTGAACTGTGTAGCACTATCACAATCTGGAAATTAAACCCGAGTACCGGCTCATCTAATGCAATTATATTTATTTTATTTTAGATAAGTAAAATTCGTCATGTGTCGTCTATATCGTAGAAAACAAACAGCAGATATTTCATTGCCTTATTCACTATAGCTAGTAATATTCAACGTCTCCCCCTGATAATCTGTTTAAAACTAATGGCAGTCTAGCCACAAACAGTTGATCAAAACAGACATAGCTCAGAAGAATACGCTAGAACAAACATCAGTTGCATTCTTTTGTCTTCTATTTCCACCTACTGAATCCCAATGCAACATTTCGCCACCTAGCGGGAGATAGTGAAATCGTTTTTCAAGTTAGAACATTATTTTCTAACTTCAAAAGAATGCATATTGTAACATACTTTGACGTCTTTAATAATGTTTTTTAGGTAAGCGTTCTATATGCATAACTGAATGGATGCTTGAAATGGTTTCATATATCATTTTATAATAGCCTGTATACGTTCTACATACCGCCCACACCGCCAATTAATTGTTTTTGTGGAGAGATCAACAATTCTCTATAGGGACAGTACACAACACAAAACAGATATTTCTTTGCCTTGTGCCCTATGGCTTGTAATATTCAACGTTCCCCCCTGATAATCTGTTTAAAACTAATGGCAGTCTAGCCACAACCAGTTGATCAAAACAGACATAGCTCAGAAAAACACGCTAGAACAAACATCAGTTGCATTGTATTGTCTTCTGTGACCACCTAGTGAATGGTAATGAAACGTGTCGCCACCTAGCGGAAGACAGTGAAATCGATTTATTTTAAATTAGAACATTATTTTCTAACTTCAAAAGAATGCATATTCTAACAGATTGTGACGTCTGAAATGTTTTTTAAGTAAGTGTTCTATATGCTTAACAGAATGGATACGTGAAATTGTTTCATAGATCATTTTATAAAAGTCCTCCTACGTTCTACACACCGCCGACACCGCCAATTAAATTGTTTTTTGTTTTTGAAAGATCAACAATTCTGTATAGGGACAGGCCTAGGAAAGTGGGTCCCTCGGCCAAAGTGGGCCCCCACTGTCACAGCATTCCTGGTATGCAATGCAGTCAAAACAATGGTAGTAGTATTTACAGATCTTTCAGGGGACACAACTTAACGTCGTATTTGTTTGTTTCGCTCGAATTCATAACGGTCATTAACAAATATATGTTCCTACGTAAGTTTCTTAAATAAAAATAATTGACGTGCTTTATAAACACCACATTTTCGTAACTGATCAGGATATATAACTGTAAATTTGGTACACTAAGCAATAGTCCATAATTAATTGAATGAGCAATTACAGTTTGACGTGAATAAACGCATTAATCTTAAAATAGCGTCCGTCCGATAATCTATGGCAGAGGCTAGAGTGGGTCTCGTGGGGCTACAATACGAATAGCTACAAAGAGAGGTAAGACCTGTATCATTACAGGCAGCACATACCAGAAAATTACAGGCAGCACATACCAGAAAGAAATCGAGGACTGGCAAAATGCCTTTCAACCAACCGGTTCAAAGAAGAGAGGGCACACAAAAACCGATAATGCATCAAAGAAAACGAAGACACAGAGGTTAGACTGTAACACTATATCCGTATTGTTCGGAATTTTATTCCACCAGCAGAAAAGGTGAAACCTGGGTGCAGTGCGGGTAGTGTGGCCCGTGGGCACGCAGTGCGTGGGCCGGGTATGGGCGTGGTGGGTCTTTTTATGGCGCTTCCCGCGCTGCGAATTTCAGCCCACAAAAGCCGACATGTCTGTGAACACTTACCACAGTTCAGTTCGTCCGACCCATCGCCACAATCGTCTTTGCCATCACACAGCGACTCCTTTTGAATGCATTTCTTGTTGACGCATGTGAACTGTGTAGCACCATCACAATCTGGAAATTAAACCAGAGTACCTGCTCATCTAATGCAATGATCTATATTTTACACACAGCAGATATTTCGTTGCCT
The DNA here is from genome assembly GCA_964017155.1 of Oasisia sp. SBJ-2009. Lineage (NCBI taxonomy): Eukaryota > Metazoa > Annelida > Polychaeta > Sabellida > Siboglinidae > Oasisia > Oasisia sp. SBJ-2009. The sequence continues at coordinate 3,074,227 of OZ024864.1, read as the reverse complement.
TATTCACTATGGCTAGTAATATTCAACGTTTCCCCCTGATAATCTGTTTAAAACTAACGGCAGTCTAGCCACAAACAGTTGATCAAAGCAGACATAGCTCAGAAAAACACGCTAGAACAAACACCAGTATGCAATGCAGTCAAAACAATGGTAGTAATATTCACAGATCTTTCAGGGGACACAACTTCACGTCGTATTTGTATTTTTTGTTCGAATTCAAAACCGTCATTAACAAATATATGTTTCTTAAATAAAAATAATTGACGTGCCTTATAAACACCACATTTTCATAAATGATCAGGATATATAACTGCAAATTTGGTCCACTAAGCAATAGTCCGTAATTAATTGAATGAGTAATTACAGGTTGACGTGAATAAACGCATTAATCTTAAAATAGCGTCCGTCCGATAATCAATGGCAGAGGCCTGAGTGTGCCATATGGGGCCACAGTGCGAATAGCTACAAAGAGACGGAAGACCTGTATCATTACAGGCAGCACATACAAGAAAGAAGTCGGGGATTGGCAAAATGCCTTTCAACCAACCGGCACACAAAAACCGAGAAAACATCAAAGAAAACGAAGACAGAGAAGTTAGACTGTAACACTATATCGGTATTGTTCGGAATTTTATTCCACCAGCAGAAAAGGTGAAACCTGGGTGCAGTGCGGGGAGTGTGGCCAGTGGGCACTCCGTGTGTGTGTCGGGTATGGGCGTGGCGGGTCGATGTGCCAGATTTGCGCCAACGATTAAGTGGCTTCGCACTCTGTTGTGAGGAGGCCCACTTTGGCCTCTACATTAATATTTAAGCAAACTAATAAAATGGGTCTCTTTTTTGAAAGACATCTGGCTGATTATATTAATTATTAAGACAGAGTAACTAGACTGTGCATATACATTGTCAAGATATATAACTAGGCAGTGTAGCAAAAGCTAACCTGTTTTGTACACAAATGTCAAATGAAGATCGATCGGCACTTGAGGGGCCCACTTTACCCGCCCTTCCCCTACATCTCATCGCACAAAAGCTGACACGTATGTGAACACATACCACAGTCCATTTCGTCCGACTCATCGCCACAATCGTCTTTGCCATTACACACCGATTTCATTTTAATACATGATAATCTGTTGTAGCATATGAACTCATCACCGTCACAACATAGAAAATAAACCAGAGTATACCTGTTTATTAAAGGCAACGATCTATATTAATTTTAAAAGAGTAACATTCGTTTGCCGCAATTAGTCATAGCTTCTGTTTTGAGATATCATGTGTCGTCTATATCGTAGACAACCCACAACATATTTTTTGTGTGTGCCTTATTCACTGTGGCTTGTAATATTCAACGTTTCCCCTGATAATCTGTTTAAAACTAATGGCAGTCTAGCCACAAACAGTTTATCAAAACAGATATAGCTTAGAAGAACACGCTAGAACAAACATCAGTTGCTTTCTTTTGTCTTCTATTTCCACCTATTGAATCCCAATGACACATTTCGCCACCTAGCGGGTGACAGTGAAATAGTTTTTGAAGTTAGAACATTATTTTCTTACTTCAAAAGAATGCATATTGTAACATACTTTGACGTCTTTAATAATGTTTTTTAGGTCAGCGTTCTATATGCATAACTGAATGGATACGGGAAATGGTTTCATATATCTTTTTTTAATAGCCTGTCTACGTCTACATATCGCCCACACCGCCAATTAATTAAATTTTTCGAGATATCAACAATTCTGTATAGGGACAGGCCGAGTAAAGTGGCCCCTCGCCCAAAGTGGGCCCCCAATCTCACAGCATTCCTGTTATGCAATGCAGTCAAAACAACGGAAGAAGTATTTACAGATACGTCAGGGGACACAACTCAAACGTCGTATAGTTGTTTGTTTAGCTTGAATTTAAACGGTCATTAAAAATGTGTGTCTTACGTATGTTTCTATGGGCGTGGCGTGTCTATGTGCGAGATTTGGGCCAACGATTAAGTGGCTTCGCACTCTGTTGTGACGAGGCCCACTTTGACATCCACATTAAGATTTAAGCAAAATAATAAAATGGGTATCGTTTTTGAAAGATATGTGGCGTATTATATTAATTATTAAGATAGAGAAACTAGATTGTTCATATACATAGTCAAGATACATAGCCAGGTAATGTACCAAAAACTAACCTGTTTTGTACACAAATGTCAAATGAAGATCGATCGGCGCTTAAGGGGCCCCTTTTACCCGCCCTTCCCCTACATCTCATCGCACAAAAGGTGACACGTATGTGAACACAAACCACAGTCCTTTTCGTCCGACTCATCGCCACAATCGTATTTGCCATCACACACCAACTTCCATTGAATGCATTTGTTGTTGGAGCATGTGAACTCATCCCCGTCACAACCTGGAAATTAAGCCAGTGAATACCTGTTTATTAAATGCAACGATCTATATTAATTTGAAAAGACTAAATTCGTTTGCCGCAATCAGTCATAGCTTTTGTTTTGAGACGTCATGTGTCGTCTATATCGTAGAAAATACACAGCAGATATTTATTTGCCTTATTCACTATTGCTTGTAATATTCAACGTTCCCCCCTGATAATCTGTTTAAAACTAATGGCAATCTAGCCACACACAATTTATAAAAACAGACATAGCTCAGATGATCACGCTAGAACAAACATCAGTTGGATTGTTTTTGTCTTCTGTATCCACCTTTTGAATAGTAATGAAACGTATCGCCACCTTGCGGGAGACAGTGAAATCGTTTTTAAAGTTAGAACATTATTTTCGAACTTCAAAAGAATGCATATTCTAACAGATAGTGACGTATTTTATGTTTTTAAAGTAAGCGTTCTGTATGCTTAACAGAATGGATACGGGAAATGGTTTCATAGATCATTTTGTAATAGTCTGTCTACGTTCTACACACCGCCCACACCGCCAATTAAATTGTTTTTTGTCGAAATACCAACAATTCTGTATAGGGACAGTCCAAGTAAAGTGGGCCCCTCGCCCAAAACGGGCCCCCACTCTGACAGCATTCCTGGTATGCAATGCAGTCAAAGCAACGAAAGAAGTGTTTACAGGTCTGTCAGGGGACACAACTCAATGTGGTTGTTTGTTTAACTCGAATTTAAAACGGTCATTAACAAATTTGTGTCGTATATATGTTTCTTAAATTAAAATAATAGACGTACCTCATAAACACACATTTATATAAATTATCAGGATATATAACTGTAAATTTGATCCACAAAGCAACATTCCATAATTAACTGAATGAGCAATTACAGTTTGACGTGAATAAACGGATTAATCCCAAAATGGCTCTGACGAATAATCTAAGGCATAGGCCAGAGTTGGTCTCGTGGGACTATAGTGCGAATAGGTACAAAGAGAGGCAAGACCTGTATCATTACAGGCAGCAAATACATGAAAGAAGTCTGGGATTGGCAAAATGCCTTTCAACCAACCGGTTCAAAGAAGAGAGGGCACACACAAACCGATAAAACTTCAAAGCAAACGGAGACCGTGAAGTAAAACTGTAACACCACATCTGTATTGTTCGGAAATTTATTCCACCAGCAGAAAAGGCGAAACCTGGGTGCAGTGCGGGGAGTGTGGACAGTGGCCACACCGTGCGTGTGTCGGGAATGGGCGTGGCCGATCTATTTGCGAGATTTGCAACAACGATTAAGTGGCTTCGCACTCAGTTGGGAGGAGGCGCACATTGGCCTCCACATTAATATTTAAGCAAAATAGTAAACTGGGTATCTTTTTTGAAAGAAATCGGGCGTATTATATTAATCATTAAGATTGAGAAACTAGACTGTGCATATACATAGTCAAGATACACAGCTAGGTAATGTAGCAAAAACTAACCTGTATTGTACACTAATGTCAAATGAAGATCGATCGGCACTTAAGGGGCTCATTTTACCTGCCCTTCCCATATATATCATCGCACAAAAGCTGACACATATGTGAACACTTACCACAGTCCATTTCGTCGGAATTATCGCCACAATCGTCTTTGCCATCACACACCGACTTCCATTTAATGCATTTCTTGTTGGAGCATATGAACTCATCACCGTCACAACCTGGAAATTAAACCAGAGTATACCTGTTTATTAAAAGCAACGATCTATATTAATTTTAATGGAGTAAAATTCCTTTGCCGCAATTAGTCATTAATTTAGTTTTGAGACTTAATGTGTCGTCTGTATCGTACACAACACAAAACAGATATTTCTTTGCCTTGTGCCCTATGGCTTGTAATATTCAACGTTCCCCCCTGATAATATGTTTAAAACTAATGGCAGTCTAGCCACAACCAGTTGATCAAAACAGACAAAGCTCAGGAAAACACGCTAGAACAAACAACAGTTGCATTGTTTTGTCTTCTGTGACCACCTAGTGAATGGTAATGAAACGTGTCGCCACCTAGCGGAAGACAGTGAAATCGATTTATTTTAAATTAGAACATTATTTTCTAACTTCAAAAGAATGCATATTCTAACAGATTGTGACGTCTTAAATGTTTTTAAAGTAAGTGTTCTATATGCTTAACAGAATGGATACGTGAAATTGTTTCATAGATCATTTTATAAAAGTCCTTCTACGTTCTACACACCGCCGACACCGCCAATTAAATTATTTTTTGTTTTTGAAAGATCAACAATTCTGTATAGGGACAGGCCTAGGAAAGTGGGTCCCTCGGCCAAAGTGGGCCCCCACTGTCACAGCATTCCTGGTATTCAATGCAGTCAAAAAAATGGTAGTAGTATTTACAGATCTTTCAGGGGACACAACTTAACGTCGTATTTGTTTGTTTCGCTCGAATTCATAACGGTCATTAACAAATATATGTTCCTACGTAAGTTTCTTAAATAAAAATAATGGACGTGCTTTATAAACACCATATTTTCGTAACTGATCAGGATATATAACTGTAAATTTGGTCCACTAAGCAATAGTCCTTAATTAATTGAATGAGTAATTACAGTTTGATGTGAATAAACGCATTAATCTTAAAATAGCGTCCGTCCGATAATCAATGGCAGAGGCCTGAGTGTGCCTCATGGGGCCACAGTGCGAATAGCTACAAAGAAACGGAAGACCTGTATCATTACAGGCAGCACATACAAGAAAGAAGTCGGGGATTGGCAAAATGCCTTTCAACCAACCGGCACACAAAAACCGAGAAAACATCAAAGAAAACGAAGACAGAGAAGTTAGACTGTAACACTATATCGGTATTGTTCGGAATTTTATTCCACCAGCAGAAAAGGTGAAACCTGGGTGCAGTGCGGGGAGTGTGGCCAGTGGGCACTCCGTGTGTGTGTCGGCTATGGGCGTGGCGTTGTCGCGCTTACATTTTTCCGATCGTTAAAACCTTTCCGATTGACGTTTCTGCGCATGCGCGTATCTAGGGGATAAACGTAAGCGCTACCTACGATGGTCGCGCTTACATTTTTCCGGTCGTTAAAAACGTTCCGATTGACGTTTCTGCGCATGCGCGCATCTAGAGGCGCGCGCGACAGCGCTAGCTAGCTACGCTGGTTGTTGCTCACGTGTATTTGGGAGTTTGAGCGTTATAGCACGGACTAATTGGACCAGTGACAGCGGATAACAAAGCGCTGTCACTGGTTACGATTGATTGTGCTAGGATTTACTGCTACATCTTTAGTAAATAAAAATATAGTAGTTATTGCTTCGTATACAAAGCTGTATTGTTTATTTATCCTTAATATTAATATTAATTGGATGGATAAATAAATAGTTGCACCAAGTTTGGCATAACAAAGTTTTGTAATTTGTTGTGTGATAAGTGGCTTAAATATGCATTTAACGCGTACACATGAGGAAAATAATGACTTATACATTAACAATCTTTATATTATACTGACCAGTTTCCTCTAGTCTACGTTTAAGTAATTACAGACTTTACTGAACTCGACATCGTCAAACGTTCATCACAAATAATACTAATTATTATATTAAGTAACGTCATTTGCATCGGAATATAACTATTGGGTTGCATTAACTAAGTCGTTTATGTAGAGTAGAAATTATACAGCAATGATAGGAGTGAGCCCTGCCCCAGTGCATGGTCGTGTGTGTTTTCAGTATCTTTATTTCAGATTGTCATAGTACATACAGATGTCCACATAAACACTAAAAAAACAAGTGACTATAGAAAAATATAAAAGTATTGCACATGGTAAATAGAGAGAAAAACATTGCACAATGGTACATTCCAGACTGGTACATTACATCAAAAACTATTATGTATATACAACATTTTGATCCAATGTCGTCTTATCCTGGATTGCCATTTTATATCACTGTTGATAATTGCAATTACCAACTTATTATAAGAGCATCAAGTCTCCGCATGAATTTATATACAAGGTTTCTAATTACAGCTTAACTATCTGGTACATGGTATTCTACAAACATGGTGGAGGCACTGCAATATTTAGGCTGATTCAGCAATAAGCGAAACACATTATTGTAAGCCACATGAAGATTATGTATACTTGCTACTGTGTAATTCCACCACAGCTGAGCAGTATACATGGGAGAGCAGAAAGTTCTAAGCAAAGTCAGCTTCACTTCAGTGGAACACATGTAAAATTTCCGCAATAGTATATTACCCCTAGCATATAGTTGTCGGCATTGGCGTAAGATATCTTTGTCATCATGTAATGTCTTAGAAATAAAGTGACCCAAATATTTCACATTATCCACTTCCTGGATTGTTTCACCATTAATCTTAAATGATGGAACATCAACATTGTTCATATAATTTTATTAGTTACTTTTAAATATTAACACAGCACTTTTCTTGGAGTTGTACTTGATATCATGATTTAACCCATAGCGTCCACATACCTGCATCAGTTCAGACAGTCTTGATACAGATGGGAACAGAATTACCAAGTCATCAGCATACATAAGATGGTTGATAGTTGTACTACATATTACACACCTTGTGTTACATTTGTTTAAAGCTATGGTTAAATCATCCATATATATATATTAAAAAGGTGTGGTGAGAGTATACCACCTTGCCTGACACCATTTGTAACACCAAATTGTTCCGACAATTTGCCTGACCATCTTATACACATAGTCTGATTCGAATACCAATATATAAGCAGTCTAACAATATATCCAGGCACTCCCCTGTCAATCAACTTTTGAAATAAGATAGAATGTTTCACTCTGTCAAAGGCTTTAGACACATCTAAAAACATGTAAACATAGAGACTCCTATGCCTGTCAATAACTTCCTTTAAGACATAAATACACAAGTCTGTCCTGTGTTTTTTTCTCAAATCCAAACTGATTGGACATTGTTGACCGCATAACTGACATTCTGTCTAACAATATGTTTTCAAATTGTTTTGACACAATACTAGCTAATGCAATAGGTCTATAATTGTCTTTGCTCTTAATCTTGCTACATTTATCTTTGATAATAGGAACCAGCACAACATATACAACAGATAACAAAGAACTAGGTAAAAATCCATGTACAAAAAACCCAGTTATACACATAGCAAGTAAAGGCACAATGCGCTTATCACAATGTTTAAGGTGTTCAGCATATACACCATCCATACCATCAGTCTTATTTATATCTAGGCATTTAATGGCATTTTCAACTTCGCTAATTTCCACAACTACCGGGGTATGTCATTTGTATATTTGGAATCACATTTGATCTGTTGAATGTCTATATCCCTAATACAATTAAAAAGCTGTTTAAAATTAGGCCGCCATAATTCAGTTATTTCAAAAATACCACTAACATCCTCAACACTATTAGGTAAAGGTTTACAGGTAAATGGCGGTCTCATTTTAAACAGCTTTTTAATTGTATTAGGGATATAGACATTCAACAGATCAAATGTGATTCCAAATATACAAATGACATAGTTGTGGAAATTAGCGAAGTTGAAAATGCTATTAAATGCCTAGATATAAATAAGTCTTATGGTATGGTTTGTGTATATGCTGAACACCTTAAATATTGTGATAAGCGCATTGTGCCTTTACTTGCTATGTGTATAACTGGTTTTTTTGTACATGGATTTTTACCTAGTTCTTTGTTATCTGTTGTGCTGGTTCCTATTATCAAAGATAAATGTAGCAAGATTAACAGCAAAGACAATTATAGACCTATTGCATTAGCTAGTATTGTGTCAAAAAAAAAATTGAAAACATATTGTTAGACAGAATGTCAGTTACGCGGTCAACAATGTCCAATCAGTTTAGATTTAAGAAAAAACACGGGACAGACTTGTGTATTTATGTCTTAAAGGAAGTTATTGACAGGCATAGGAGTCTAGATGGGTCTATGTTTACATGTTTTTAGATGCTTCTAAATCCTTTGACAGAGTGAAACATTCTATCTTATTTCAAAAGTTGATTGACAGGGGAGTGTCTGGATATATTGTTAGACTGCTTATATATTGGTATTCGAATCAGACTATGTGTATAAGATGGTCAGGCAAATTGTTGGAACATTTTTATGTTGCAAATGGTGTCAGGCAAGGTGGTATACTCTCACCACACCTTTTTAATATATATATGGATGATTTAACCATAGCTTTAAACAAATGTAACACAAGGTGTGTAATATGTAGTACAACTATCAACCATCTTATGTATGCTGATGACTTGGTAATTCTGTCCCCATCTGTATCAAGACTGTCTGAACTGATGCAGGTATGTGGACTCTATGGGTTAAATCATGATATCAAGTACAACTCCAAGAACAATGCTGTGTTAATATTTTAAAAGTAAATATAAGAAAAATATTGAAGTTCCATCATTTAAGATTAATGGTAAAACAATCCAGGAAGTGGATAATGTGAAATATTTGGGTCACTTTATTTCTAATACATTACGTGATGACAAAGATATCTTAGCCAATGCGGCAATGCCGACAACTATATGCTAGGGGTAATATGCTATTGCGGAAATTTTACATGTGTTCCACTTAAGTGAAGCTGACTATGCTTAGAACTTTCTGCTCTCCCATATATACTGCTCAGCTGTGGTGGAATTACACAGTAGCAAGTATACATAATCTTCATGTGGCTTACAATAATGTGTTTCGCTTATTGCTAAATCAGCCTAAATATTGCAGTGCCTCCACCATGTTTGTAGAATACCATGTACCAGATAGTAAAGCTGTAATTAGAAACCTTGTATATAAATTCATGCGGAGACTTGATAAGTAATAATAAGTTGGTAACTGCAATTATCAACAGTGATATCAATAAAATGGCAATCCAGGATAAGACGACATTGGATCAAAATGTTGTATATACATAATAGTTTTTGTTTGAATGTACCATTGTGCAATGTTTTTTTTCTCTATTTACCATGTGCAATACTTTTATATTTTTCTAGTCACTTGTATTTTTTTAATGTTTATGTGGACATCTGTATGTACTATGTCTATGACAATCTGAAATAAAGTTAAAGATATTGAAAACACACACGATCATGCACTGATGCAGGGCTCACTCCTATCGTTACTGTATCATTTCTACTCTATATAAACGACTTAATTAATGCAACCCTATACTTATATTCCGATGCCAATGACAATGTTACTTAATATAATAATTATTATTATTTGTGATGAACGTTTGACGCTGTCGATAATCTTATTACTGATAACTGGACTCTGCTCCTGAGGCTGAGAGGCTGAGTCAGCACTGCCACTGACTGGGTCGACTCGAATTTAGCCTTTTTGAACACACCTTTTAAAGTATGCTTCAGCGCTGCTGAGCGTACCCTTCACTGGACATTGTCATGCTTGGCTACTGCCGGGTGGTGCACGCCACTGCTCATATAATGTCTCAGATAACTGTAAAACATCTCAGAAACTACAAACTTTCGCCGGTTAACAAAATAGTTGACACGCGCATGCGCAGAAACGTCAATCGGAACGGTTTTAACGGTGGGTGCCGCGGGGTGGGAAAAGTAAACATCCCGCATAGCAACCAAGGTCGTATCTGACTCGCGCATGCGCAGAAACGTCAATCGGAAAGGATTTAACGCCGGAAAAACGTAAGCGCTACAGCGTGTCTATGTGCCAGATTTGCGCCAACGATTAAGTGGCTTCGCACTCTGTTGTGAGGAGGCCAACTTTGGCCTCCACATTAATATTTAAGCAAAATAATAAAATGGGTCTCTTTTTTGAAAGACATCTGGCTGATTATAATAATTATTAAGACAGGGTAACTAGACTGTGCATATACATTGTCAAGATATATAACTAGGCAGTGTAGCAAAAGCTAACCTGTTTTGTACACAAAAGTCAAATGAAGATCGATCGGCACTTGAGGGGCCCACTTTACCCGCCCTTCCTCTACATCTCATCGCACAAAAGCTGACACGTATGTGAACACATACCACAGTCCATTTCGTCCGCCTCATCGCCACAATCGTCTTTGCCATTACACACCGACTTCATTTTAATACATTTCTTGTTGTAGCATATGAACTCATCACCGTCACAACATAGAAAATAAACCAGAGTATACCTGTTTATTAAAGGCAACGATCTATATTAATTTTAAAAGAGTAACATTCGTTTGCCGCAATTAGTCATAGCTTCTGTTTTGAGATATCATGTGTCGCCTATATCGTAGACAACCCACAACATATTATTTTTTTGCCTTATTCACTATGGCTTGTAATATTCAACGTTTCCCCTGATAATCTGTTTAAAACTAATGGCAGTCTAGCCACAAACAGTTTATCAAAACAGATATAGCTTAGAAGAACACGCTAGAACAAACATCAGTTGCTTTCTTTTGTCTTCTATTTCAACTATTGAAATCCAATGACACATTTCGCCACCTAGCGGGAGACAGTGAAATCGTTTTTGAAGTTAGAACATTATTTTCTAACTTCAAAAGAATGCATATTGTAACACACTTTGACGTCTTTAATAATGTTTATTAGGTCAGCGTTCTATATGCATAACTGAACGGATACGGGGAATGGTTTCATATATCTATTTTTAATAGCCTGTCTACGTCTACTTACCGCCCACAGCGCCAATTAATTTGATTTTTCGAGATATCAACAATTCTGTATAGGGACAGGCCGAGTAAAGTGGTCCCCTCGGCCAAAGTGGGCCCCCAGTCGCACAGCATTCTTGGTATTCATTGCAGTCAAAGCAACGGTAGTAGTATTTACAGATACGTCAGAGGACACAACTCAACGTCGTTTGTTTACCTCGAATTTAAAACGTCATTAACAAATGTGTGTCTTACATATATTTATTCAATTAAAATAATTGACGTGCCTTATAAACACTACATTTTCATAAATTATCCGGATATATAACTGTAAATTTGGTCTATAAAGCAATAGTCCGTAATGAATTGAATGAGCAATTACAGTTTCAAGTGAATTAACGCATTGATCTCAAAATGGCTCCGAAGGATAATCTAAGGCAGAGCCAAAATGGGTATCGTGGGGCCAGAGTGCGAATAGCTACAAAGTGAGGCAAGACCTGTATCACTACAGGCAGCACATACAAGAAAGAAGTCGGGGACTGGCAAAATGCCTTTCAACCAACCGGTTCAAAGAAAAGAGGGCACATAAAAATCGAGAAAACATCAAAGAAAACGAAGACTGGGAAGTAAGATCGTTACACTATATCTGTAGTGTTGGGAATTGTATTACAACAGCAGAAAAGGCGAAACCTGGGTGCAGTGCTGGGAGTGTGGCCAGTGGGCACACCGTACGTGGGTCGGGTATGAGCGAGGCCTGTCTTTTTATGGGGCTTCCCGTAGTGCGAATCTCATCGCACAAAGCTGACATGTATGTAAACACTTACCACAATTCAGTTCGTCTGACCCATCGCCACAATCGTCATCGTTGTCACACACCCACTCCTTTTGAATGCAAAACGTGTTGTTGCATAAGAACTCTTCATCAGCGTCACAATCTGGAAATTAAGCCAGAGTGTACCTGCTGATTAAATGTATCGATCTATATTAATTTTAAAAGAGTAAAACTCGTTTGCCGCAATCAGTCATAGCTTCTGTTTTGAGACATCATGTTTCGTTTATATCGTAGAAAATACATAGCATATATTTCGTTGCCTTATTCACTATGGCTTGTAATATTCAACGGTTCCCCCTGATATTCTGTTTAAAATTAATGACTGTCTAGCCACAAACAGTTCATCAAAACAGACATAGCTCAGAAGAACACGCTAGAACAAACATAAGTTGCATTGTTTTGTCTTCTGTTTCCAACTTTTGAATAGTAATGAAACGTATCGCCACCTTGCGGGAGACAGTGAAATCGTTTTTGAAGGTAGAACATTATTTTCGAACTTCAAAGGAATGCATATTCTAACACATTGTGACGTCTTTCATGTTTTTTTAAGTAAGCGCTGTATATACATAACTGAATGGATACGGGAAATGGTTTTATAGATCATTTTGTAATAGTCTGTCTACGTTCTACACACCGCCCACACTGCCAATTAAATTGTTTTTGTCGAAAGATCAACAATGCTTTATAGGGACAGGACGAGTTAAGTGGACCCCTCGGCCAAAATAGGCCCTCACTCTCACAGCTTTCGTGGTAAGCAATGCAGTCAAAACGACGGTAGTAGTATATATATAGATGCGTCAGGGGACACAACTTAATGTCGTATTTTTTTTTAGCTCGAATTCAAAACGGTCATTAACAAATGTGTGTCTTACATAAGTTTATTCAATTAAAATAATCGAAGTGCCTTATGAACATCACATTTTCGTAAATGATCAGGATATATAACTGTACATTTTGTCCATAAAGCGAAATTCCATAATTAATTGAATGAGCAATTACAGTTTCACGTGAATAAAGCATTAATCTCAAAATGGCGTTAGTCCGATAATCTATGAGAGAGGACAGAATGGGATTCAAGGGGCTGCAGTGCGAATAGCTACTAATAGAGGCAAGACCTGTATCATGTATCATTACCTATGCAAGAAAGAAATCGAGAACTGACAAAAGGCCTTTCAATCAACCGATTCAAAGAAGAGAGGGCACACGAAAACCTAGAAAAAAGAAAAGAAAACGAAGAGGGAGAATTTAGACTGTAACACTATATCCGTATTGTTCGGACTTTTATTCCACCAGCAGAAAAGGTGAAACCTGGGTGCAGTGCGGGGTGTGTGGCCAGTGGGGCTGAGTGGGCACACCGTGCGTGTGCCGGGTATGGGCGAGGCGGGTCTATGTGCGAGATTTGCGTCAACGATTAAATGGCTTCGCACTCTGTTGTGAGCTGGCCCACTTTGGCCTCCACATTAATACTAAGCAAAATAATAAAATGGTATCTTTTTTGAAAGAAATCGGGCGTATTATATTACATATTAAGATAGAGTAACTAGTCTGTGCATATACATAGTCAAGATACATAGCTAGGCAGTGTAGCAAAAAGTAACCTGTTTTGTACACTAATGTAAAATGAAGATCGAACGGCGCTTAAGGGGCCCACTTTACCCGCCCTTCCCGTACATCTCATCGCACAAAAGCTGACACGTATGTGAACACATACCACAGTTGATTTCGTCCGAATTATCGCCACAATCGTCTTTGCCATCACACAGCGACATCCATTTAATGCATTTGTTGTTGGAGCATGTGAACTCATCACCGCCACAACCTGGAAATTAAGCCAGAGTATACCTGTTTATTAAATGCAACGATCTATATTAATTTGAAAAAATAAATTCGTTTGCCGCAATCAGTCATAGCTTTTGTTTTGAGACTTCATGTGTCGTCTATATCGTATAAAACACGTAGCAGATATTTATTTGCCTTATTCACTATGGCTTATAATATTCAACGTTCCCCCCTGATAATCTGCTTAAAACTAATGGCAATCTAGCCACACACAGTTTATCAAAACATACATAGCTCAGAAAAACACGCTAGAACAAACATCAGTTGCATTGTTTTTGTCTTCTGTATCCACCTTTTGTATGGTAATGAAACGTGTCGCCACCTAGCGGGAGACAGTGAAATCGTTTTTGAAGTTAGAACATTATTTTCCAACTTCAAAAGAATGCATATTCTAACAGATAGTGACGTCTTTCATGTTTTTAAGTAAGCGTTCTGTATGCTTAACAGAAGGGATACGGGAAATGGTTTCATAGATCATTTTGTAATAGTCTGTCTACGTTCTACACACCGCGCACACCGCCAATTAAATTGTTTTTTGTCGAAAGACCAACAATTCTCTATAGGGACAGCCCGAGTAAAGTGGGCCCCTCGCCCAAAACGGGCCCCCACTCTCACAGCATTCCTGGTATGCAATGCAGTCAAAGCAACGAAAGAAGTATTTACAGATCTGTCAGGGGACACAACTCAATGTGATATAGTTGTTTGTTTAACTCGAATTAAAAACGGTCATTAACAAATTTGTGTCGTATGTATGTTTCTTAAATTAAAATAATAGACGTGGCTCATTAACACACATTTATATAAATTATCAGGATATATAACTGTAAATTTGATCCACAAAGCAATATTCCATTATTTATTGAATGAGCAATTACAGTTTGACGTGAATAAACGGATTAATCCCAAAATGGCTCTGACGGATAATCTAAGGCATAGGCCAGCGTTCGTCTAGTGGGGCTATAGTGCGAAAAGCTATAAAGAGAGGCAAGACCTATACCATTACAGGCAGCACATACAAGAAAGAAGTCTGGCACTGGCAAAATGCCTTTCATCCAACCTGTTCAAAGAAGAGAGGACACACACAAACCGAGAAAACATCAAACAAAATGAAGACAGAGAAGTAAAACTGTAACACCACATCTGTTGCATAGGCCTATGGCCAATGGGCACACCGTGCGTGTGTCGGGTAAGGGCGTGGCGTGTCTACGTGCGAGATTTGGGCAACGATTAAGTGGCTTCGCACTCTGTTGTGAGGAGGCCCACTTTGGCCTCCACGTTAAGATTTAAGCAAAATAATAAAATGGGTATCGTTTTTGAAAGATATCTGGCGTATGATATTAATTATTAAGATAGAGAAACTAGATTGTACATATACATAGTCAAGTTACATAGCTAGGTAATGTAGCAAAAACTAACCTCTTTTGTACACAAATGTCAAATGAAGATCGATCGGCGCTTAAGGGGCCCATTTTACCCGCCCTTCCCCTACATCTCATCGCACAAAAGCTGACACATATGTGAACACATACCACAATCCTTTTCGTCCGACTCATCGCCACAATCGTCTTTGCCATCACACACCAACTTCCATTTAATGCATGTCTTGTTGGAGCATATGAACTCATCACCGTCACAACCTGGAAATTAAGCCAGTGTATACCTGTTTATTAAATGCAAGATCTGTATTAATTTAAAAAGAGTACAATTCGCTTGCCGCAATCAGTTATAGCTTCTGTTTTGAGACGTCATGTGTCGTCTACATCGTAGACAACACACAGCAGATATTTCTTTGCCTTATTCACTATGGCTTGTAATATTCAACGTTTCCCCCTGATAAACTGTTTAAAACTAATAGCAGTCTAGCAACAAACAGTTTATCAAAACAGACATAGCTCAGAAGAATACGCTAGAACAAAAATCAGTTGCATTATTTTGTCTTCTGTTTCCACCTATTGAATGGTAATGAAACGTGTCGCCACCTAGCGGGAGACAGTAAACTCGTTTTTGAAGTTAGAACATTATTTTCTAACTTCAAACAATGCATATTGTAACATATTGTGACGTCCTTAATGTTTTTTTTAGGTAAGCGTTCTATATGCATAAGGGAATGGATACGGGAAATGGTTTCATAGATCATTTTATAATAGTCTGTCTACGTTCTACACACCGCCCACACCGCCAATTAAATTGTTTTTGTCGAAAGATCAACAATTCTGCATAGGGACTGGCCGAGTAAAGTGGTCCCCTCGACTAAAGTGTGCCCCACTCCCACAGCAATCCTGGTATGCATTGCACTTAAAGCAACGGTAGTAGTATTTACAGACACGTCAGAGGACACAATTCAACGTGGTATAGTTGTTTGTTTAGCTCGAATTTATAACGTCATTAACAAATTTGTATCTTACGTACGTTTCTTATTTTAAAATAATTGACGTGCCTTATAAAAACCACATTTTATAAATGATCATGATGTATAACTGTAAATTTGGTCTACAACGGTCCATAATGAATTGAATGGGCAATTACAGTTTGACGTGAATAAACGCATTAATCTCAAAATGGCTCTGACGGATAATCTAAGGCAGAGGCCAGAGTGGTTCTCGTGGGTACAGTGTTGTTAGCTACAAAGAGGGGCAAGACCTGTATCACTACAGGCAGCACATACAAGAACGAAGTCGGGGACTGGCAAAATGCCTTTTAACCAACTTGTTCAAAGAATAGAGGGCACACAAAAACCGAGGAAACGTCAAAGAAAACGAAGACATAAAAGAAAGATCGTTACACTATATCTGTTTTGTTCGGAATTGTATAACAACAGCAGAAAAGGCGAACCCTGGGTGCAGTGCTGGGGGCGTGGCCAGCGGGCACACCGTACGTGGGTCGGGTATGGGCGAGACGGGTCTTTTTCATGGGGCTTCCCGTACTGTGAATCTCATCGCACAAAAGCTGACATGTATGTAAACACTTACCACACTTCAGTTCGTCCGAGCCATCGCCACAATCGTCAAAGTTGTCACACACCCACTCCTTTTCAATGCAAATCTTGTTGTCGCATAAGAACTTTTGATCACCGTCACAATCTGGAAATTAAGCCAGAGTGTACCTGCTTATTAAATGCAACGATCTATTTTAATTTTAAAAGAGTAAAATTCGTTTGCCGCAATCAGTCATAGTTTCTGTTTTGAGACATCATGTGTCGTTTATACCGTAGAAAACACACAGCAGATATGTCTTTGCCTTATTCACTATGGCTTGTACTATTCAACGTTTCGCCCTGATAAACTGTTTAAAACTAATGGCAGTCTAGCCACAAACAGTTTATCAAAACAGATATAGCTCAGAAGAACACGCTAGAACAAACATCAGTTGCATTGTTTTCAAGATCGAACGGCGCTTAAGGGGCCCACTTTACCCGCCCTTCCCCTACATCTCATCGCACAAAAGCTGACACATATGTGAACACATACCACAGTTGCTTTCGTCCGAATCATCGCCACAATCGTTTTTGCCATCACACAGCGACTCCCATTTAATGCATTTGTTGTTGGAGCATGTGAATTCATCAACGTCACAACCTGGAAATTAAGCCAGAGTATACCTCTTTATTAAATGCAACGATCTATTTTAATTTGAAAAGAGTAAATTCGTTTGCCGCAATCAGTCATAGCTTTTGTTTTGAGACGTCATGTGTCGTCTATGTCGGATAAAACACACATCAGATATTTATTTGCCTTATTCACTATGGCTTGTAATATTCAACGTTCCCCCTGAAAATCTGTTTAAAACTAATGGCAATCTAGCCAAAAACAGTTTATCGAAATAGACATAGCTCAGAAGAACACGCTAGAACAAACATCAGTTGCATTGTTTTTGTCTTCTGTATCCACCTTTTGAATGGTAATGAAACGTGTCGCCACCTAGCGGGAGACAGTGGAATCGTTTTTGAAGTTAGAACATTATTTTCCAACTTCAAAAGAATGCATATTCTAACAGATAGTGACGTCTTTCATGTTTTTTAAGTAAGCGTTCTGTATGCTTAACAGAATAGATACGGGAAATGGTTTCATAGATCATTTTGTAATAGTCTGTCTACGTTCTACACACCGCCCACACCGCTAATTAAATTGTTTTTTGTCGAAAGACCAACAATTCTGTATAGGGACAGTCAGAGAAAAGTGGACCCCAAGGCCAAAGTGGGCCCCAACTCTCTCAGCATTCCTGGTATGCAATGCAGTCAAAGCAACGCAAGAAGTATTTACATATCTGTCAGGGGACACAACTCAATGTGATATAGTTGTTTGTTTAACTCGAATTTAAAACGGTCATTAACAAATTTGTGTCGTATGTATGTTTCTTTAATTAAAATAATAGACGTGTATCATAAACACACGTTTATATACATTATCAGGATATATCACTGTAAATTTGATCCACAAAGCAATATTCCATAATTAATTGAATGAGCAATTACAGTTTCATGTGAATAAACGGATTAATCCCAAAATGTATCTGACGGATAATCTAAGGCATAGGCCAGAGTTGGTCTCGTGGGGCCACAGTGCGAATAGCTACAAAGAGAGGGAAGACCTGTATCATTACAGTCGGGGATTGGCAAAATGCCTTTCAACCAACCGGTTCAAAGAAGCGATCTATATTAATTAAAAAAACCGAGAAAGCATCAAAGAAAACGAAGACAGAGAAGTAAAACTGTAACACCACACCTGTATTGTTCGGAAACCTGGGTAGAGTGCGGGTTAGTGTGGCCAGTGGGCACTCCGTGCGTGTGTCGGGTATGGGCGTGGCGTTTCTATGTGCCAGTTTTGCGCCAACGATTAAGTGGCTTCGCACTCTGTTGTGAGGAAGCCCACTTTGGCCTCCACATTAATATTTAAGCAACTTTTATTTTTTATTTCTTTTGAAAGAAATCGGGCGTATTATATTAATTATTAAGATAGAGAAACTAGACTGTGCATATACATAGTCAAGACACGTAACTAGGCAGGGTCGCAAACACAAATCTGTCTTGTACACAAATGTCAAGTGAAGATCGATCGGCGCTTAAGGGGCCCACTTTACCCGCCCTTCCCCTACATCTCATCGCACAAAAGCTGACACGTATGTGAACACATACCACAGTCCTTTTCGTCGGAATTATCGCCACAATCGTCTTTGCCATCACACTCCGACTTCCATTTAATGCATTTCTTGTTGGAGCATATGAATTCATCACCCTCACAACCTAGAAATTAAGCCAGAGTATATATATATTTATTAAAAGCAACGATCTATATTAATTCTAAAAGAGTAAAATTCGTTTGCCGCAATTAGTCATAGCTTCTGTTTTGAGACGTAATGTGTCGTACACAACACAAAGCAGATATTTCTTTGCCTTGTGCCCTATGGCTTGTAATATTCAACGTTTCCCCCTGATAGTCTGTTTAAAACTAATGGCAGTCTAGCCACAAACAGTTTATCAAAACAGACATAGCTCAGACGAACACGCTAGAACAAAAATCAGTTGCATTCTTTTGCCTTCTGTTTCCACATACGGAACGTTAATGAAACATGTCGCCACCTAGCGGGAGACATTGAAGTCGTTTTTGAAGTTAAAACATTATTTTCTAACTTCAGAAGAATGCATATTGTAACATATTGTGACGTCTTTAATGTATTTTTAGGTAAGCGTTCTATATGCTTAATTAACAGCATGGATACGGGAAATGGTTTCATAGATCATTTTATAATAGACTGTGTACGTTCTACACACCGCCCACACCGCCAATTGAATTGTTTTTCTCGAAAGATCAACAATTCTGTATAGGGACACCCCGAGTAAAGTGGGCCCCTCGACCAAAGTGTTCCCCACTCCCACAGCAATACTGGTATGCATTGCACTTAAAGCAACGGTAGTAGTATTTACAGACACGTCAGAGGACACAATTCAACGTGGTATAGTTATTTGTTTAGCTCGAATTTAAAACGTCATTAAAAAAATTTTGTCTTACGTATGTTCCTTATATTAAATTAATTGCCGTGCCTTATGAAAACCACATTTTATAAATGATCATGATGTATAACTGTAAATTTGGTCTACAAAGGTCCATAATGAATTGAATGGGCAATTACAGTTTGACGTGAATAAACTCATTAATCTCAAAATGGCTCTAACGGATAATTTACGGCAGAGGCCAGAGTGGGTCTCGAGGGTACAGTGTGATTAGCTACAAAGAGAGGCAAGACCTGTATCATTACAGGCAGCACATACAAGATAGAAGTCGGGGACTGGCAAGATGCCTTTCAACCAACCTGTTCAAAGAAGAATGGGAACAAATCGAGAAAACGTCAAAGAAAACGAAAACATAGAAGTAAGATCGTTACACTATATCTGTATTGTTCGGAATTGTATTACAACAGCAGAAAAGGCGAAACCTGGGTGCAGTGCTGGGAGTGTGGCCAGTGGGCACACCGTAAGTGGGTCGGGTATGGGTGGGGCGTGTCTTTTTCATGGGGCTTCCCGCACTGCGAATCTTATCGCACAAAAGCTGACATGTATGTAAACACTTACCACAATTCAGTTCGTCCGAGCCATCGCCACAATCGTCATAGTTATCACACAACCACTCCTTTTGAATGCAATTCTTGTTGTCGCATAAGAACTCTTGATCACCGTCACAATCTGGAAATTATGCCAGAGTATGCCTGTTTATTAAATGCAACAACCTATATTAATTTTAAAAGAGTATAATTCGTTTGCCGCAATCAGTAATAGTTTCTGTTTTGAGACGTCTTTTGTCGTCTATATCGTAGACAACACACAGCAGATATTTCTTTGCCTTATTCAATATGGCTTGTAATATTCAACGTTTCCCGCTGATAGTCTGTTTGAAACTAATGGCAGTCTAGCCACAAACAGTTTATCAAAACAGACATAGCTCAGAAGAACACGCTAGAACAAACATCAGTTGCATTGTTTTGTCTTCTGTTTCCAACTTTTGAATGGTAATCAAACGTGTCGCCACCTAGCGGGAGACAGTGAAATCGTTTTTGAGGTTAGAACATTATTTTCGAACTTCAAAGGAATGCATACTCTAACACATTGTGACGTCTTTTTAAGTAAGCGCTGTATATGCATAACTGAATGGATACGGGAAATGGTTTCATAGATCATTTTGTAATAGTCTGTCTACGTTCTACACACCGCCCACACCGCCAATTAAATTGTTTTTTGTCGAAAGATCAACAATTCTGCATAGGAACAGGCCGAGTAAAGTGGACCCCTCGGCCAAAATGGGCCCTCACTCTCACAGCTTTCGTGGTAAGCAATGCAGTCAAAACGATGATAGTAGTATATATAGATATGTCAGGGGACACAACTTAATGTCGTATTTGTTTGTTTAGCTCGAATTCAAAACGGTCATTAACAAATGTGTGTCTTACATAACTTTCTTCATTTAAAATAATTGACGTTCTATATTAACACCACATTTTCATAAATGATCAGGATATATAACTGTAAATTTGGGCCATAGAAGCGAAATTCCATAATTATTTGAATGAGCAATTACAGTTTGACACGAATAAACGCACTAATCTCAAAATGGCGTTAGTCCGATAATCTATGACAGAGGCCAGAATGGGATTTAAAGGGCTGCAGTGCGAATAGCTACAAATAGAGGCAATACTTGTATCATGTATCATTACAGAGAGCCTATGCAAGAAAGAAATCGAGGACTGAAAAAGGCCTTTCAACCAACCGAGAGAGGGCACACAAAAACCTAGAAAAAAGAAAAGAAAACGAAGACAGAAAATTTAGACTGTAACACTATATCTGTGTTTGTTCGGAATGTTATTCCAACAGCAGAAAAGGTGAAACCTGGGTGCAGTGCGGGGAGTGTGGCCAGTGGCCACACCGTGCGTGAGTCGGGTATGGGCGTGGCGGGTCTATGTGCCAGATTTGCGTCAACGATTAAGTGGCTTCGCACTCTGTTGTGAGGAGGCACACTTTGGCCTCCACATTAATATTAAGCAAAATAATAAAATGGGTATCTTTTTTGAAAGAAATCGGGCGTATTATCTTAATTATTAAGAAATAGTAACTAGACTGTGCATATACATAGTCAAGATACATAGCTAGGCAGTGTAGCAAAAAGTATCCTGTTTTGTACACTAATGTAAAATGAAGATCGAAACGTCGCTTAGGGGGCCCACTTTACCCGCCCTTCCCTTACATCTCATCGCACAAACGCTGACACGTATGTGAACACATACCACAGTCCTTTTCGTCCGACTCATCGCCACAATCGTCTTTGCCATCACACAGCGACTTCCATTTAATGCATTTGTTGTTGGAGCATGTGAACTCATCACCCTCACAACCTGGAAATTAAGCCAGAGTATACCTGTTTATTAAATGCAACGATCTATATTAATTTGAAAACAGTAAATTCGTTTGCCGCAATCAGTCATAGCTTTTGTTTTGAGACGTCATGTGTCGTCTATATCGTAGACAACACACAGCAGATATTCATTTGCCTTATTCACTATGGCTTGTAATATTCAACGTTACCCCTGATAGTCTGTTTAAAACTAATGGCAATCTAGCCACATACAGTTTATCAAAACAGACATAGCTTAGAAGAACACGCTAGAAAAAACATCAGTTGGATTGTTTTTGTCTTCTGTATCCACCTTTTGAATGGTAATAACACGTGTCGCCACCTAGCGGGAGACAGATGAATTGTTCTTGAAGTTAAAACATTATTTTCGAACTTCAAAAGAATGCATGCTCTAACATATAGTGACGTCTTTCATGTTTTCTTAGTAAGCGTTCTGTATGCTTAACAGAATGGATACGGGAAATGGTTTTATAGATCATTTTGTAATAGTCTGTCTACGTTCTACACACCGCCCACAGCGCCAATTAAATTGTTTTTGTCGATAGGTCAACAATTCTGTATAGGGACAGCCCGAGTAAAGTGGGCCCCTCGCCCAAAACGGGCCCCCACTCTCACAGCATTCCTGGTATGCAATGCAGTCAAAGCAACGAAAGAAGTATTTACAGATCTGTCAGGGGACACAATTCAATGTGGTACAGTTGTTTGTTTAGCTCGAATTTAAAACGGTCATTAACAAATTTGTGTCGTATGTATGTTTCTTAAATTCAAATAATAGACGTGCCTCATAAACACACGTTTATATAAATTTTCAGGATATATAACTGTAAATTTGATCCACAAAGCAATATTCCATAATTAATTGAATGACCAATTACAGTTTAAAGTGAATAAACGGATTAATCCCAAAATGGCTGTGACGGATAATCTAAGGCATAGGCCAGAGTTGGTCTCGTGGAGCTATAGTGGGAATAGCTACAAAGAGAGGCAAGACCTGTATCACTACAGGCAGCAAATACAAGAAAGAAGTCGGGGAGTGGCAAAATGCCTTTCAACCAACCGGTTCAAAGAAGAGAGGGCACACACAAACCGAGGAAATATCAAAGAAAACGAAGACAGAGAAGTAAAACTGTAACACCACACCTGTATTGTTCGTAATTTTATTCCAACAGCAGAAAAGGTGAAACCTGGGTGCAGTGCGGGGAGTGTGGCCAGTGGGCACACCGTGCGTGTGTCGGGTATGGGCGCGGCGTGTCTATATGCGAAATTTGCGCCAACGATTAAGTGGCATCGCACTCTGTTGTGACGAGGCTCACTTTGGCCTCCACATTAAGATTTAAGCAAAATAATAAAATGGGTATCGTTTTTGAAAGACATCTGGCGTATGATATTAATTATTAAGATAGAGAAACTAGATTGTACATATACATAGTCAAGTTACATAGCTAGGTAATATAGCAAAAACTAACCTGTTTTGTACACAAATGTCAAATGAAGATCGATCGGCGCTTAAGGTGGCCACTTTACCCGCCCTTCCCCTACATCTCATCGCACAAAAGCTGACACGTATGTGAACACATACCACAGTCCATTTCGTCCGAATCATCGCCACAATCGTCATTGCCATCACACACCGACTTCCATTTAATGCATTTCTTGTTGGAGCATATGAACTCATCACCGTCACAACCTGGAAATTAAGCCAGTGTATACCTGTTTACTAAATGCAACGATGTATATTAATTTTAAAGTACAATTCCCTTGCCGCAATCAGTCATAGCTTCTGTTTTGAGACGTCACGTGTCGTCTATATCGTAGACAACACACAGCAGATATTTCTTTTCCTTATTCACTATGGCTTGTAATATTCAACGTTTTCCCCTGATAAACTGTTTAAAACTAATAGCAGTCTAGCCACAAACAGTTAATCAAAACAGACATAGCTCAGAAAAACACGCTAGAACAAACATCAGTTGCATTGTTCTGTCTTCTGTTTCCACCTAGTGAATGGTAATGAAACATGTCGCCACCTAGCGGGAGACTGTGAACTCGTTTTTGAAGTTAGAACATTATTTTCTAACTTCAAAAGAATGCATACTGTAACATATTGTGACGTCTTTAATGTTTTTTTTTAGGTAAGCGTTCTATATGCTTTACAGAATGGATACGGGAAATGTTTTTATAAATCATTTTATAATAGTCTGTCTACGTTATACACACCGCCCACGCCGCCAATTAAATTGTTTTTGTCGAAAGGTCAACAATGCTGTATAGGGACAGGCCGAGTAAAGTGGGCCCCTCGGCCAAAGTGGGTCCCCACTCTCACAGCATTACTGGGATGTATTGCAGTCAACGGTAGTAGTATATATAGATCCGTCAGAGGACACAACTCGACGTCATATAGTTGTTTGTTTAGCTCGAATTTAAAACGTCATTAACAAATTTGTGTCTTACGTATATTTTTTAAATTAAAATAATTGACGTGCCTTATAAACACCACATTTTCATTAATGATCAAGATATATAACTGTAAATTTGGTGTTGAAAGCAAAAGTCCATAATGAATTGAATGCGCAATTACAGTTTCACGTGAATAAACGCATTAATCTCAAAATGGCTCCGACTGATAATCTAAGGCAGAGGCCAGATTGGGATTCAAGGGGCTACAGTGCGAATAGCTACAAAGAGAGACAAGACCTGTATCATTACAGGCAGCACATGCAAAACGAAGTCGGGGACTGCAAAATGCCTTTCAACCAACCGGTTCAAATAGAGAGGGCACACAAAAACCGAGGAAACATCAGAGAAAACAAAGACCGTAACACTATATCTGTATTTTTCGGAATTGTATTCCACCAGCAGAAAAGGCGAAACCTGGGTGCAGTGCGGGGAGTGTGGCCAGTGGGCACACCGTACCTGGGTCGGGTATGGGTGGGGCGGGTCTTTTTTATGGGGCTTCCCGTACTGCGATTCTCATCCCATAAAAGCTGACATGTATGTAAACACTTACCACAATTCAGTTCGTCCGACCCATCTCCACAATCGTCAACGTTATCACACATCCACTCCTTTTTAATGCATTCCTTGTTGGTGCATAAGAACTCTCGATCACCGTCACAACCTAGAAAAACCCCCAGAGTATGCCTGTTTATTAAATGCAACGATCTATAATAATTTTAAAAGAATAAATTTCGTTTGCTGCAATCGGTCATAGTTTCTGTTTTGAGACGTCATGTGTCGTCTATATCGTAATCAACACACAGCATATATTTATTTTCCTTATTCAGTATGGCTTGTAATTTTCAATGTTTCCCCCGAGAGTCTGTATAAAAATAATGGCTGTCTAGCCACAAACAGTTTATTAAAACAGAAACAGCTCAGAAGAACACGCTAGAACAAACATCCGATGCATTGTTTTGTCTTCTGTTTTCACCTTTTGAATAGTTATGAAACTTATCGCCACCTCGCGGGAGACAGTGAAATCGTTTTTGAAGTTAGAACATTATTTTCTAACTTCAAAATAATGCATATTCTAACAGATTGTGACGGCTTTAATGTTTTGTTTCAGGTAAGCGTTCTATATGCTTAACATAATGGATACGGAAAATGGTTTCATACATCATTTTATAATAGTCTGTCTACGTTCCACATACCGCCCACACCGCCAATTAAATTGTTTTTTTGTCGAAAGATCAACAATTCTGTATAGGGTAAGGCCGAGTAAAGTGGACCCCTCGGCCAAAGTGGGCCCCCACTCGGACAGCATTAATGATATGTAATGCAGTCACAGCAACGGTAACAATATTTACAGATCCGGCGGGAAAGCAACGTTAAGTGGTATAGTTGTTTGTTTTGCTCGAATTTAAAACGGTCATTGACAAATTTGTGTCTTACGTATGTTTCTTAAAGTAAAATAATTGACGTGCCTTATAAACACCAATTTTTCATAAATGATCAGGATATATAACTGTAAATTTGGTCTACAAAGCAATAGTCCATAATTAATTGTATGAGCAATTACACTTTGACGTGAATAAACGCATTAATCTTAAAATGGCTCTGGAAAGAGGTATAGAATGTCAACAGCAAGAATCCAGCGTACCTTCAAATCATTCATTCCATCCTCCATCAAGTGTATGAGCCAATCACAGAAATTCAAGCGCTGACCGACTTAGCACAGTCCTTACCGCTGCTACACATATATACACGCATGAATGCATGCGTATATATATATATATATATATATATATATATATATATATATATATATATATATATATATATATATATATATATATATATATTTAGATTTATATATATAATTTGTCGTTTACAACATAGTGGGCGATAATACAGATAATTAACCTTTCGCGCTAGTACGGCCAAACATTGTAAATAACATACAAAGACAGGGGTAGCCCTTTTGAACTGTTAACTAACAGGCGTTTTCATAAGACGTTCCTTTACACCCAGAATCGCCCTGGGGGTGAAGACCTCTATCTTTCATCTGCACTGGCACTGAACGTCTTATTACCTTTGAACAGGCCTTGCTGAGCGCGAAAATTTAAACGATCTGTATTTAGCCTTTTAAACTGATTGGTCTGGTCACAGAAAGAGAGGGCGCCCTCGTCTCCGGTTCAAAGATACCATCAAGAGAAACCTGAAGCTGAGAGACATAAAGATCGACTCCTGGACATCACTCTCACAGCAGAGAGACAAATGGAGAGCAAGAGTCAAGTGATGGAAGCAGTCTTTGTCGCTTCGCGACCGACAGCATGATGATGAAACTGATTGGTATTTAGTCTTTTAAAAACTCATTCTACATTTAGCATTTTAGCTTTTTACAGACTTATTTAGCATTTTACAAACTCGTTTGAAACTACTGTTTTTTTTTATTTATTAGTAATTTTAAATATCACTTGATTATGTCTATGTAATATTTATTTTATAATACATTATTTGTTTATTTAGTTTTCTCGCTAGATTTATTAGTCTTACATCTGGGAAGCTATTGCAATTTTTGAATTAGTTTGACCTTATACTCTCATATATTTATTTATTATATGTTATTTATTAAGTGTTAGTGCTGTTGACCCATGTCAAACTTTAAAACATTATTTTATGATACATTAATTTTGTCACTTGAGCAGATTTTGTCAAATGTCACCATTATTCTCACTGTGTGTTTTATTTTTATCCTGTTCTGCAGCTTCTAGAAGCCATTATTTTACCTTGTGCAATGGCACAATGGTCGGATGCAATTTCAACACCTTCCAAATACATGATCACACAAGAATCTTTGACCTATTTACACAATCTGTCATGCCTTAGTCTGTGATTCAACCGAAAATTACTACCTATACCCCGTTCCAGGCCAACATTTAAATTGGCCTTGATACTACTGCTAGCGGGAGGTGGTAGTCTTAATCCTGGACCTCTGGTCAGGCACAACATTCGCCACCACATACATTCGTTCAATTCGTTAAAAAACTGCCTCTCTCACTGATCTTATAATTTCCAAAACAATAGACATTCTTGCTGTCACTAAGACCTGGCTCAGACCGCATGACACAGATGCATATATTGCCGACATCTCCCCTCCTGGCTATACCTTCTACCATCGACCACGTTCAGTTGGACGGGGCGGTGGTGTCGGTTTCCATATTTCAAAACTATTCAATGTAACCCTGTACACCAGCCCTGACTATACCACCTTTGAATCTATTTGTCTTTACATATCAAATTCGTGCTTCTGTGGGTTTTTCATTTGTATTTATCGCCCTCCAGGTCACCCAGGTAACTTCTTTGAAGAATTCCAGGATCTTTTGGAAAATGTTGCAACCATGCACACATAATTTTACATTGTTGGCGATTTTAATCTTCACCTGGATACACCATCTGCAACAACTACAACGTTTAATGATATCCTGGCATCATTTGACACAAAACAACATGTCAATTTCCCAACACACATATATGGACATTGGCTTGACATCTTGATAACTCGTTCCTCTTGTAAAAACATTCAGACACCCACAGTTGCAGATGGCTTATCGGACCATAACACAGTAATTGCAGATCTTATAGTTCCTATAGCCCCAGCCATGTCGAAAAAACAACGTGTTCTACAGAGCCATTCACAGTATCAACATTGCATCATTTATGACTGATATAAATAATCACATCCGACCTTGTCACACATCCCAAAGAACACGTATCAGACCTATACAAACAGTACCGTCAAATACTGAAGACATTGCTTGACAAACATGCACCCATTAAATCCAAATCTGTGTCACAAAAGCCGCCAGCTCCTTGGATGACCCCGGAAATGATCCAATCTAAACGGCGCCATCGCTATCTGGAACGTGTTTGGCGTAAATTTCGTTCATTCTTAGACAGGTCACGCTACACACGGCAATGTCATCTATGTAACCGACAAATGTGAAAAGTCGTATTATTACGAAAATATGGTCGCAAATACCTCTGCTACACCAAACGAGTTATACAAATGCATAAATCAGATTTTACACAGGTGGCCTGCTCCTTCTCTACCAACCCATGCATCAATCGAGTCACTGTGTAACTCTTTTTCAAGTCATTTTAAAGACAAAATCAGCCTCATATATTCTGCCTTCACAGATCACACGTCAGACACTGTAAATGCCGACTCTCCACAAATAAGTTCTCAACTCACATCGTTTGAACCAGCCACGACTACTGAAGTGAGAAAAATAATCATGTCCTCCCCAAGTAAATCCTGTGATCTCGACCAACTTCCGACCATACTACTGAAAGCATGCCTTGACGTTTTAATTAAACCAATAACATACACAATAAATGCATCACTCGCATCACATCAGACGTTCGTACCTGGCTAACGAGAAATATGCTCAAGCTGAATGAGGAGAAGACGGAAGTGATCTTGTTCACATCCAAACACGGACTTAAATCACTATCTAACATTACTGTTACCGTCGGGGAACAACAACAACTACAATCATCTTCCGTCCGCGATCTTGGGGTTATCTACGATCAACACCTGAATATGAGTCAGCATGTTCGTTCGGTATGTCGAACAGGGTATTACCACCTGAGGAATATTGGGAGAATTCGACGATATCTCACCCAAGATGCAACAAAAACACTGGTACATGCGTTGGTGACCTCAAGATTGGATTACTGCAACAACTCGCTACTTTACGGTTTGCCCGCGAATCATCTTGCGAAGATGCAACGTCTACAGAATGCTTGCGCGCGTGTCATCACAAGAACCGGTCGCCGCTCACACATCACTCCTGTTCTAAAAGAACTTCACTGGCTTCCAGTCCACCGCCGAATAGAGTATAAGATCTTGTCACACACCTATCGTGCGATACACCACCAATCGCCAGTCTACCTGAGTGATCTACTCTCCGTCTACAGACCAACACGCTCTTTACGGTCAGAATCAACTATCATGTTGACCGTGCCACGAACCAGAACTGTAACATATGGAGACAGAACTTTTACGAAAGCAGCGGCGACGCTATGGAACAGTTTGCCTGTTAACATTAGAAATTGTGATACCTGCACTACATTTCAAAGGCAACTGAAGACATTTCTGTTCCGGCAGCACTATATAGACAACAAATAGACTCATCAACACTTTTAATATACATAATATTTATTCTTAATAGTTCATTTATTGTAATGCCATCAATGTACATTTTATCCGCAATCTTACTACTTTTTATTCCGCTTAATTCTATATGTTTATTTGTTTATTATTATCATTTGATAGTTCTTATGTAATATATTACTTAATTACTTATTGCATTATATAATTGTATTCTTACTCTTTCAATTTACGACTATTGTTGTTTAGCTTTTAAATGATTTAACTAAATATTAGAATGTTTTAATTTCTCCGTAGATTTATTATTATTATTATTAATGTGAACTGTAAAGCGCCATAGACCACCGTGTGATTATGGCGCTATATAAATATTGTATTTTATTATTATTATTATCACTCGGCTCAATGTGCACATGTAAACCAAATTCGTAAGAAGACAACTCTGTCAAAAGAAGAAGTAGACAGCTATAGGCCTATTTCCAACCTTAACTTCATTTCAAAAATACTTGAAAAAGTTGTTGCAAATCGTCTTAGTTGTCACATCAACATAAATGATCTAACGCATCACAGTCCGCGTATAAACAGTTTCACTCAACAGAAACTGCTCTTTTAAAAGTGCACAATGGCATACACCTTAACATTGATAATGGCAAAAATTACTGCACTGACCCTGCTTGAAGTGTCCGCCGCTTTCGACACCATTGACCACGACATTCTCATTACACGCTTATCAACGTGGAACGGGATATCTGGCACAGCCCTGAGCTGGTTTACTTCATACCTTACTGATATACGGCAAACCATTAAAATAGGTAACTGCTTCTCAGACATGCTGCCCACCTCTTGTGGTGTCCTCCATGGTTCTTTTTTGGGTCCGTTGCTTTTCACTCTGTATACAACACCATTATGCTCAGTTATCCAGAGTCACAACCTGGATCATCACCTTTATGCAGATGACACACACATTTATGTTTCTCTGACCACACCAGACACTTGTCGCTCCCTAAGCCAGTTCAGGGATTGTCTCCAAGATGTCTCCCTTTGGATGAAAAATAGTAAATTATAACAAAATGCAGATAAGACCGAATTTCTCATCATTGGCATCTCAACGCTGCGGGCAAAATTCGATGTTTTTTCCCGACAAATATTCTTAGTCAGAGTATCACACCAGCCGCCTTAGTTTTAAATCTCGGAGTAACGTTTGTTGAAAACTTCAATTTCAAACAACATACCTCAAAAACAAGCCGTTGCTGTTTTACCATATCGGTGATCTTCGCCGTATCCGCCGGTTTTTATCACTTTTCGTTGCTAAAACCATCGCCACAGCTCTAGTAAGCAGCATACTGGACTACTGCAATTCCCTTCTTTACAATACCGCAAACAAGGACATAGCAAAACTTCAGCGTGTCCAAAATTGCTTAGCAAGGGTAGTCACGCGTTCTCTTCGTTTTTCTCGCTCAGTGCCGCTTCTAAAATCATTGCATTGGCTACCTGTGCACTATCGCATCATTTTCAATTGTTTACAATAGCCTATCAAGCATTCTCATCTACACAACCAGCATATCCAGCAAAAAATGTCAGACAGCTACGCTCAACCATTAGTAGGCCTAACCCTCTTTACATCCCTAGGGTGAAAACGAAAGCCGGGACCCGAACTTTCTCGGTTGCCGCACCAACGGTGTGGAATTCGCTTCCTGCCAGTGTTAAATCAAAAGGTAATATAGTTTCATTCCGCCGACATCTAAACACCTATCTCTTTAATGCTGCCTGTCATCCTTAGCCTTCTAACTTCTTCATCCATCCGTTGACGACTCACGCATTGCTTTCGATTCTCATAATTGATTAATCCCTTGGTTTTGTCGCGCCACTGAGCTTGATTTTCGAGGATATTTGCGCAACGCAAAAGAAGTTATTACTATTATTATATTATTATATATATATATATATATATATATATATATATATATATATATATATATATATATATATACTTTTTTACTATTTCCATGTTGTTTTATCATATGTATTGATATATCTTATGATATCTGTTTATTAAATGCAACGATGTATATTAATTTTAAAAGAGTAAAATTCGTTTCCCGCAATCAGTCATAGTTTCTGTTTAGAGACATCACGTGTCGTCTATATCGTAGAGAAAACTCAGCAGAAATGTCTTAGCCTTATTCTCAATGGCTTGTTATGTTCAACGTTTTCCCCTGATAATCTGTTTAAAACTAATGGCAGTCTAGCCACAAACAGTTGATCAAAACAGACGTAGCTCAGAAAAACACGCTAGAACAAACATCAGTTGCATTGTTTTGTCTTCCGTTTCCACCTTTTGAATAGTAATGAAACGTGTCGCCACCTAGCGGGAGACAGTGAAATCGTTTTTGCAGTTAGAAAATTATTTTCTAACTTCAAAAGAATGCATATTCTAACAGATTGTGACGTCTTTAATGTTTTTTAAATAAGTGTTCTATATGCTTAACAGAATGGATACGGGAAATGGTTTCGTAGATCATTTTATAATAGTCTGTCTACGTTCTACACACGTGCCTTATAAACACCACATTCATAAATGATCGGGATATATAACTGTAAAAAACGTCGAAAAACCCCGAGAAAACGTTAATTGTACAATTGATATGCATAACAAAATGGACTTACCAATTTGCACACGTCAACACATTTATAAAAACATTAGCCGAACTCATTATGTTAGAGTGGCAAACTAAAGTATTTAACTTATTTTATGATTCGTTGTTTTTATAATAACTCTCTCAAGTTCAAAGCGCTATATGAATGTAACGTGGACTACAGCACAGTGTTCGGCAATTTGACACAGCGAAGTTTAATATTTACAATGTAGTAGGTCTACGTTAAAATGCGTCACCCACTCAATTGTGTTATACATCAAATCTTTCGTATATTGAAAACGATTTCCTCAGCCAATTTGATGCATTTATCTTATTGAAAACTACGGTCATTAAATTGTTTTGGCTGCGTTTTAAATGTTGGTCGAGGGCTAGCTCTGCAGCCCATGTCTTCGATATAATGTTTTGTACACCGAACACCTAGTACACGCAACCGGGACACTAAATTTAAGACTGAACGACTATACTAGACACTCTTGACGAACCAAACCAAATTGCTTGGCGACCCAAATTTGGGTCGGGACCCAGGAGTTATGAATTGCTGACCTAGATCGCTTCGACGCAAATGTTTGTTAGGAAATTGCCTTTATTTTTAAATATGCTAACACAACACGGCGTCGTTGATTGATTTATTGACTATTGACCAGCCAACAAAACAAAGATGGCGGCGGATACAGTTAACGATGTCGTACAATTTCGACATCCGTCGTCGGATATATTGCGCTAACATTCCGATAGTAATAATAAGGAGACAGGTAACGCGTGCGTAAACACGTTAATAAATGCGCAAACGTTTCCGTGAAAGTTACTTTTACATATTCGACAAGGGCCGGGTGCATCGAAAGCAGCCATAGTATACGATACAATTTGAAACACCCGCAGTTTTGGATTATCAGACTGTCTGTCGGGTCAACTCGAGTTTGACTGCTATGTTGGCGTGTCGAACCTTGAGCTAATTAGTTCTCTCAACTTTGGTTTAGTTCACTCAGCGTTGCTCCATGTCACTCGAACGTATAATCGAGTACGTGGCTATAGACAGTGATGGATTTATGTGTACGAAAAGTCTTCGCGTGATTGCAGTGAGGCCGCGTCTTTCCCAGATAACTTCCAGCGTGCAAAGTTGAAAATGTTTTGAACAGTCCCAGTGGTTGGCTATTGCACTATATAGGAACTGTTTTTTAAGACAAGCACGATGACGGAATGAATCAATAAAACCGTTTTGAGAGATCAGTGTTCTAGATAATGTCATCATCCTGTTAATTGTACAATTTAATTACATAACAGAATGGGCTTACCAATGTCCACGCCGCAACAGTTTTATATAATGTTTTTAGCCGACCTCATTATGTTAGACTGGCAAATTAAAGTATTTAACTTATTTTATGATTCGTCGTTTTTATTATAACACTCTCAAGTTCAAAGCGCGATATGAATGTAACGTGGACAAGAATTGATCGATCTTTTTGACTATAGCACAGTGTTCGGCAATTTGACACAGCGAAGTTTAAAATTTACAATGCAGTAGGTCGACTTTAAAATGCGTCACCCACTCAATTGTGTTATACATCAAATCTTTCGTATATTGAAAACGATTTGCTCTGCCAATTTGATGCAATTATCTTATTGAAAAACTACGGTCATTAAATAGTTTTGGCTGCAATTTAAATGTTGGTCGAGGGCTGACTTTGCAACCCATGTCTTCGAGATACTGTTTTGTAAAGCGTACACCTAGTACAGGCAACCGGGACACTAAACTAAACACTGAAAAACTATACTAGACACTCTTGGGGAACCAAACCAAATTGTTTGGTTCCCCAAGAGTGTCAAGACCGACACTTTGGAACGGTTTGCCAGAATACATTCATAAGCAGGCTGTTAATGCTAGCAGTGTGAATAGGTTAAACAAAAATTGACATCTATCTGGCGACGACGGGTTATACGTAGAAGGAATGTTAGTGGACTTCGATTTACGTGGTTGCATTTAGTGATTAAGAGATGCAATGAATGCGACACCTACCCAGACGTTCGTACCTGGCTAACGAGAAATATGCTCAAGCTGAATGAGGAGAAGACGGAAGTGATCTTGTTCACATCCAAACACGGACTTAAATCACTATCTAACATTACTGTTACCGTCGGGGAACAACAACAACTACAATCATCTTCCGTCCGCGATCTTGGGGTTTTCTACGATCAACACCTGAATATGAGTCAGCATGTTCGTTCGGTATGTCGAACAGGGTATTACCACCTGAGGAATATTGGGAGAATTCGACGATATCTCACCCAAGATGCAACAAAAACACTGGTACATGCGTTGGTGACCTCAAGATTGGATTACTGCAACAACTCGCTACTTTACGGTTTGCCCGCGAATCATCTTGCGAAGATGCAACGTCTACAGAATGCTTGCGCGCGTGTCATCACAAGAACCGGTCGCCGCTCACACATCACTCCTGTTCTAAAAGAACTTCACTGGCTTCCAGTCCACCGCCGAATAGAGTATAAGATCTTGTCACACACCTATCGTGCGATACACCACCAATCGCCAGTCTACCTGAGTGATCTACTCTCCGTCTACAGACCAACACGCTCTTTACGGTCAGAATCAACTATCATGTTGACCGTGCCACGAACCAGAACTGTAACATATGGAGACAGAACTTTTACTTTTTTATTGGTACCTCAACGCTGCGGGAAAAATTCGATGTTTTTTCCTGACAAATATTCTTAGTCAGAGTATCACACCAGCCGCCTTAGTTTTAAATCTCGGAGTAACGTTTGATGAAAACTTCAATTTCAAACAACATATCTCAAAAACATGCCGTTGCTGTTTTACCATATCGGTGATCTTCGCCGTATCCGCCGGTTTTTATCACTTTTCGTTGCTAAAACCATCGCCACAGCTCTAGTAAGCAGCATACTGGACTACTGCAATTCCCTTCTTTACAATACCGCAAACAAGGACATAGCAAAACTTCAGCGTGTCCAAAATTGTTTAGCAAGGGTAGTCACGCGTTCTCTTCGTTTTTCTCGCTCAGTGCCGCTTCTAAAATCATTGCATTGGCTACCTGTGCACTATCGCATCATTTTCAATTTTTTACAATAGCCTATCAAGCATTCTCATCTACACAACCAGCATATCCAGCAAAAAATGTCAGACAGCTACGCTCAACCATTAGTAGGCCTAACCCTCTTTACATCCCTAGGGTGAAAACGAAAGCCGGGACCCGAACTTTCTCGGTTGCCGCACCAACGGTGTGGAATTCGCTTCCTGCCAGTGTTAAATCACAAGGTAATATAGTTTCATTCCGCCGACATCTAAAAACCTATCTCTTTAATGCTGCCTATCCTCCTTAGCCTTCTAGCTTTTCCATCCATCCGTTGACGACTCACGCATTGCTTACGATTTTCATAATTGATTAATCCCTTGGTTTTGTCGCGCCACTGAGCTTGATTTTCGAGGATATTTGCGCAACGCAAAAGAAGTTATTACTATTATTATATTATTATTATTATATATATATACTTTTTTAATATTTCCATTTTGTTTTATCATATGTATTGATATATCTTATTATATCTGTTTATTAAATGCAACGATGTATATTAATTTTAAAAGAGTAAAATTCGTTTGCCGCAATCAGTCATAGTTTCTGTTTGGAGACGTCACATGTCGTCTGTATCGTAGAGAAAACTCAGCAGAAATTTCTTAGCCTTATTCTCAATGGCTTGTTATGTTCAACGTTTTCCCCTGATAATCTGTTTAAAACTAATGGCAGTCTAGCCACAAACAGTTTATCAAAAAAGACATAGCTCAGAAAAACACGCTAAAACAAACATCAGTTGCATTGTTTTGTCTTCTGTTTCCACCAATTGAATGATAATGAAAAGTGTCGCCACCTAGCGGGAGACAGTGAAATCATTTTTGAAGTTAGAACATTATTTTCTAACTTTAAAAGAATGCATATTCTAACAGATTGTGACGTTTTAATGTTTTTTAAATAAGTGTTCTATATGCTTAACAGAATGGATACGGGAAATGGTTTCATAGATCATTTTATAATAGTCTGCCTACGTTCTACACACGTGCCTTATAAACACCACATTCATAAATGATCGGGATATATAACTGTAAAAAACGTCGAAAAAAACCGAGAAAACGTTAATTGTACAATTGATATGCAAAACAAAATGGACTTACCAATTTGCACACGTCAACACATTTATAAAAACATTAGCCGAACTCATTATGTTAGAGTGGCAAACTAAAGTATTTAACTTATTTTATGATTCGTTGTTTTTATAATAATTCTCTCAAGTTCAAAGCGCGATATGAATGTAACGTGGACAAGAATTCATCGACCTTATTGACTACAGCACAGTGTTCGGCAATTTGACGCAGCGAAGTTTAATATTTACAATGTAGTAGGTCTACGTTAAAATGCGTCACCCACTCAATTGTGTTATACATCAAATCTTTCGTATATTGAAAACGATTTCCTCAGCCAATTTGATGCATTTATCTTATTGAAAACTACGGTCATTAAATTGTTTTGGCTGCGTTTTAAATGTTGGTCGAGGGCTAGCTTTGCAGCCCATGTCTTCGATATAATGTTTTGTACACCGAACACCTAGTACAGGCAACCGGGACACTGAATTTAAGACTGAACGACTATACTAGACACTCTTGACGAACCAAACCAAATTGCTTGGCGACCCAAATTTGGGTCGGGACCCAGGAGTTATGAATTGCTGACCTAGATCACTTCGACGCAAATGTTTGTTAGGAAATTGCCTTTATTTTTAAATATGCTAACACAACACGGCGTCGTTGATTGATTTATTGACTATTGACCAGCCAACAAAACAAAGATGGCGGCGGATACAGTTAACGATGTCGTACAATGTCGACATCCGTCGTCGGATATATTGCGCTAACATTCCGATAGTAATAATAAGGAGACAGGTAACGCGTGAGTAAACACGTTAATAAATGCGCAAACGTTTCCGTGAAAGTTACTTTTACATATTCGACAAGGGCCGGGTGCATCGAAAACAGCCATAGTATACGATACAATTTGAAACACACGCAGTTTTGGATTATCAGACTGTCTGTCGGGTCAACTCGAGTTTGACTGCTATGTTGGCGTGTCGAACCTTGAGCTAATTAGTTCTCTCAACTTTGGTTTAGTTCACTCAGCGTTGCTCCATGTCACTCGAACGTATAATCGAGTACGTGGCTATAGGCAGTGATGGATTTATGTGTACGAAAAGTCTTCGCGTGATTGCAGTGAGGCCGCGTCTTTCCCAAATAACTTCCAGCGTGCAAAGTTGAAAATGCTTTGAACAGTCCAAGTGGTTGGCTATTGCACTATATAGGAACTGTTTTTTAAGACAAGCACGATGACGGAATGAATTAATAAAACTGTTTTGAGAGATCAGTGTTCTAGATAATGTCATCATCCTGTTAATTGTACAATTTAATTACGTAACAGAATGGGCTTACCAATTTCCACGCCGCAACACATTTATATAATGTTTTTGGCCGACCTCATTATGTTAGAGTGGCAAATTAAAGTATTTAACTTATTTTATGATTCGTCGTTTTTATTATAACACTCTCAAGTTCAAAGCGCGATATGAATGTAACGTGGACAAGAATTAATCGATCTTTTTGACTACAGCACAGTGTTCGGCAATTTGACACAGCGAAGTTTAATATTTACAATGTAGTAGGTCTACGTTAAAATGCGTCACCCACTCAATTGTGTTATACATCAAATCTTTCGTATATTGAAACCGATTTCCTCAGCCAATTTGATGCATTTATCTGATTGAAAACTACGGTCATTAAATTGTTTTGGCTGCGTTTTAAATGTTGGTCGAGGGCTAGCTTTGCAGCCCATGTCTTCGATATAATGTTTTGTACACCGAACACCTAGTACAGGCAACCGGGACACTGAATTTAAGACTGAACGACTATACTAGACACTCTTGACGAACCAAACCAAATTGCTTGGCGACCCAAATTTGGGTCGGGACCCAGGAGTTATGAATTGCTGACCTAGATCGCTTCGACGCAAATGTTTGTTAGGAAATTGCCTTTATTTTTAAATATGCTAACACAACACGGCGTCGTTGATTGATTTAACAAGATTTAACAAGATTTAACAAGATTTAACAAGATTTAACAAGATTTAACAAGATTGCCACCTAGAGAATCAACTCAAGATGGCAGGTGGACAAGGAAGCCCTTTGGCTTATCGAGAGTCCAACCTACCCATCTAAATGTACCCCGCCCTTCTTAGGTACATGTCAATTTTATTTTTGAACATATTAACACTACTAGCACTTACACAATCAGCCGATAATCTGTTCCATTCATTTACTGTTCTTTGTGAAAATGAAATTTTTCTAATATCTAATCTACATTGCTTCTTTGCTAATGTAACCCCATGTCCTCTAGTCCTTCTCTCTTCTTTGACTGAGAAAAAAATATTTCTGTCAATATTTTCATACCCATTCAATATTTTTAAAACTTCTATCTGATCTCCTCGCAGTCTCCTGGTTTCTAGTGTTGTTAATCCACATTCTTTTAGACGCATTTCATAACTAATATTCCTGAGTTTTTGTATCATTTTGGTTGCTCTTCTTTGTACTCTTTCTAGTATATCAATATCCTTCTTGCGATATGGCCTCCATGCCTGTATGCAATATTCTAAATGAGGCCTAACTATTGTTTTGTACAGTGGTATTATTAGCTCTTTTTCCTTGTACACTATATTTCGCGTAATTAATCCAAGAATTTGGTTTCCCTTCGCTGCTGCAATTGCACACTGTTCCGATACCTTCATATCAGCACTAATAGTTAACCCTAAGTCTTTTTCCTTTATGGTAGTATTTAGTACAGTATCACCCATTGTATATTGTGCATCTTCATTCCCATGTCCTGTGTGGAGGCACTTACACTTCCCATAAATAAACAGCATTTGCCACTTCTCAGACCATTCGGTCAACTTATTTAGATCATCTTGTAATTGCTGTCTATCTGTATCACTTTTTATTTTTCTGAACACTTTTGTATCATCCGCAAACTTCAACACCTTGCTTGTTATATCATCATCCAAATCATTGATATATATTAAGAACAAAATAGGTCCCAATACTGATCCCTGCGGTACTCCACTCAAAACCGATTTCCAGTTTGAAATCTCCCCATCAACTACTACTCTTTGTCTTCTATCAATAAGCCATTTTTCTATCCAGTTAATCATAACATTGCCTATGCCATGGGCCTTCAGTTTAAGTAGTAATCTTTGATGTGGCACTTTGTCAAAAGCTTTTTTAAAATCTAAGTATATTATATCTACTGGTGATCCCTCATCTACCCACTTTGTGACATCTTCCAAAAAACATAAGATATTTATTAAGCATGACCTCGCTTTTAGAAACCCATGTTGAGATGGGTTAATCAAGTTATTTTTAACAAGAAAATCAACCAAGTGCTCTTTAATTAGTCTTTCTAATAGTTTACAAATCACCGATGTTAAACTCACTGGTCTATTGTTCTCTGACTTGCTTCTTGATCCTTTCTTAAATAATGGTATGATGTTTGTTTCTTTCCATTCTAACGGAACTACTCCTTCCTCTAATGCCAAATTGAACACTGTTGCAAGTGGTGTGCTAATTTGTTCTACAATTTCCAGTAGTAATTTGGGAGGAATCCCATCCACTCCAGGTGACTTATTATCCTTCATGTCCCTTATTTTCTTAGCTACCATTTTTGGTGTTACAATTAGTTGTCCTAAATAGTCTGACTCTCTCCCTTCGAATTTAGTCTCTGTTACTGGTAATGCACTAATATCTTCCCTGGTAAATACCGAACTAAAGTATTCGTTTAGGTTTTCTGCCATTAAGAATCCCTCTGTTATTATTTTTCCATCACTATCTTCTAGAGGTCCGACCTTATCCTCAACTTTCTGTTTACTTCGAACATACGCATAAAAACTCTTGCTGTCATGTTTTATATTAAAAGCTAATTTTTGTTCATAGCTTCTCTTTGAATTTCTAATTTCAGCTGTAGCTTGGTTAAGTGCTTCTTTATAAATGGCATAGTCTTCTTCACTTCCATTATGTCTATATGTCGTCCACATCATTTGCTTGTATTTGATTTTTCTAATGGCTTCTTTTGATAAGTGTTTCTGATTTATTGACTATTGACCAGCCAAC
This sequence comes from Oasisia sp. SBJ-2009, assembly GCA_964017155.1. Classification (NCBI taxonomy): domain Eukaryota; kingdom Metazoa; phylum Annelida; class Polychaeta; order Sabellida; family Siboglinidae; genus Oasisia; species Oasisia sp. SBJ-2009. Next base: position 3,033,606 of record OZ024864.1, on the reverse strand, counting down.
AAAACAAAGATGGCGGCGGATACAGTTAACGATGTCGTACAATGTCGACATCCGTCGTCGGATATATTGCGCTAACATTCCGATAGTAATAATAAGGAGACAGGTAACGCGTGAGTAAACACGTTAATAAATGCGCAAACGTTTCCGTGAAAGTTACTTTTACATATTCGACAAGGGCCGGGTGCATCGAAAACAGCCATAGTATACGATACAATTTGAAACACCCGCAGTTTTGGATTATCAGACTGTCTGTCGGGTCAACTCGAGTTTGACTGCTATGTTGGCGTGTCGAACCTTGAGCTAATTAGTTCCCTCAACTTTGGTTTAGTTCACTCAGCGTTGCTCCATGTCACTCGAACGTATAATCGAGTACGTGGCTATAGACAGTGATGGATTTATGTGTACGAAAAGTCTTCGCGTGATTGCAATGAGGCCGCGTGTTTCCCAGATAACTTCCAGCGTGAAAAGTTGAAAATGCTTTGAACAGTCCCAGTGGTTGGCTATTGCACTATATAGGAACTGTTTTTTTAAGACAAGCACGATGACGGAAAGAATCAATAAAACCGTTTTGAGATATCAGTGTTCTAGATAATGTGACCATCCTGTTAATTGTACAATTTAATTACATAACAGAATGGGCTTACCAATGTCCACGCCGCAACAGTTTTATATAATGTTTTTAGCCGACCTCATTATGTTAGACTGGCAAATTAAAGTATTTAACTTATTTTATGATTCGTCGTTTTTATTATAACACTCTCAAGTTCAAAGCGCGATATGAATGTAACGTGGACACGAATTGATCGATCTTTTTGACTATAGCACAGTGTTCGGCAATTTGACACAGCGAAGTTTAAAATGTACAATGCAGTAGGTCGACTTTAAAATGCGTCACCCACTCAATTGTGTTATACATCAAATCTTTCGTATATTGAAAACGATTTGCTCTGCCAATTTGATGCAATTATCTCATTGAAAAACTAGGGTCATTAAATAGTTTTGGCTGCAATTTAAATGTTGATCGAGGGCTGACTTTGCAACCCATGTCTTCGAGATACTGTTTTGTAAAGCGTACACCTAGTACGGGCAACCGGGACACTAAACTAAACACTGAAAAACTATACTAGACACTCTTGGGGAACCAAACCAAATTGTTTGGTTCCCCAAGAGTGTAAAGACCGACACTTTGGAACGGTTTGCCAGAATACATTCATAAGCAGGCTGTTAATGCTAGCAGTGTGAATAGGTTAAAAAAATTGACATCTATCTGGCGACGACGGGTTATACGTAGAAGGAATGTTAGTGGACTTCGATTTACGTGGTTGCATTTAGTGATTAAGAGATGCAATGAATGCGACACCTACCCAGACGTTCGTACCTGGCTAACGAGAAATATGCTCAAGCTGAATGAGGAGAAGACGGAAGTGATCTTGTTCACATCCAAACACGGACTTAAATCACTATCTAACATTACTGTTACCGTCGGGGAACAACAACAACTACAATCATCTTCCGTCCGCGATCTTGGGGTTATCTACGATCAACACCTGAATATGAGTCAGCATGTTCGTTCGGTATGTCGAACAGGGTATTACCACCTGAGGAATATTGGGAGAATTCGACGATATCTCACCCAAGATGCAACAAAAACACTGGTACATGCGTTGGTGACCTCAAGATTGGATTACTGCAACAACTCGCTACTTTACGGTTTGCCCGCGAATCATCTTGCGAAGATGCAACGTCTACAGAATGCTTGCGCGCGTGTCATCACAAGAACCGGTCGCCGCTCACACATCACTCCTGTTCTAAAAGAACTTCACTGGCTTCCAGTCCACCGCCGAATAGAGTATAAGATCTTGTCACACACCTATCGTGCGATACACCACCAATCGCCAGTCTACCTGAGTGATCTACTCTCCGTCTACAGACCAACACGCTCTTTACGGTCAGAATCAACTATCATGTTGACCGTGCCACGAACCAGAACTGTAACATATGGAGACAGAACTGTAACATATGGAGACATAACTTTTACTTTTTCATTGGTGCCTCAACGCTGCGGGAAAAATTCGATGTTTTTTCCTGACAAATATTCTTAGTCAGAGTATCACACCAGCCGCCTTAGTTTTAAATCTCGGAGTAACGTTTGATGAAAACTTCAATTTCAAACAACATATCTCAAAAACATGCCGTTGCTGTTTTACCATATCGGTGATCTTCGCCGTATCCGCCGGTTTTTATCACTTTCCGTTGCTAAAACCATCGCCACAGCTCTAGTAAGCAGCATACTGGACTACTGCAATTCCCTTCTTTACAATACCGCAAACAAGGACATAGCAAAACTTCAGCGTGTCCAAAATTGTTTAGCAAGGGTAGTCACGCGTTCTCTTCGTTTTTCTCGCTCAGTGCCGCTTCTAAAATCATTGCATTGGCTACCTGTGCACTATCGCATCATTTTCAATTTTTTACAATAGCCTATCAAGCATTCTCATCTACACAACCAGCATATCCAGCAAAAAATGTCAGACAGCTACGCTCAACCATTAGTAGGCCTAACCCTCTTTACATCCCTAGGGTGAAAACGAAAGCCGGGACCCGAACTTTCTCGGTTGCCGCACCAACGGTGTGGAATTCGCTTCCTGCCAGTGTTAAATCACAAGGTAATATAGTTTCATTCCGCCGACATCTAAAAACCTATCTCTTTAATGCTGCCTATCCTCCTTAGCCTTCCAGCTTCTTCATCCATCCGTTGACGACTCACGCATTGCTTACGATTTTCATAATTGATTAATCCCTTGGTTTTGTCGCGCCACTGAGCTTGATTTTCGAGGATATTTGCGCAACGCAAAAGAAGTTATTACTATTATTATATTATTATTATTATATATATATATACTTTTTTAATATTTCCATTTTGTTTTATCATATGTATTGATACATCTTATTATATCTGTTTATTAAATGCAACGATGTATATTAATTTTAAAAGAGTAAAATTCGTTTGCCGCAATCAGTCATAGTTTCTGTTTGGAGACGTCACATGTCGTCTGTATCGTAGAGAAAACTCAGCAGAAATGTCTTAGCCTTATTCTCAATGGCTTGTTATGTTCAACGTTTCCCCCTGATAATCTGTTTAAAACTAATGGCAGTCTAGCCACAAACAGTTTATCAAAACAGACATAGCTCAGAAAAACACGCTAGAACAAACATCAGTTGCATTGCTTTGTGTTCTGTTTCCACCTTTTGAATAGTAATGAAACGTGTCGCCACCTAGCGGGAGACAGTGAAATCGTTTTTGAAGTTAGAACATTATTTTCTAACTTCAAAAGAATGCATATTCTAACAGATTGTGACGTTTTAATGTTTTTTAAATAAGTGTTCTATATGCTTGACAGAATGGATACGGGAAATGGTTTCATAGATCATTTTATAATAGTCTGCCTACGTTCTACACACGTGCCTTATAAACACCACATTCATAAATGATCGGGATATATAACTGTAAAAAACGTCGAAAAAACCCGAGAAAACGTTAATTGTACAATTGATATGCAAAACAAAATGGACTTACCAATTTGCACACGTCAACACATTTATAAAAACATTAGCCGAACTCATTATGTTAGAGTGGCAAACTAAAGTATTTAACTTATTTTATGATTCGTTGTTTTTATAATAATTCTCTCAAGTTCAAAGCGCGATATGAATGTAACGTGGACAAGAATTCATCGACCTTATTGACTACAGCACAGTGTTCGGCAATTTGACGCAGCGAAGTTTAATATTTACAATGTAGTAGGTCTACGTTAAAATGCGTCACCCACTCAATTGTGTTATACATCAAATCTTTCGTATATTGAAAACGATTTCCTCAGCCAATTTGATGCATTTATCTTATTGAAAACTACGGTCATTAAATTGTTTTGGCTGCGTTTTAAATGTTGGTCGAGGGGTAGCTTTGCAGCCCATGTCTTCGATATAATGTTTTGTACACCGAACACCTAGTACAGGCAACCGGGACACTGAATTTAAGACTGAACGACTATACTAGACACTCTTGACGAACCAAACCAAATTGCTTGGCGACCCAAATTTGGCTCGGGACCCAGGAGTTATGAATTGCTGACCTAGATCACTTCGACGCAAATGTTTGTTAGGAAATTGCCTTTATTTTTAAATATGCTAACACAACACGGCGTCGTTGATTGATTTATTGACTATTGACCAGCCAACAAAACAAAGATGGCGGCGGATACAGTTAACGATGTCGTACAATGTCGACATCCGTCGTCGGATATATTGCGCTAACATTCCGATAGTAATAATAAGGAGACAGGTAACGCGTGAGTAAACACGTTAATAAATGCGCAAACGTTTCCGTGAAAGTTACTTTTACATATTCGACAAGGGCCGGGTGCATCGAAAACAGCCATAGTATACGATACAATTTGAAACACACGCAGTTTTGGATTATCAGACTGTCTGTCGGGTCAACTCGAGTTTGACTGCTGTGTTGGCGTGTCGAACCTTGAGCTAATTAGTTCTCTCAACTTTGGTTTAGTTCACTCAGCGTTGCTCCAGGTCACTCGAACGTATAATCGAGTACGTGGCTATAGACAGTGATGGATTTATGTGTACGAAAAGTCTTCGCGTGATTGCAGTGAGGCCGCGTCTTTCCCAGATAACTTCCAGCGTGCAAAGTTGAAAATGCTTTGAACAGTCCCAGTGGTTGGCTATTGCACTATATAGGAACTGTTTTTTAAGACAAGCACGATGACGGAATGAATCAATAAAACCGTTTTGAGAGATCAGTGTTCTAGATAATGTCATCATCCTGTTAATTGTACAATTTAATTACATAACAGAATGGGCTTACCAATGTCCACGCCGCAACAGTTTTATATAATGTTTTTAGCCGACCTCATTATGTTAGACTGGCAAATTAAAGTATTTAACTTATTTTATGATTCGTCGTTTTTATTATAACACTCTCAAGTTCAAAGCGCGATATGAATGTAACGTGGACAAGAATTGATCGATCTTTTTGACTATAGCACAGTGTTCGGCAATTTGACACAGCGAAGTTTAAAATTTACAATGCAGTAGGTCGACTTTAAAATGCGTCACCCACTCAATTGTGTTATACATCAAATCTTTCGTATATTGAAAACGATTTGCTCTGCCAATTTGATGCAATTATCTTATTGAAAAACTACGGTCATTAAATAGTTTTGGCTGCAATTTAAATGTTGGTCGAGGGCTGACTTTGCAACCCATGTCTTCGAGATACTGTTTTGTAAAGCGTACACCTAGTACAGGCAACCGGGACACTAAACTAAACACTGAAAAACTATACTAGACACTCTTGGGGAACCAAACCAAATTGTTTGGTTCCCCAAGAGTGTCAAGACCGACACTTTGGAACGGTTTGCCAGAATACATTCATAAGCAGGCTGTTAATGCTAGCAGTGTGAATAGGTTAAAAAAAATTGACATCTATCTGGCGACGACGGGTTATACGTAGAAGGACTGTTAGTGGACTTCGATTTACGTGGTTGCATTTAGTGATTAAGAGATGCAATGAATGCGACACCTACCCAGACGTTCGTACCTGGCTAACGAGAAATATGCTCAAGCTGAATGAGGAGAAGACGGAAGTGATCTTGTTCACATCCAAACACGGACTTAAATCACTATCTAACATTACTGTTACCGTCGGGGAACAACAACAACTACAATCATCTTCCGTCCGCGATCTTGGGGTTATCTACGATCAACACCTGAATATGAGTCAGCATGTTCGTTCGGTATGTCGAACAGGGTATTACCACCTGAGGAATATTGGGAGAATTCGACGATATCTCACCCAAGATGCAACAAAAACACTGGTACATGCGTTGGTGACCTCAAGATTGGATTACTGCAACAACTCGCTACTTTACGGTTTGCCCGCGAATCATCTTGCGAAGATGCAACGTCTACAGAATGCTTGCGCGCGTGTCATCACAAGAACCGGTCGCCGCTCACACATCACTCCTGTTCTAAAAGAACTTCACTGGCTTCCAGTCCACCGCCGAATAGAGTATAAGATCTTGTCACACACCTATCGTGCGATACACCACCAATCGCCAGTCTACCTGAGTGATCTACTCTCCGTCTACAGACCAACACGCTCTTTACGGTCAGAATCAACTATCATGTTGACCGTGCCACGAACCAGAACTGTAACATATGGAGACAGAACTGTAACATATGGAGACAGAACTGTAACATATGGAGACATAACTTTTACTTTTTCATTGGTGCCTCAACGCTGCGGGAAAAATTCGATGTTTTTTCCTGACAAATATTCTTAGTCAGAGTATCACACCAGCCGCCTTAGTTTTAAATCTCGGAGTAACGTTTGATGAAAACTTCAATTTCAAACAACATATCTCGAAAACATGCCGTTGCTGTTTTACCATATCGGTGATCTTCGCCGTATCCGCCGGTTTTTATCACTTTTCGTTGCTAAAACCATCGCCACAGCTCTAGTAAGCAGCATACTGGACTACTGCAATTCCCTTCTTTACAATACCGCAAACAAGGACATAGCAAAACTTCAGCGTGTCCAAAATTGTTTAGCAAGGGTAGTCACGCGTTCTCTTCGTTTTTCTCGCTCAGTGCCGCTTCTAAAATCATTGCATTGGCTACCTGTGCACTATCGCATCATTTTCAATTTTTTACAATAGCCTATCAAGCATTCTCATCTACACAACCAGCATATCCAGCAAACAATGTCAGACAGCTACGCTCAACCATTAGTAGGCCTAGCCCTCTTTACATCCCTAGGGTGAAAACGAAAGCCGGGACCCGAACTTTCTCGGTTGCCGCACCAACGGTGTGGAATTCGCTTCCTGCCAGTGTTAAATCACAAAGTAATATAGTTTCATTCCGCCGACATCTAAAAACCTATCTCTTTACTGCTGCCCATCCTCCTTAGCCTTCTAGCTTCTTCATCCATCCGTTGACGACTCACGCATTGCTTTCGATTTTCATAATTGATTAATCCCTTGGTTTTGTCGCGCCACTGAGCTTGATTTTCGAGGATATTTGCGCAACGCAAAAGAAGTTATTACTATTATTATATTATTATTATTATATATATATATATATATATATATATATATATATATATATATATATATATATATATATATATATATATATATACTTTTTAAATATTTCCATATTGTTTTATCGTATGTATTGATATATCTTATGATATCTGTTTATTAAATGCAACGATGTATATTAATTTTAAAAGAGTAAAATTCGTTTGCCGCAATCAGTCATAATTTCTGTTTGGAGACGTCACATGTCGTCTATATCGTAGAGAAAACTCAGCAGAAATTTCTTAGCCTTATTCTCAATGGCTTGTTATGTTCAACGTTTTCCCCTGATAATCTGTTTAAAACTAATGGCAGTCTAGCCACAAACAGTTCATCAAAACAGACATAGCTCAGAAAAACAGGCTAGAACAAACATCAGTTGCATTGTTTTGTCTTCTGTTTCCACCTTTTGAATAGTAATCAAACGTGTCGCCACCTAGCGGGAGACAGTGAAATCGTTTTTGAAGTTAGAACATTATTTTCTAACTTCAAAAGAATGCATATTCTAACAGATTGTGACGTTTTAAGTGTTTTTAAAAAAAATAAGTGTTCTATACGCTTAACAGTGGATACGGGAAATGGTTGATAGATCATTTTATAATAGTCTGTCTACGTTCTATACACGTGCCTTATAAACACCTCATTTTCATAAATGATCAGGATATATAACTGTAAATTTGGTCCGCAAAGCAATATTCCATAATTAATTGAATGAGCAATTACAGTTTGGCGTGAATAAACGCATTAATCTCAAAATGGCATCCGTCCGATAATCTATGGCAGATGCCATAGTTGGTCTCATGGGGCTACAGTGCGAATAGCTACAAAGAGAGGGAAGACCTGTATCATTACAGGCAGCACATAGAAGAAAGTAGTCGAGGTCATGGCAAGACTGGTATAGTGCCTTTCAACCAACCTGTTCAAAGAAGAGAGGGCACACAAAAAGTCGAGAAAAAAACGAGAAAACGTCAAAAAAAAACGACACAGAAGGAAGATGTAACTCTATATCTGTATTTTTCGGTTGTATTCCAACAGCAGAAAAAGCGAAAACTGGGTGCAGTGCTCGGAGTGTGGCTAGTGGGCACACCGTGCGTGGGCCGGGTATGGGCGTGGCGGGTCTTTTTTGTGGTGCTTCCCGCACTACGAATCTCATCCCATAAAAGCTGACATGTATGTGAACACTTACCACAGTTCAGTTCGTCCGACCCATCGCCACAGTCGTCTTTTTTATCACACACCGACTCCAGTTTAATGCATTTCTTGTTGGCGCATGGGAACTGTTGATCACCGTCACAACCTGGAAATTAAACCAGAGTACCTGCTCATTTACTGCAATAATCTATAGGTATTTTAGATAAATAACATTCGCTTGCCCCAATCAGGCATAGCTTCTGTTTTGAGACGTCATGTGTCGTCTATATCGTAGACAACATACATCAGATATTTCTTTGCCTTATTCACTATGGCTAATAATATTCAACGTTTCCCATGATAATTTGTTTTAAGCTAATGGCAGTCTACCCAGAAACAGTTTATCAAAACAGACATACCTCAGAACAATACGTTAGAACAATTGTATACCCGAGTTGCATTGTTTTGTCTTCTGTGACCACCTAGTGAATGGTAGCGAAACGTATCGCCACCTAGCGGGAGACAATGAAATCGTTTTCGAAATTATAACGTTGTTTTCTAACTTCAAAAGAATGCATATTCTAAAAGATTGTGACGTCTTTAATTGTTGTTAAGTAAACGTTCTATATGCTTAACATATCGGATACGTGAAATCGTTTCATGTATCATTCTGTAAAAGTCTGTCTACGTTCTGCACATCGCCGACACCGGCAATTACATTGTTTTTGCGGACAGCTCAACAACTCTGTAAAGTGAGCCCCTCGTGTCACAGTATTCCTGCTGTGCAATGCAGTCAAAACAACGGTAGTAGTATTTACAGATCCGTCGGGGAAAACAATTCAACGAGGTAGTTGTTTGTTTAGCTCGAATTTTCAAAACGGTCATTAACACATATGTGTCTTAAATTAAAATAATTTATGTGCCTTATAAACACCACAATTTCATAAATGATCAGGACATATAATTTTATCCCCTAAGTCCATAAATAGTTGAATGAGCAATTACAGTTTGACGTGAATAAACGCTTTAATCTCAAAATGGCCCCGACTGATCATCTAAGGCAGAAGCGGCTACAGTGCAAAAAGCTATAAAGATATGAAGACCTGTATCAAGACAGGTAGCCCATTCAAGAAAGAAGTCGAGGTCATGGCAAGACTGGTAAAGTGCCTTTCAACCAACCGTTTCAAAGAAGAGAGGGCACAAAAACGCGAAAACGTGAAAGAAAAAGAAGACAGAGAAGGAAGACTGTAAGACTATATCTGTATTGTTCAGAATTGTATTCCAACAGCAGAAAAGGCAAAACCTGGGTGCAATGCGGGGAGTGTGGCCAGTGGGCACTCCGTGCGTGTGTCGGTTTTGGGCGTGGCGTGTCTATGTGCGAGATATCGTCAACGATTTAGTGGTATCGCATATCGTTGTGAAACGGTACACTTTGGTTTTCATATATGGCAAAATAATAAAATGGTTATCTTTTTAAAAAGACGTATGGCGTATACTATTTATTAAGATAGGGAAACTAGATTGTGCACATACGACAAGACACATAGCTAGGAAGTGTAGCATAATTTAACTTGTTTTGTACACGAATGTCTAATGAAGGTCGATCGGCACTTAAGGGGCCCACTTTACCCGCCCTTCCCCTACATCTCATCGCACAAAAGCTGACAATTATGGAACACATACCACAGTCCATTTCGTCCGAATCATCGCCACAATCGTTTTTGCCATCACACACCAGTGTCTTTCCAATGCAGTTTCCATTGACGCAAGTGAACTGCTCAGCTTCACAGCCTGTAAGTTATGCCAGATTAACTTCCGCATGTTGTGCATAGGGAAATCAAATAAATTGTTTCATATATCTTAGTATCATTTAGTCTGTCATCGTTCGTGGTCCTTTGGTGGCTGCGACTCAAATGTATTGTTCGGAAATTGCTTGGCGGCCCACACGTTCTTAGAGTAAATTGATTATACTAAATGTAGGAATGAGTAAGTAGGCATACTATAAATATTAAATCAGATGTTTTCTCAGTATGATGAGCACAAGGAATCACTAACACAACCCTGCGTCGTTCATTGATTTATTGACTATTTACCAGCCAACAAAACAAAGATGGCGGCGGATACAGTTAACGATGTCGTACGATAACGACATCCGTCGTCGGATATATTGCGCTAACATTCCGATAGTAATAATAAGGAGACAGGTAACGCGGGCGTCAACACGTTGACAAATGCGCAAACGTTTCCGTGAAAGTTAGTTTTACATATTCGACAAGGGCCGGGTGCATCGAAAACAGCCATAGTATACGATACAATTTGAAACACACGCAGTTTTGGATTATCAGACTGTCTGTCGGGTCAACTCGAGTTTGACTGCTATGTTGGCGTGTCGAACCTTGAGCTAATTAGTTCTCTCAACTTTGGTTTAGTTCATTCAGCATTGCTCCAGGTCGATCGAACGTATAAACAAGTACATGGCTATAGACACTGATGAATGTATATGTACGAAAAGTCTTCGCGTGATTGCAGTGTGGCCGAGTCTTTCGCAGAGAACTAATGTGACTGTATTCGACTGACAAGTCTTTCAGCGTGTAAAGTTGAAAGTGCTTTGAACAGTTGCAGTGGTTGGCTATTGCAGTATATAGGAACTGTTTTTAAGACAAGCAAGATGACGGAGTGAATCAATAAAACTACTTTGAGAGATCAATGTGCGAGAGAATGTCATCGTCCTGTTAGCTGTACACTGTACATGCATAACAAAATGGACTTACCAATTTGCACACGTCAACACTTTTATATAATTTTTCTTAGCCGACCTCATTATGTTAGAGTAGCAAATTAAAGTATTTAACTTATCTTATGATTCGTCGTTTTTATTATAATACTCTCGATTTCAAGGCGCGATTTGAATGTAACGTGGACAAGAATTGATCGACCTTATTGACTACAGCACAGTATTCGGCAATTTGACACAGCGATGCTATTAAACACGACCGAATGTTCACGTTCCGTACATTTACATTGCAGTAGGTCTACTTTAAAATGCGTCACCCACTCAATTGTGTTATAAATCAAATCTTTCGTATATTGAAAACAATTTGCTGTGCCAATTTGATGCATTTATCTTATTGAAAAACTACGGTCATTAAATAGTTTTGGCTGCAATTTAAATGTTGGTCGAGGGCTGACTTTGCAACCCATGTCTTCGAGATACTGTTTTGCAAAAGCGTACACCTAGTACAGCCACCCGGGACACTAAATTAAACACTGAAAAACTATACTAGACACTCTTGGGGAACCAAACCAAATTGTTTGGCGACCCAAATTTGGGTCGCGACGCAGGAGTTAAGAATCGCTGCCCTAGATCGCTTCAGCTCGCTGGCATTCCCGATGTCAAGACCGACACTTTGGAACGGTTTGCCAGAATACATTCATCAGCAGGCTGTTAATGCTAGCAGTGTGAATAGGTTAAAAAAAAGTAGAAAATGCTTTGAACAGTCCCAGTGGTTGGCTATTGCACTATATAGGAACTGTTTTTTAAGACAAGCACGATGACGGAATGAATCAATAAAACCGTTTTGAGAGATCAGTGTTCTAGATAATGTCATCATCCTGTTAATTGTACAATTTAATTACATAACAGAATGGGCTTACCAATTTCCACGCCGCAACACTTTTAGATAATGTTTTTAGCCTACCTCATTATGTTAGAGTGGCAAATTAAAGTATTTAACTTATTTTATGATTCGTCGTTTTTATTATAACACTCTCAAGTTCAAAGCGCGATATGAATGTAACGTGGACAAGAATTGATCGACCTTTTTGACTACAGCACAGTGTTCGGCAATTTGACACAGCGAAGTTTAATATTTACAATGTAGTAGGTCTACGTTAAAATGCGCCACCCACTCAATTGTGTTATACATCAAATCTTTCGTATATTGAAAACGATTTCCTCAGCCAATTTGATGCATTTATCTTATTGAAAACTACGGTCATAAAATTGTTTTGGCTGCGTTTTAAATGTTGGTCGAGGGCTAGCTCTGCAGCCCATGTCTTCGATATAATGTTTTGTACACCGAACACCTAGTACACGCAACCGGGATGTCATCATCCTGTTAATTGTACAATTTAATTACATAACAGAATAGGCTTACCAATTTCCACGCCGCAACACTTTTATATAATGTTTTTAGCCGACCTCATTATGTTAGAGTGGCAAATTAAATTATTTAACTTATTTTATGATTCGTCGTTTTTATTATAACACTCTCAAGCTCAAAGCGCGAACGTGGACAAGAATTGATCGATCTTTTTGACTACAGCACAGTGTTCGGCAATTTGACAGAGCGATGTTTAAAATTTACAATGCAGTAGGTCGACTTTAAAATGCGCCACCCACTCAATTGTGTTATACATCAAATCTTTCGTATATTGAAAACGATTTGCTCTGCCAATTTGATGCAATTATCTTATTGAAAAACTACGGTCATTAAATAGTTTTGGCTGCAATTTAAATGTTGGTCGAGGGCTGACTTTGCAACCCATGTCTTCGAGATACTGTTTTGCAAAAGCGTACACCTAGTACAGCCAACCGGGACACTAAATTAAACACTGAAAAACTATACTAGACACTCTTGGGGAACCAAACCAAATTGTTTGGCGACCCAAATTTGGGTCGCGACGCAGGAGTTAAGAATCGCTGCCCTAGATCGCTTCGGTACGCTGGCATTCCCGATGTCAAGACCGACACTTTGGAACGGTTTGCCAGAATACATTCATCAGCAGGCTGTTAATGCTAGCAGTGTGAATAGGTTAAAAAAAAGTAGAAAATGCTTTGAACAGTCCCAGTGGTTGGCTATTGCACTATATAGGAACTGTTTTTTAAGACAAGCACGATGACGGAATGAATCAATAAAACCGTTTTGAGAGATCAGTGTTCTAGATAATGTCATCATCCTGTTAATTGTACAATTTAATTACATAACAGAATGGGCTTACCAATTTCCACGCCGCAACACTTTTAGATAATGTTTTTAGCCTACCTCATTATGTTAGAGTGGCAAATTAAAGTATTTAACTTATTTTATGATTCGTCGTTTTTATTATAACACTCTCAAGTTCAAAGCGCGATATGAATGTAACGTGGACAAGAATTGATCGACCTTTTTGACTACAGCACAGTGTTCGGCAATTTGACACAGCGAAGTTTAATATTTACAATGTAGTAGGTCTACGTTAAAATGCGTCACCCACTCAATTGTGTTATACATCAAATCTTTCGTATATTGAAAACGATTTCCTCAGCCAATTTGATGCATTTATCTTATTGAAAACTACGGTCATAAAATAGTTTTGGCTGCATTTTAAATGTTGGTCGAGGGCTAGCTCTGCAGCCCATGTCTTCGATATAATGTTTTGTACACCGAACACCTAGTACACGCAACCGGGATGTCATCATCCTGTTAATTGTACAATTTAATTACATAACAGAATAGGCTTACCAATTTCCACGCCGCAACACTTTTATATAATGTTTTTAGCCGACCTCATTATGTTAGAGTGGCAAATTAAATTATTTAACTTATTTTATGATTCGTCGTTTTTATTATAACACTCTCAAGCTCAAAGCGCGAACGTGGACAAGAATTGATCGATCTTTTTGACTACAGCACAGTGTTCGGCAATTTGACAGAGCGATGTTTAAAATTTACAATGCAGTAGGTCGACTTTAAAATGCGCCACCCACTCAATTGTGTTATACATCAAATCTTTCGTATATTGAAAACGATTTGCTCTGCCAATTTGATGCAATTATCTTATTGAAAAACTACGGTCATTAAATAGTTTTGGCTGCAATTTAAATGTTGGTCGAGGGCTGACTTTGCAACCCATGTCTTCGAGATACTGTTTTGCAAAAGCGTACACCTAGTACAGCCAACCGGGACACTAAATTAAACACTGAAAAACTATACTAGACACTCTTGGGGAACCAAACCAAATTGTTTGGCGACCCAAATTTGGGTCGCGACGCAGGAGTTAAGAATCGCTGCCCTAGATCGCTTCGGTACGCTGGCATTCCCGATGTCAAGACCGACACTTTGGAACGGTTTGCCAGAATACATTCATCAGCAGGCTGTTAATGCTAGCAGTGTGAATAGGTTACAAAAAAAGTAGAAAATGCTTTGAACAGACCCAGTGGTTGGCTATTGCACTATATAGGAACTGTTTTTTAAGACAAGCACGATGACGGAATGAATCAATAAAACCGTTTTGAGAGATCAGTGTTCTAGATAATGTCATCATCCTGTTAATTGTACAATTTAATTACATAACAGAATGGGCTTACCAATTTCCACGCCGCAACACTTTTAGATAATGTTTTTAGCCTACCTCATTATGTTAGAGTGGCAAATTAAAGTATTTAACTTATTTTATGATTCGTCGTTTTTATTATAACACTCTCAAGTTCAAAGCGCGATATGAATGTAACGTGGACAAGAATTGATCGACCTTTTTGTCTACAGCACAGTGTTCGGCAATTTGACACAGCGAAGTTTAATATTTACAATGTAGTAGGTCTACGTTAAAATGCGTCACCCACTCAATTGTGTTATACATCAAATCTTTCGTATATTGAAAACGATTTCCTCAGCCAATTTGATGCATTTATCTTATTGAAAACTACGGTCATAAAATTGTTTTGGCTGCGTTTTAAATGTTGGTCGAGGGCTAGCTCTGCAGCCCATGTCTTCGATATAATGTTTTGTACACCGAACACCTAGTACACGCAACCGGGATGTCATCATCCTGTTAATTGTACAATTTAATTACATAACAGAATAGGCTTACCAATTTCCACGCCGCAACACTTTTATATAATGTTTTTAGCCGACCTCATTATGTTAGAGTGGCAAATTAAATTATTTAACTTATTTTATGATTCGTCGTTTTTATTATAACACTCTCAAGCTCAAAGCGCGAACGTGGACAAGAATTGATCGATCTTTTTGACTACAGCACAGTGTTCGGCAATTTGACAGAGCGATGTTTAAAATTTACAATGCAGTAGGTCGACTTTAAAATGCGCCACCCACTCAATTGTGTTATACATCAAATCTTTCGTATATTGAAAACGATTTGCTCTGCCAATTTGATGCAATTATCTTATTGAAAAACTACGGTCATTAAATAGTTTTGGCTGCAATTTAAATGTTGGTCGAGGGCTGACTTTGCAACCCATGTCTTCGAGATACTGTTTTGCAAAAGCGTACACCTAGTACAGCCAACCGGGACACTAAATTAAACACTGAAAAACTATACTAGACACTCTTGGGGAACCAAACCAAATTGTTTGGCGACCCAAATTTGGGTCGCGACGCAGGAGTTAAGAATCGCTGCCCTAGATCGCTTCGGTACGCTGGCATTCCCGATGTCAAGACCGACACTTTGGAACGGTTTGCCAGAATACATTCATCAGCAGGCTGTTAATGCTAGCAGTGTGAATAGGTTAAAAAAAAGTAGAAAATGCTTTGAACAGTCCCAGTGGTTGGCTATTGCACTATATAGGAACTGTTTTTTAAGACAAGCACGATGACGGAATGAATCAATAAAACCGTTTTGAGAGATCAGTGTTCTAGATAATGTCATCATCCTGTTAATTGTACAATTTAATTACATAACAGAATGGGCTTACCAATTTCCACGCCGCAACACTTTTAGATAATGTTTTTAGCCTACCTCATTATGTTAGAGTGGCAAATTAAA
This sequence comes from Oasisia sp. SBJ-2009, assembly GCA_964017155.1. Taxonomy (NCBI): domain Eukaryota; kingdom Metazoa; phylum Annelida; class Polychaeta; order Sabellida; family Siboglinidae; genus Oasisia; species Oasisia sp. SBJ-2009. Next base: position 3,017,554 of record OZ024864.1, on the reverse strand, counting down.
GTATTTAACTTATTTTATGATTCGTCGTTTTTATTATAACACTCTCAAGTTCAAAGCGCGATATGAATGTAACGTGGAAAAGAATTGATCGACCTTTTTGACTACAGCACAGTGTTCGGCAATTTGACACAGCGAAGTTTAATATTTACAATGTAGTAGGTCTACGTTAAAATGCGTCACCCACTCAATTGTGTTATACATCAAATCTTTCGTATATTGAAAACGATTTCCTCAGCCAATTTGATGCATTTATCTTATTGAAAACTACGGTCATAAAATTGTTTTGGCTGCATTTTAAATGTTGGTCGAGGGCTAGCTCTGCAGCCCATGTCTTCGATATAATGTTTTGTACACCGAACACCTAGTACACGCAACCGGGATGTCATCATCCTGTTAATTGTACAATTTAATTACATAACAGAATAGGCTTACCAATTTCCACGCCGCAACACTTTTATATAATGTTTTTAGCCGACCTCATTATGTTAGAGTGGCAAATTAAATTATTTAACTTATTTTATGATTCGTCGTTTTTATTATAACACTCTCAAGCTCAAAGCGCGAACGTGGACAAGAATTGATCGATCTTTTTGACTACAGCACAGTGTTCGGCAATTTGACAGAGCGATGTTTAAAATTTACAATGCAGTAGGTCGACTTTAAAATGCGTCACCCACTCAATTGTGTTATACATCAAATCTTTCGTATATTGAAAACGATTTGCTCTGCCAATTTGATGCAATTATCTTATTGATAAACTACGGTCATTAAATAGTTTTGGCTGCAATTTAAATGTTGGTCGAGGGCTGACTTTGCAACCCATGTCTTCGAGATACTGTTTTGCAAAAGCGTACACCTAGTACAGCCAACCGGGACACTAAATTAAACACTGAAAAACTATACTAGACACTCTTGGGGAACCAAACCAAATTGTTTGGCGACCCAAATTTGGGTCGCGACGCAGGAGTTAAGAATCGCTGCCCTAGATCGCTTCGGTACGCTGGCATTCCCGATGTCAAGACCGACACTTTGGAACGGTTTGCCAGAATACATTCATCAGCAGGCTGTTAATGCTAGCAGTGTGAATAGGTTAAAAAAAAAGTAGAAAATGCTTTGAACAGACCCAGTGGTTGGCTATTGCACTATATAGGAACTGTTTTTTAAGACAAGCACGATGACGGAATGAATCAATAAAACCGTTTTGAGAGATCAGTGTTCTAGATAATGTCATCATCCTGTTAATTGTACAATTTAATTACATAACAGAATGGACTTACCAATTTCCACGCCGCAACACTTTTAGATAATGTTTTTAGCCTACCTCATTATGTTAGAGTGGCAAATTAAAGTATTTAACTTATTTTATGATTCGTCGTTTTTATTATAACACTCTCAAGTTCAAAGCGCGATATGAATGTAACGTGGACAAGAATTGATCGACCTTTTTGACTACAGCACAGTGTTCGGCAATTTGACACAGCGAAGTTTAATATTTACAATGTAGTAGGTCTACGTTAAAATGCGTCACCCACTCAATTGTGTTATACATCAAATCTTTCGTATATTGAAAACGATTTCCTCAGCCAATTTGATGCATTTATCTTATTGAAAACTACGGTCATAAAATAGTTTTGGCTGCGTTTTAAATGTTGGTCGAGGGCTAGCTCTGCAGCCCATGTCTTCGATATAATGTTTTGTACACCGAACACCTAGTACACGCAACCGGGATGTCATCATCCTGTTAATTGTACAATTTAATTACATAACAGAATAGGCTTACCAATTTCCACGCCGCAACACTTTTATATAATGTTTTTAGCCGACCTCATTATGTTAGAGTGGCAAATTAAATTATTTAACTTATTTTATGATTCGTCGTTTTTATTATAACACTCTCAAGCTCAAAGCGCGAACGTGGACAAGAATTGATCGATCTTTTTGACTACAGCACAGTGTTCGGCAATTTGACAGAGCGATGTTTAAAATTTACAATGCAGTAGGTCGACTTTAAAATGCGCCACCCACTCAATTGTGTTATACATCAAATCTTTCGTATATTGAAAACGATTTGCTCTGCCAATTTGATGCAATTATCTTATTGAAAAACTACGGTCATTAAATAGTTTTGGCTGCAATTTAAATGTTGGTCGAGGGCTGACTTTGCAACCCATGTCTTCGAGATACTGTTTTGCAAAAGCGTACACCTAGTACAGCCAACCGGGACACTAAATTAAACACTGAAAAACTATACTAGACACTCTTGGGGAACCAAACCAAATTGTTTGGCGACCCAAATTTGGGTCGCGACGCAGGAGTTAAGAATCGCTGCCCTAGATCGCTTCGGTACGCTGGCATTCCCGATGTCAAGACCGACACTTTGGAACGGTTTGCCAGAATACATTCATCAGCAGGCTGTTAATGCTAGCAGTGTGAATAGGTTACAAAAAAAGTAGAAAATGCTTTGAACAGACCCAGTGGTTGGCTATTGCACTATATAGGAACTGTTTTTTAAGACAAGCACGATGACGGAATGAATCAATAAAACCGTTTTGAGAGATCAGTGTTCTAGATAATGTCATCATCCTGTTAATTGTACAATTTAATTACATAACAGAATGGGCTTACCAATTTCCACGCCGCAACACTTTTAGATAATGTTTTTAGCCTACCTCATTATGTTAGAGTGGCAAATTAAAGTATTTAACTTATTTTATGATTCGTCGTTTTTATTATAACACTCTCAAGTTCAAAGCGCGATATGAATGTAACGTGGACAAGAATTGATCGACCTTTTTGTCTACAGCACAGTGTTCGGCAATTTGACACAGCGAAGTTTAATATTTACAATGTAGTAGGTCTACGTTAAAATGCGTCACCCACTCAATTGTGTTATACATCAAATCTTTCGTATATTGAAAACGATTTCCTCAGCCAATTTGATGCATTTATCTTATTGAAAACTACGGTCATAAAATTGTTTTGGCTGCGTTTTAAATGTTGGTCGAGGGCTAGCTCTGCAGCCCATGTCTTCGATATAATGTTTTGTACACCGAACACCTAGTACACGCAACCGGGATGTCATCATCCTGTTAATTGTACAATTTAATTACATAACAGAATAGGCTTACCAATTTCCACGCCGCAACACTTTTATATAATGTTTTTAGCCGACCTCATTATGTTAGAGTGGCAAATTAAATTATTTAACTTATTTTATGATTCGTCGTTTTTATTATAACACTCTCAAGCTCAAAGCGCGAACGTGGACAAGAATTGATCGATCTTTTTGACTACAGCACAGTGTTCGGCAATTTGACAGAGCGATGTTTAAAATTTACAATGCAGTAGGTCGACTTTAAAATGCGCCACCCACTCAATTGTGTTATACATCAAATCTTTCGTATATTGAAAACGATTTGCTCTGCCAATTTGATGCAATTATCTTATTGAAAAACTACGGTCATTAAATAGTTTTGGCTGCAATTTAAATGTTGGTCGAGGGCTGACTTTGCAACCCATGTCTTCGAGATACTGTTTTGCAAAAGCGTACACCTAGTACAGCCAACCGGGACACTAAATTAAACACTGAAAAACTATACTAGACACTCTTGGGGAACCAAACCAAATTGTTTGGCGACCCAAATTTGGGTCGCGACGCAGGAGTTAAGAATCGCTGCCCTAGATCGCTTCGGTACGCTGGCATTCCCGATGTCAAGACCGACACTTTGGAACGGTTTGCCAGAATACATTCATCAGCAGGCTGTTAATGCTAGCAGTGTGAATAGGTTAAAAAAAAGTAGAAAATGCTTTGAACAGACCCAGTGGTTGGCTATTGCACTATATAGGAACTGTTTTTTAAGACAAGCACGATGACGGAATGAATCAATAAAACCGTTTTGAGAGATCAGTGTTCTAGATAATGTCATCATCCTGTTAATTGTACAATTTAATTACATAACAGAATGGGCTTACCAATTTCCACGCCGCAACACTTTTAGATAATGTTTTTAGCCTACCTCATTATGTTAGAGTGGCAAATTAAAGTATTTAACTTATTTTATGATTCGTCGTTTTTATTATAACACTCTCAAGTTCAAAGCGCGATATGAATGTAACGTGGACAAGAATTGATCGACCTTTTTGTCTACAGCACAGTGTTCGGCAATTTGACACAGCGAAGTTTAATATTTACAATGTAGTAGGTCTACGTTAAAATGCGTCACCCACTCAATTGTGTTATACATCAAATCTTTCGTATATTGAAAACGATTTCCTCAGCCAATTTGATGCATTTATCTTATTGAAAACTACGGTCATAAAATTGTTTTGGCTGCGTTTTAAATGTTGGTCGAGGGCTAGCTCTGCAGCCCATGTCTTCGATATAATGTTTTGTACACCGAACACCTAGTACACGCAACCGGGATGTCATCATCCTGTTAATTGTACAATTTAATTACATAACAGAATAGGCTTACCAATTTCCACGCCGCAACACTTTTATATAATGTTTTTAGCCGACCTCATTATGTTAGAGTGGCAAATTAAATTATTTAACTTATTTTATGATTCGTCGTTTTTATTATAACACTCTCAAGCTCAAAGCGCGAACGTGGACAAGAATTGATCGATCTTTTTGACTACAGCACAGTGTTCGGCAATTTGACAGAGCGATGTTTAAAATTTACAATGCAGTAGGTCGACTTTAAAATGCGCCACCCACTCAATTGTGTTATACATCAAATCTTTCGTATATTGAAAACGATTTGCTCTGCCAATTTGATGCAATTATCTTATTGAAAAACTACGGTCATGAAATAGTTTTGGCTGCAATTTAAATGTTGGTCGAGGGCTGACTTTGCAACCCATGTCTTCGAGATACTGTTTTGCAAAAGCGTACACCTAGTACAGCCAACCGGGACACTAAATTAAACACTGAAAAACTATACTAGACACTCTTGGGGAACCAAACCAAATTGTTTGGCGACCCAAATTTGGGTCGCGACGCAGGAGTTAAGAATCGCTGCCCTAGATCGCTTCGGTACGCTGGCATTCCCGATGTCAAGACCGACACTTTGGAACGGTTTGCCAGAATACATTCATCAGCAGGCTGTTAATGCTAGCAGTGTGAATAGGTTAAAAAAAAGTAGAAAATGCTTTGAACAGTCCCAGTGGTTGGCTATTGCACTATATAGGAACTGTTTTTTAAGACAAGCACGATGACGGAATGAATCAATAAAACCGTTTTGAGAGATCAGTGTTCTAGATAATGTCATCATCCTGTTAATTGTACAATTTAATTACATAACAGAATGGGCTTACCAATTTCCACGCCGCAACACTTTTAGATAATGTTTTTAGCCTACCTCATTATGTTAGAGTGGCAAATTAAAGTATTTAACTTATTTTATGATTCGTCGTTTTTATTATAACACTCTCAAGTTCAAAGCGCGATATGAATGTAACGTGGAAAAGAATTGATCGACCTTTTTGACTACAGCACAGTGTTCGGCAATTTGACACAGCGAAGTTTAATATTTACAATGTAGTAGGTCTACGTTAAAATGCGTCACCCACTCAATTGTGTTATACATCAAATCTTTCGTATATTGAAAACGATTTCCTCAGCCAATTTGATGCATTTATCTTATTGAAAACTACGGTCATAAAATTGTTTTGGCTGCATTTTAAATGTTGGTCGAGGGCTAGCTCTGCAGCCCATGTCTTCGATATAATGTTTTGTACACCGAACACCTAGTACACGCAACCGGGATGTCATCATCCTGTTAATTGTACAATTTAATTACATAACAGAATAGGCTTACCAATTTCCACGCCGCAACACTTTTATATAATGTTTTTAGCCGACCTCATTATGTTAGAGTGGCAAATTAAATTATTTAACTTATTTTATGATTCGTCGTTTTTATTATAACACTCTCAAGCTCAAAGCGCGAACGTGGACAAGAATTGATCGATCTTTTTGACTACAGCACAGTGTTCGGCAATTTGACAGAGCGATGTTTAAAATTTACAATGCAGTAGGTCGACTTTAAAATGCGTCACCCACTCAATTGTGTTATACATCAAATCTTTCGTATATTGAAAACGATTTGCTCTGCCAATTTGATGCAATTATCTTATTGATAAACTACGGTCATTAAATAGTTTTGGCTGCAATTTAAATGTTGGTCGAGGGCTGACTTTGCAACCCATGTCTTCGAGATACTGTTTTGCAAAAGCGTACACCTAGTACAGCCAACCGGGACACTAAATTAAACACTGAAAAACTATACTAGACACTCTTGGGGAACCAAACCAAATTGTTTGGCGACCCAAATTTGGGTCGCGACGCAGGAGTTAAGAATCGCTGCCCTAGATCGCTTCGGTACGCTGGCATTCCCGATGTCAAGACCGACACTTTGGAACGGTTTGCCAGAATACATTCATCAGCAGGCTGTTAATGCTAGCAGTGTGAATAGGTTAAAAAAAAAGTAGAAAATGCTTTGAACAGACCCAGTGGTTGGCTATTGCACTATATAGGAACTGTTTTTTAAGACAAGCACGATGACGGAATGAATCAATAAAACCGTTTTGAGAGATCAGTGTTCTAGATAATGTCATCATCCTGTTAATTGTACAATTTAATTACATAACAGAATGGACTTACCAATTTCCACGCCGCAACACTTTTAGATAATGTTTTTAGCCTACCTCATTATGTTAGAGTGGCAAATTAAAGTATTTAACTTATTTTATGATTCGTCGTTTTTATTATAACACTCTCAAGTTCAAAGCGCGATATGAATGTAACGTGGACAAGAATTGATCGACCTTTTTGACTACAGCACAGTGTTCGGCAATTTGACACAGCGAAGTTTAATATTTACAATGTAGTAGGTCTACGTTAAAATGCGTCACCCACTCAATTGTGTTATACATCAAATCTTTCGTATATTGAAAACGATTTCCTCAGCCAATTTGATGCATTTATCTTATTGAAAACTACGGTCATAAAATAGTTTTGGCTGCGTTTTAAATGTTGGTCGAGGGCTAGCTCTGCAGCCCATGTCTTCGATATAATGTTTTGTACACCGAACACCTAGTACACGCAACCGGGATGTCATCATCCTGTTAATTGTACAATTTAATTACATAACAGAATAGGCTTACCAATTTCCACGCCGCAACACTTTTATATAATGTTTTTAGCCGACCTCATTATGTTAGAGTGGCAAATTAAATTATTTAACTTATTTTATGATTCGTCGTTTTTATTATAACACTCTCAAGCTCAAAGCGCGAACGTGGACAAGAATTGATCGATCTTTTTGACTACAGCACAGTGTTCGGCAATTTGACAGAGCGATGTTTAAAATTTACAATGCAGTAGGTCGACTTTAAAATGCGCCACCCACTCAATTGTGTTATACATCAAATCTTTCGTATATTGAAAACGATTTCCTCAGCCAATTTGATGCATTTATCTTATTGAAAACTACGGTCATAAAATTGTTTTGGCTGCGTTTTAAATGTTGGTCGAGGGCTAGCTCTGCAGCCCATGTCTTCGATATAATGTTTTGTACACCGAACACCTAGTACACGCAACCGGGATGTCATCATCCTGTTAATTGTACAATTTAATTACATAACAGAATAGGCTTACCAATTTCCACGCCGCAACACTTTTATATAATGTTTTTAGCCGACCTCATTATGTTAGAGTGGCAAATTAAATTATTTAACTTATTTTATGATTCGTCGTTTTTATTATAACACTCTCAAGCTCAAAGCGCGAACGTGGACAAGAATTGATCGATCTTTTTGACTACAGCACAGTGTTCGGCAATTTGACAGAGCGATGTTTAAAATTTACAATGCAGTAGGTCGACTTTAAAATGCGCCACCCACTCAATTGTGTTATACATCAAATCTTTCGTATATTGAAAACGATTTGCTCTGCCAATTTGATGCAATTATCTTATTGAAAAACTACGGTCATGAAATAGTTTTGGCTGCAATTTAAATGTTGGTCGAGGGCTGACTTTGCAACCCATGTCTTCGAGATACTGTTTTGCAAAAGCGTACACCTAGTACAGCCAACCGGGACACTAAATTAAACACTGAAAAACTATACTAGACACTCTTGGGGAACCAAACCAAATTGTTTGGCGACCCAAATTTGGGTCGCGACGCAGGAGTTAAGAATCGCTGCCCTAGATCGCTTCGGTACGCTGGCATTCCCGATGTCAAGACCGACACTTTGGAACGGTTTGCCAGAATACATTCATCAGCAGGCTGTTAATGCTAGCAGTGTGAATAGGTTAAAAAAAAGTAGAAAATGCTTTGAACAGTCCCAGTGGTTGGCTATTGCACTATATAGGAACTGTTTTTTAAGACAAGCACGATGACGGAATGAATCAATAAAACCGTTTTGAGAGATCAGTGTTCTAGATAATGTCATCATCCTGTTAATTGTACAATTTAATTACATAACAGAATGGGCTTACCAATTTCCACGCCGCAACACTTTTAGATAATGTTTTTAGCCTACCTCATTATGTTAGAGTGGCAAATTAAAGTATTTAACTTATTTTATGATTCGTCGTTTTTATTATAACACTCTCAAGTTCAAAGCGCGATATGAATGTAACGTGGAAAAGAATTGATCGACCTTTTTGACTACAGCACAGTGTTCGGCAATTTGACACAGCGAAGTTTAATATTTACAATGTAGTAGGTCTACGTTAAAATGCGTCACCCACTCAATTGTGTTATACATCAAATCTTTCGTATATTGAAAACGATTTCCTCAGCCAATTTGATGCATTTATCTTATTGAAAACTACGGTCATAAAATTGTTTTGGCTGCATTTTAAATGTTGGTCGAGGGCTAGCTCTGCAGCCCATGTCTTCGATATAATGTTTTGTACACCGAACACCTAGTACACGCAACCGGGATGTCATCATCCTGTTAATTGTACAATTTAATTACATAACAGAATAGGCTTACCAATTTCCACGCCGCAACACTTTTATATAATGTTTTTAGCCGACCTCATTATGTTAGAGTGGCAAATTAAATTATTTAACTTATTTTATGATTCGTCGTTTTTATTATAACACTCTCAAGCTCAAAGCGCGAACGTGGACAAGAATTGATCGATCTTTTTGACTACAGCACAGTGTTCGGCAATTTGACAGAGCGATGTTTAAAATTTACAATGCAGTAGGTCGACTTTAAAATGCGTCACCCACTCAATTGTGTTATACATCAAATCTTTCGTATATTGAAAACGATTTGCTCTGCCAATTTGATGCAATTATCTTATTGATAAACTACGGTCATTAAATAGTTTTGGCTGCAATTTAAATGTTGGTCGAGGGCTGACTTTGCAACCCATGTCTTCGAGATACTGTTTTGCAAAAGCGTACACCTAGTACAGCCAACCGGGACACTAAATTAAACACTGAAAAACTATACTAGACACTCTTGGGGAACCAAACCAAATTGTTTGGCGACCCAAATTTGGGTCGCGACGCAGGAGTTAAGAATCGCTGCCCTAGATCGCTTCGGTACGCTGGCATTCCCGATGTCAAGACCGACACTTTGGAACGGTTTGCCAGAATACATTCATCAGCAGGCTGTTAATGCTAGCAGTGTGAATAGGTTAAAAAAAAAGTAGAAAATGCTTTGAACAGACCCAGTGGTTGGCTATTGCACTATATAGGAACTGTTTTTTAAGACAAGCACGATGACGGAATGAATCAATAAAACCGTTTTGAGAGATCAGTGTTCTAGATAATGTCATCATCCTGTTAATTGTACAATTTAATTACATAACAGAATGGACTTACCAATTTCCACGCCGCAACACTTTTAGATAATGTTTTTAGCCTACCTCATTATGTTAGAGTGGCAAATTAAAGTATTTAACTTATTTTATGATTCGTCGTTTTTATTATAACACTCTCAAGTTCAAAGCGCGATATGAATGTAACGTGGACAAGAATTGATCGACCTTTTTGACTACAGCACAGTGTTCGGCAATTTGACACAGCGAAGTTTAATATTTACAATGTAGTAGGTCTACGTTAAAATGCGTCACCCACTCAATTGTGTTATACATCAAATCTTTCGTATATTGAAAACGATTTCCTCAGCCAATTTGATGCATTTATCTTATTGAAAACTAAGGTCATAAAATAGTTTTGGCTGCGTTTTAAATGTTGGTCGAGGGCTAGCTCTGCAGCCCATGTCTTCGATATAATGTTTTGTACACCGAACACCTAGTACACGCAACCGGGATGTCATCATCCTGTTAATTGTACAATTTAATTACATAACAGAATAGGCTTACCAATTTCCACGCCGCAACACTTTTATATAATGTTTTTAGCCGACCTCATTATGTTAGAGTGGCAAATTAAATTATTTAACTTATTTTATGATTCGTCGTTTTTATTATAACACTCTCAAGCTCAAAGCGCGAACGTGGACAAGAATTGATCGATCTTTTTGACTACAGCACAGTGTTCGGCAATTTGACAGAGCGATGTTTAAAATTTACAATGCAGTAGGTCGACTTTAAAATGCGCCACCCACTCAATTGTGTTATACATCAAATCTTTCGTATATTGAAAACGATTTCCTCAGCCAATTTGATGCATTTATCTTATTGAAAACTACGGTCATAAAATTGTTTTGGCTGCGTTTTAAATGTTGGTCGAGGGCTAGCTCTGCAGCCCATGTCTTCGATATAATGTTTTGTACACCGAACACCTAGTACACGCAACCGGGATGTCATCATCCTGTTAATTGTACAATTTAATTACATAACAGAATAGGCTTACCAATTTCCACGCCGCAACACTTTTATATAATGTTTTTAGCCGACCTCATTATGTTAGAGTGGCAAATTAAATTATTTAACTTATTTTATGATTCGTCGTTTTTATTATAACACTCTCAAGCTCAAAGCGCGAACGTGGACAAGAATTGATCGATCTTTTTGACTACAGCACAGTGTTCGGCAATTTGACAGAGCGATGTTTAAAATTTACAATGCAGTAGGTCGACTTTAAAATGCGCCACCCACTCAATTGTGTTATACATCAAATCTTTCGTATATTGAAAACGATTTGCTCTGCCAATTTGATGCAATTATCTTATTGAAAAACTACGGTCATGAAATAGTTTTGGCTGCAATTTAAATGTTGGTCGAGGGCTGACTTTGCAACCCATGTCTTCGAGATACTGTTTTGCAAAAGCGTACACCTAGTACAGCCAACCGGGACACTAAATTAAACACTGAAAAACTATACTAGACACTCTTGGGGAACCAAACCAAATTGTTTGGCGACCCAAATTTGGGTCGCGACGCAGGAGTTAAGAATCGCTGCCCTAGATCGCTTCGGTACGCTGGCATTCCCGATGTCAAGACCGACACTTTGGAACGGTTTGCCAGAATACATTCATCAGCAGGCTGTTAATGCTAGCAGTGTGAATAGGTTAAAAAAAAGTAGAAAATGCTTTGAACAGTCCCAGTGGTTGGCTATTGCACTATATAGGAACTGTTTTTTAAGACAAGCACGATGACGGAATGAATCAATAAAACCGTTTTGAGAGATCAGTGTTCTAGATAATGTCATCATCCTGTTAATTGTACAATTTAATTACATAACAGAATGGGCTTACCAATTTCCACGCCGCAACACTTTTAGATAATGTTTTTAGCCTACCTCATTATGTTAGAGTGGCAAATTAAAGTATTTAACTTATTTTATGATTCGTCGTTTTTATTATAACACTCTCAAGTTCAAAGCGCGATATGAATGTAACGTGGAAAAGAATTGATCGACCTTTTTGACTACAGCACAGTGTTCGGCAATTTGACACAGCGAAGTTTAATATTTACAATGTAGTAGGTCTACGTTAAAATGCGTCACCCACTCAATTGTGTTATACATCAAATCTTTCGTATATTGAAAACGATTTCCTCAGCCAATTTGATGCATTTATCTTATTGAAAACTACGGTCATAAAATTGTTTTGGCTGCATTTTAAATGTTGGTCGAGGGCTAGCTCTGCAGCCCATGTCTTCGATATAATGTTTTGTACACCGAACACCTAGTACACGCAACCGGGATGTCATCATCCTGTTAATTGTACAATTTAATTACATAACAGAATAGGCTTACCAATTTCCACGCCGCAACACTTTTATATAATGTTTTTAGCCGACCTCATTATGTTAGAGTGGCAAATTAAATTATTTAACTTATTTTATGATTCGTCGTTTTTATTATAACACTCTCAAGCTCAAAGCGCGAACGTGGACAAGAATTGATCGATCTTTTTGACTACAGCACAGTGTTCGGCAATTTGACAGAGCGATGTTTAAAATTTACAATGCAGTAGGTCGACTTTAAAATGCGTCACCCACTCAATTGTGTTATACATCAAATCTTTCGTATATTGAAAACGATTTGCTCTGCCAATTTGATGCAATTATCTTATTGATAAACTACGGTCATTAAATAGTTTTGGCTGCAATTTAAATGTTGGTCGAGGGCTGACTTTGCAACCCATGTCTTCGAGATACTGTTTTGCAAAAGCGTACACCTAGTACAGCCAACCGGGACACTAAATTAAACACTGAAAAACTATACTAGACACTCTTGGGGAACCAAACCAAATTGTTTGGCGACCCAAATTTGGGTCGCGACGCAGGAGTTAAGAATCGCTGCCCTAGATCGCTTCGGTACGCTGGCATTCCCGATGTCAAGACCGACACTTTGGAACGGTTTGCCAGAATACATTCATCAGCAGGCTGTTAATGCTAGCAGTGTGAATAGGTTAAAAAAAAAGTAGAAAATGCTTTGAACAGACCCAGTGGTTGGCTATTGCACTATATAGGAACTGTTTTTTAAGACAAGCACGATGACGGAATGAATCAATAAAACCGTTTTGAGAGATCAGTGTTCTAGATAATGTCATCATCCTGTTAATTGTACAATTTAATTACATAACAGAATGGACTTACCAATTTCCACGCCGCAACACTTTTAGATAATGTTTTTAGCCTACCTCATTATGTTAGAGTGGCAAATTAAAGTATTTAACTTATTTTATGATTCGTCGTTTTTATTATAACACTCTCAAGTTCAAAGCGCGATATGAATGTAACGTGGACAAGAATTGATCGACCTTTTTGACTACAGCACAGTGTTCGGCAATTTGACACAGCGAAGTTTAATATTTACAATGTAGTAGGTCTACGTTAAAATGCGTCACCCACTCAATTGTGTTATACATCAAATCTTTCGTATATTGAAAACGATTTCCTCAGCCAATTTGATGCATTTATCTTATTGAAAACTACGGTCATAAAATAGTTTTGGCTGCGTTTTAAATGTTGGTCGAGGGCTAGCTCTGCAGCCCATGTCTTCGATATAATGTTTTGTACACCGAACACCTAGTACACGCAACCGGGATGTCATCATCCTGTTAATTGTACAATTTAATTACATAACAGAATAGGCTTACCAATTTCCACGCCGCAACACTTTTATATAATGTTTTTAGCCGACCTCATTATGTTAGAGTGGCAAATTAAATTATTTAACTTATTTTATGATTCGTCGTTTTTATTATAACACTCTCAAGCTCAAAGCGCGAACGTGGACAAGAATTGATCGATCTTTTTGACTACAGCACAGTGTTCGGCAATTTGACAGAGCGATGTTTAAAATTTACAATGCAGTAGGTCGACTTTAAAATGCGCCACCCACTCAATTGTGTTATACATCAAATCTTTCGTATATTGAAAACGATTTGCTCTGCCAATTTGATGCAATTATCTTATTGAAAAACTACGGTCATTAAATAGTTTTGGCTGCAATTTAAATGTTGGTCGAGGGCTGACTTTGCAACCCATGTCTTCGAGATACTGTTTTGTAAAGCGTACACCTAGTACAGGCAACCGGGACATTAAACTAAACACTGAAAAACTATACTAGACACTCTTGGGGAACCAAACCAAATTGTTTGGTTCCCCAAGAGTGTCAAGACCGACACTTTGGAACGGTTTGCCAGAATACATTCATAAGCAGGTTGTTAATGCTAGCAGTGTGAATAGGTTAAAAAAAATTGACATCTATCTGGCGACGACGGGTTATACGTAGAAGGAATGTTAGTGGACTTCGATTTACGTGGTTGCATTTAGTGATTAAGAGATGCAATGAATGCGACACCTATCTAGATATATAATATTAAATTGTGGTTATTTTGGATACTTCCGTTCTCAAAACTATTTGCTCGTCTTCGAACATTAAATAGCAATAGTTTTTGTTTTTGGATAGTCAAAATGTCCTCCAGCCTGGAGGTTGGCCTCGTATACAGCTAAAATGAGTAACATATTATAACAAAGTATATACCAATGTGTAGATCATTTAATGTTCTTTTCAATAAACTTAACATGTAGCAGTAAAATGCCAAGCATAAAAATTTACAACGCAAGTTTCTTTTTACAAAAACATCAAAATGTCTTAGTGTCAGTCAAGAAATGGTCAACACATTTTAAAGTGACCAACACTTTTTTGACACAACTGAGCAGGAACGTTTATTTTGCACAACATGCATACAACATACAATTGTGCGAATTTAATAATAAAGGCGCTAGAGCATAGACAACGGCGCAAGCAATATGTTTAGACATCTAGGTCAAATATTTGAGGAGGCACAGGCTTCAAGATTAAATCGGCTGAGTGCTAATGGTTTAAATAACATTGAATGTGACACTTACTATGACAGTAGTCGGCGTGCAGCGCCACACACAGCAGCAGCAGCACCAGACCCAACTGTCGGTTGGTGTTATTCATGTTGTAGTCAAGTATATCGTTGAACCTACGTAGAGAGAAGGATCTTTAGAAAGTACTTAGGGGCAGGTAGCATAAGATGCGTGAGCTGACAATAGAGAAGCCAGGAGCAGTGTGAAAGACTGGAAGGAAATATCTCAGAAGAGTTGTAGCGAGACAAGACGGAATTAAACAGGAGCGGGCGTGTTACACTCAGACCGAGCACACGTACGTATGCGTGCAAGAAGTAGCGCGCGGACTTTTGTCCGGGTGACGTCCTGGTGTAAAGGGACCTACGTTACCTCGGTTTATTTATTTCATATTAATACAACAATAGTCAGAAAGACTTACATGAATTGATGACTATCTAATAATATTCTTGTGTGCACGAGAACGAAAATATTTTCCTCCTAAACGGCGTGCCCCTTTTCGTGTTTGACTTGCGGCCACACGAATTGTCCACGTTTGAAGATTAAGTGTGTTATGGACACATTTCACATGTCTATAACTATAGCTAAATAGACAATTGAGCATAATACGAGATGCCTGCGCGATGACCGTTTGTTTTAACATCCGTATGGACTTAACGTGAAGCAACACACATACACACACATACTCTCACGCACACATACACACACATACACACACACACTCACTCACTCACTCACACACACACACTCACACACACACACATACATACATACACACTCACACTCACACACACACACACACACACACACACACACACACACACACACACACACCGACACCCCCCCACACACACACACACTCTCTCTCTCTCTCTCTCTCTCTCTCACATACACACCTTTGCTATAATACTTCTTGCAACTTTACTGCTACAATTAATGCCACCCATCTAATTCCACCACCAGTCATACACCATCATTAGGATCAACCAGCCAATATCCTTTCAAAGTAAAACCTACTACCTCGTTATAATAATAATACAAATAGAACAAACCAGTTAGGTGTACTTACTTTGTTCAATTTTCCGGGATTCGATCAAAGTAGTCTGCTCTGTGAATTCTTGAGGCTTGTGAACCATATGTCTGAGTCGATATTGGTCGTCGTCTTATATACACGTTTGGTGGACCAGGTATTGCGCAGTTTGTAGCCTGTCTTCACGACGCCACACGTCACCGGCCCTTTCACCAATAACTGCCAACCAAATCATGGCAATAATCCATCTTCGGTGGACGTCCGTTCAAATCAGCTTTTTGCAAGTGCTTTTTCATAATTTAAGGAACTTTTTACACATAGATAGGCCCATGGTGATTTTAATTTAAATGTTGAAAGTGTTGTATTTTGCAACACCTGGATGTACAAAATTGTTATGTCATTGTTGGCACTGAATCAGTTACTTCGTCTAGTTCGATATTACGTCACAGTCGTCTGTGCGTGTGTGTGTGTGTGTGTGTGTGTGTGTGTGTGTGTGTGCGTGCTTGCGTGTGTGTATGTATATATGTATATATTTACTCACACACAACCATATATATATATATATATATATATATATATATATATATATATATATATAATAGTATATACAATTACACACACCACTGTGACGTAACTTGCAACTAGACTTTAAGTGAATAGTTAATTACCAACAACAACATAGCATATTTGTACATCCCTTTATTGCAAAATATAACACTTTCAACATGAAAACGAAAATAATCATAGGCCTACATATGGAAAGTTCCTTAAATTATGAAAAAGCATTTGCAAAAAGCTGAGTTGAACCACGGTCCACCGATGATACAGTAATGCCGTGACTTGGTAGGTCACGAGGGTGGTTAATGGTGCAATGGTCGTGAAGACAGGCTACAACATCGTTGTTATGAACTAAGAAGTGTGTTGGCCCTGATACAGTCCTTTGGGGGAACGCTTCCATTGAGATACCCTGGCTTTGACAGCGTCGCTGATTATTACTCTCTGTTCGCGATCTTGTAGAAACGTTGCCATCCATCGACCGAGGTGTGTGGGTACTTCCATTCCAACCATTTTGTGTAACAGTATGTCGTGGTTAACCAGATCAACTGCTTTGCTATAATCGAGAAACAATACTTACAAAATTGCTCGTTACATCGGTGCTTTCATACCATTTGTGGAACATTTTTATAAGAGCATCCACGCTTGCTGGTAGGATCAATTGAGATTTGTCTACCGAATATCCGATACGAATCTACCGTTGTGTTCGGAATATTGTCAGAACGTTAATGATGGACAAGTATTTTAATAGACAATTTAATTTTACTGTTCTTTTACATATTTTTGCAGTTGTGTGGAATAGTGGAAATGTGGAATAGTTGATGGCATTGGGATTATCTCCAAGGGTAAAGTTGCCATATAATAACATTATGTTATGGTTCGAATGTTAGTTGACCGTTTTACAAATAACTGAAGAAAAACAATAAGTTGAGACTTCTACATTAAAGCAATAAACAATTGCCATTTAATTGAACCGTTTTAATGCAGGATACACCATGTCATAACTGCACAACTAAACCAGTCTCTTCAACATAACCACATACTTGTTTTATTGTTATTTATATGTTTTTTGTATTTCAGCTCCAACCAGCCAGCCTAATGGTCAGATTGCAGTTGACACCAACAAAGTGTATATTTCATTATATATAATTGTCCAGAATCGCCTACATGTACAATACAACTTTAATAAATAGACGCCACCTTCACAACAGTTTAAAGATAATTAAACCAACATCAAAATAAACACAATTTGCGTTTATAGAAAATCAACAGTTTTGACGACATAGTTACAAAAATATGCGGAGAACAGTTTAGTTTTTGAGAAACAAAATAAGAAACATTGCCGGTTGTGGTGATGTCATAAGTCCAATGGATCGTTGGTCCAAAAGATAAAACCAGACAGCGTCTGCATCCTACGGACTTGAACTCAAGGAGACTTGTCTCCAGATGAGTTGTGCGGTGGTACGGGTTCCTTGCGGCCAACTACATCTGAGATACCACTCTTACTACTAGTCACTCCTATGCACAATTAACTCGTCTTAGCGTAGTTTCACAGTGCACGTTACACAGTATAATCTTCCAAGATATCTGTAATGACCAATCAGAGTGTCTAAATGAAAACTGACTCTTTCCACTTATAAGCAACTTCGTCCTCCTCTGTGTGTACATAACACATCTTGTGCCAAATAAATATATATTAAGCCAGAAGCTGCCCAGAACAGAACTATGTTGATACTCATTAACTCCTCTCATTAGACCATGGGGCCAGTCATTGACCTCCAAGACTGGAGCCATGCTGTTTTTTGACCTAAGCTAACCCGACTGCCCGAAACTGTCACATTGCCCAGTGTACTGGCTGGCTGGTCAAATTAGTGCTGTTTGACAAAGACTACTTACTCCCCACGTTTGAAAAATAATGCATGACCTAACTGGTTCAAGACCTAACTGGTTCAAGACCTAGCTGGCGAAAATCAAGATGAAAAGGCGAACAATTCGAAGTGATGATGCCACAAAACGCAGAAAGTTGAAAGCTGCATATGGTATCATAGCAATGGTGATGATGGTGAAGTAAATATAGCTGTCCATGTCAACGTGTGGTTACGTCCACTTTGACTGGGCAGATAAATGCAGGAACATTTTGTTGGAAAGTGCTTAATAATAATAATAATTAGTTAACTTCTATTGCGCCTATATCCTTAGAAACCAAGCTCAGAGGGGCATCAAAACAAAAAGGATTAATCGATCTCATAGTCGGTAAACAAATCAAGATGTCATCAGATTGATTGATGCGCCAGGGAGCTATGGTGCATAGGCCAGATTGTACAGATATGTTTTTAAATGACGACGGAATTTAGCAATATTTCAACTGATTTCACGCTAGAAGGAAGCATATTCCATAGAGTAGGCGCACCCACAGCAAAAGCCCTGGTCCCCATATTAGTATTGACCTTTGGTACAAAGAGTAAATCAGAAGTAGATGACCGAAGTTGAATAGGTCTTCTTATAGGAGTAAGCAAAGTATGTAAATACGATGGCTGCTTAGAAGAAAGTGCCTGGTAAGTAATGGTACACATCTTAAACATTATACGATATTGGACAGGCAGCCAATGCAGAGACTTTAGAAGCGGCTTAGAAGGAGTAAAGCGTGGAGACCTAGTCACCACCTTTGCTAAGCAATTTTGAACACGTTGTAGTTTTGTGATATCCTTAATAGCAATATTATGAAAAAGTGAATTACAATAGTCTAATCTACTAGTAACTAATGCAGTTACAATAGTCTTTGCAACAGAAACAGGCAAATATCGACGAATACGCCGCAAATCACGAATGTGGTAAAAATATGTTCGACAAATTTGAGAAATGTGTTCTCTAAAATTTTATTTATCATCAAAAATTACTCCCAAATTCCTAGTCGAAACTGCAGGCATAACATGCTGATTAAGTAAGGGTATAGGAAAAAGAGTCTTAATTTTGTCACGCTGCCGGTGTGTACCAATAATAAGAAACTCAGTTTTATCAGCATTCAGCTTCAATCTACTCTCAGTCATCCAGCAAAAAATGTCATCAATACAAGTTCTAAGCTGCTGTAAAGAACTACTTGCATCTGAAGTGGATAATGATATATAAATTTGAGTATCATCTGCATAAAGATGATGGCTCAAATGATGCCTATTAATCACTAGACTCAATGGAGTAGTATACAGTGTAAAAAGTAATGGTCCCAAAACTGACCCCTGAGGAACACCACACGAAATATTAAATTAAACGAAACAATCACTTATGTTTAGCCAATCTTTGAAGCCAAACTTGTATGAATTGTAAAAATGGTTACAACGACATAGTACACGCACGATTACACCGTAACATTTGTCATGTTCGGCACTGCTTGTCACACACCTCGGGCCGGTTTCATAAAGCCGCAAAACTTTACGGGCAATTGTGCGGTCTACTGGCCGCCGCTAACAGCGACTATTTAGTGGAGCTTATAGCCAGTTTCACGAGGCAACCTTTTTCGCTTTAGCTGCCGCCTGTACCGTTCATATTGCAAATGACAAGCTATGATGGTTCTGTATATGATAGACCTCGTGTTTTGTGAATACCTCATAAACCATATGTACGATTTCACCGAAACATTTGTCATGTTCGGTTTTGCATGTCGCATACTCGCTCTTTGTGACTACGTCACAAACCATATGTAGAATTACACCATAGCATTTGCAATGTTCGGTTTTGCATATTGCAGACCTCATATTTTTTTCAAGCCGTTATTCTATCAGATCCATAATCCATAATCCATAATCCGCCAAACATTTTACTGTATACCCTACATCCATGAAAATAAAGCTTTGGTGGCATATGTCACGGCCGGGCCGAGTTTCCTCAAAACGCATGCAACGCATGCATTTTATAAAAATTGGCAAACAACAATCAAAATGGAATACTTGGTGTGTTACTAACGGAAACTATGTTAGTTAAAATGGATTCTCCGGGCCCGTTGCCGTCGCGGTCTCAGACTCTTCAGATTCTCGCCGAATCTTGGCCCGGCCGAATCTGAGACCGCGAAACCGCCACAAACGTAGTAGGCCCTAACTGGCATCCCACAAAACGATCACCTTGTCAGTTGTTGATGAGGTCGTCGGTGGAAGTACTCCGTTTTTTGACACAGAGTGGGGCAAAGCGGCCTGTTATTTCAAACTATACGCTGAATTGCAGCCGTTGAATGTATTTTACTTTTATATATCACAGAAAATAAACTTGTCTATAAATTTGTAAATGGGTGTACCCAGGACTTGTCTTTACTTTTTGTACTTTATAACGGCAGACTTACGTCATGACGATGACGTCATGATTTATTGACTGATGTCGACCAATTGATTTGTAGCAGAGCATCTGTATGTCGTCATATTTACTAGCTACTACCAAACCTGATGTTTCGACAAGTAGATTGTTATGATCCATGGTCGCTCCTTCTGAGTTTGTGGCAGTTGGACAGTATCGCCAACAGGCGACCAAAGCCTTCTTGTTGCTATCCTTTCGGTCCAACCTAATGTTTCTGATACGGCTGGGACAGACCCATCAATCACTGTACACACGGGTTGTTAGACTGACTTTCCCATTATTGTCGCATGTAAAAACGAATTTACAATAACAAGTTCACAACAAGTACACGACTGTTTAGCATGGCGTATAACAAGGAAAGGATTCTTCGTTTATATATTACTCTCACATATCACTCTAATGGTTAAAATAAGTGCAGCCTAATGACCGCCGTGACAGATCAGCGACTCAGCGACGTCTCAACCAGGAGCTTTGAAGGTGCCCGGCCAGTTTAATTACCTGGTGCTATCGGCTACACTAGCTGCTGTAAGTATGGATGAGGTCGACTTCAAGTGTTTATATTGTAGCATATTGTAGTAGTGTAGTGTAGTGCACTTTTCTGTAAATGAAAATAGGGTTTATTTTGATGTTGGTTTAATTATCTTTAAAATCTTATGACTGTGGCATCTATTTATAAAAATGGCATTATACATGTATGCGACAAACAAAAACTTATATTCTGGACAATCATATAGTGAAACATACACTTTGTTGGTATCAACTGCAATCTGACCATTAGGCTGGCTGAATGGAGATGAAGTAGACTACTCTGTCTTGACTGAGTAACTAATTACCTGTCTTGATGCTGAATCGAGTTGCTCATCTCGTGTTAATATCAATAAAATAATTCAGTGGTTATGGTGAAGAGACTGGCTCAGTTGTGAAGTTATGGCACAGGGGTCTCCTTGCATTAAAAAGGTTCAATGAAATGGGAATTATTGATTACATAAATGTAACCGTAATGCCAGTATTGTAGAAATCTTAACATATTGGGTTTTTCAGTTATTTGTAAAACGGTCAATTAACATTCGCACAATACCATCAGTTTATTATATGGCAGCTTTACAGGTGGTTTGTACATGAATATTCACAATGCAATAAACGATTCCACACAATATCGTACAACTGCAAACATTTAATTGAAATAATCAACTGAAAATATTTTACGTAATAAATTTAAAGCATATACATTACAAATACAATGAACTTTAAAATGGGTGTGAGGAGAGTGAGTCATTGGAGGTGTGAGTCAATGGAGGTGTTGGTCATTGGAGGTGTGGGTCATTGGAGGTGTTGGTCATTGGAGGTGTTGGTCATTGGAGGTGTTGGTCATTGGAGGTGTGGGTCATTGGAGGTGTTGGTCATTGGAGGTGTTGGTCATTGGAGGTGTTGGTCATTGGAGGTGTTGGTCATTGGAGGTGTTGGTCATTGGAGGTGTTGGTCATTGGAGGTGTTGGTCATTGGAGGTGTTGGTCATTGGAGGTGTTGGTCATTGGAGGTGTTGGTCATTGGAGGTGTTGGTCATTGGAGGTGTTGGTCATTGGAGGTGTTGGTCATTGGAGGTGTGGGTCATTGGAGGTGTTGGTCATTGGAGGTGTTGGTCATTGGAGGTGTTGGTCATTGGAGGTGTTGGTCATTGGAGGTGTTGGTCATTGGAGGTGTTGGTCATTGGAGGTGTTGGTCATTGGAGGTGTTGGTCATTGGAGGTGTGGGTAGATTTATTGATAATAGACACGACCGAAGTAATGATGTACAAAATACTCCGTAAAGAACATCACAGGTCTGGATGTTCATATAAACTTTAATGTCGCCACCTTCTGGATAAATTACGTAACTAGACGTCAGTGTATTCCGGTAGACGGCAACCTATTCACAATCACTTATTAATCATGCCATTCTAGCATAGAGTTGAGTATTAATTTAGATTAGTATCAATTAGTAACATTTAAATGATGTCTTGCGATCAATTTAAAATTTAATGCTTTTACGACTTATGAAAAACATTGCCATGTTAGAAAAATTTAAGTGAACTTCTTATCCGATCACGATAATGTTGTTTAACATTTCCTTGTCTGTAAATGTTCCAAAAATGGTTATTGATTAGAAGTGCTATCAAAATAATTTCACATGTTCATATACAGCAATACCGTAGTTTCTAACTGTTAAATATTAGGTAAATAATGCGCCTCTCTAGTAATATCTACACCATCTATACATCTAATTGCAACAGACGTAGGTACACCAAGCTTTACTCCCTCTAGATGGCCTAGATATATCTAACTTTGTCACCTAATTTACAATAAAACCACAATCCTTGCGAGTGATCAAAAACGCCAATGACGACTAAAACGTTGCAATCAGGAATATGTATTTGGGAAGCTGATATGTCGGAGCAATAACAATTAGTGTAGTTTTTTTTAAGTGTTCGTATGTAGCGAGTGCTAAATAAATGAATCCATTTCCCCACGTATCCACGGAAACGTTTAATGTCGCCACCTTCTGGATAAATTACGTAACTAGCCGTAAATGTATTCCGGTAGACGGCATGCTTGTCACAGTCACTTAATAATGCATTTCTAGCATAATGTTGAGTATTAATTTTGATTAGTATAATTTAGTAACATTTAAATGATGTCATACGATCAATTTAGACATTAGTGGTGTTATTACTTGAAGAAAAGATTGCCATGTTACAAAATGTAAATGAATTATTTGCCCGATCGTAAGCATTAAACATTTTCTTCTCGGTAAATTTGCCAACAAAGGGTATTGATTAAAAGTACTGTAACATGAAAAAAAAACTATGACATGTTCCTATACAGCAATACCGTAGTTCCTAACCGACAAATATTAGGTGAATAACGCGCCTCTTTAGTAATATCTACACCCTCTATCATTCTAATTGCAACAGACTTAGGTACACCAAGCAATATTTCTTCTAGTTGGTCTAGATATGTCTAACTTAGTCACCTAATTTACATTATATTCGCAATCCTTGCGCGGGATAAAAAACGCCTATGACGACTAAAACATTGCAATCAGGAAGATGTATTTGGGAATCTGATGTGTCTGAGCAATAAATATAAGTGTAGTTTGTTTTAAAAGTGTTCATATGTAGCGGGTGCTTAATAAATGGACTTTATTTGTTTATTAGAAACTGCAACAAAATATCGCGGAATCCATTTTCCCACGTATCCACGGAAACGTTTAATGCCGCCACCTTACGGATAAATTACGTAACTAGCCGTAAATGTATTCCGGTAGACGGCAAGCTATTCACAATCACTTAATAACGCAATTCTAGCATCGAGTTGAGTACTAATTTTGATTTGCATAATTTAGTAACATTTAAATGATGTCATACGATCAATTTATACATTATTAGTTTTATGATTTGAAGAAAAGATTGCCGTGTTACAAAAATGTAAATGAACTATTTGCCCGATCGTAAGATATTTTTTAAACATTTCCTTGTCGGTAAATTTGCCAAAAAAGGGCATTGATTAAAAGTATTATATAATGAAAAAATATGACATGTTCATATACAGCAATACTGTAGTTTCTAACCGTCAAACATTAGGTCAATAATGTGCCTCTCCAGTAATATCTACACCCTCTATCAGTCTAATTGCAACATACATAGATACACCAAGCTATGTTCCGCCTAGTTGGCCTAGATATGTCTAACTTTGTCACCTAATTTACATTAAATACAGAAACGTTGCGCGTGATCAAAAACGCCAATGACGACTAAAACGTTACAATGAGGAAGATGTATTTTTAAGCTGACATGCCGGAACAATAACAATTGGTGTGGGTATGTTAGAAAAATTTCATATGTTGCGGGTGCTTAATAAATGGACATTAATTGTTTATTAGAAACTGTAACAAAATGTCGCGGAATCCATTTTCCCACGTATCCACGGAAACGTTTAATGTCGCCACCTTCTGGATAAATTACGTAACTAGCCGTCAGTGTATTCCGGTAGACGACAAGCTTTTCACAATCACTTAATCATGCCATTCTAGCATAGTGTTAAGTACTAATTTTGATTAGTATCATTTAGTAACATTTAAATGATGTCTTGCGATCAATTTAGAAATTAATGCTTTTACGACTTATGGAAAAGATTGCCATGTTAGAATAATGTAAATGAACTTCTTGTCCGATCACGATAATGTTGTTTAACATTTCCTTGTCTGTAAATGTTCCAAAAATGGTTATTGATTAAAAGTGCTATCAAAATGAAATAATTTCACATGTTCATATACAGCAATACCGTTGTTTCTAACTGTTAAATATTAGGTAAACAATGCGCCTCTCTAGTAATATCTACACCATCTATAAGTCTAATTGCAACAGACAGAGGTACACCAACCTTTACTCCCTCTAGATGGCCTAGATATGTCTAACTTTGTCACCTAACTTACAATAAAACCACAATCCTTGCGAGTGATCAAAAACGCCAATGACGACTAAAACATTGCAATCAGGAATATGTATTTGGGAAGCTGATATGTCGGAGCAATAACAATTAGTGTATTTTTTGTAAAGTGTTCGTATGTAGCGGGTGCTAAAATAGCAGCTAAATAAATGGACTTTATTTGTTTATTAGAAACTGCAACAAAATATCGCGGAATCCATTTTCCCACGTATCCACGGAAACGTTCAATGTCGCCACCTTCTGGATAAATTACGTAACTAGCCGTAAATGTATTCCGGTAGACGGCAAGCTATTCACAATCACTTAATAATGCAATTCTAGCATAGTGTTGAGTATTAATTTTGATTAGTATAATTTAGTAACATTTAAATGATGTCATACGATCAATTTAGACATTATTAGTTTTATGACTTGAAGAAAAGATTGCCATGTTAGAAAAATGTAAATGAACTATTTGCCCGATAGTAAGACATTTTTTAACATTTCCTTGTCGGTAAATTTGCCAAAAAAGGGTATTGATTAAAAGTACTATAAAATGAAAAAATATGACATGTTCATATACAGCAATACTGTAGTTTCTAACCGTCAAACATTAGGTGAATATTGCGCCTCTCTAGTAATATCTATACCCTCTATCAGTCTAATTGCAAAAGACATAGATACACATAGCAATATTTCGTCTAGTTGGCCTAGATGTGTCTAACTTTGTCACCAAATGTACATTAATTACAGGAACCTTTGCGCGTGATCAAAAACGCCAATGACGACTAAAACGTTGCAATTAGGAAGATGTATTTTCGAAGCTGATATGCCGGAACAATAATAATTAGTGAGGATATGTTAGAAAGTGTTCATATGTTGCGGGTTCTTAATAAATGGACATTAATCGTTTATTAGAAACTGTTACAAAATGTCGCGGAATCCATTTTTCCACGTATCGACGGAAACGTATAACGCAAATTATAATATTAGCCTTGTTAGAAACCAGACCTATTTTTAGCAGATATTGGTTGGATTGTAGGGAACTTGTCCACCTAGACTTTTGCATTGTAGCCTCGCTATGCTTGTGTTAGAATGACGTGTCCTATTCATGTTTTGAAACTGAATTGCCGCCATCGCACAGTCTGTCTGCTCTAGACGTTCTGAAGTTGTGGACGATGCCGCGAACATGTATACAAGTCAACCCACCCTCCACGACTTATCTTCCTATGTCAATACCCAACGACACCTAGATCGTTCACGTCTCCACGAGTGATTGATTTCTACTCACCATAACGCAATATTTTCTATACCCTTAGAGGGTAAGTATTAATATTAACAAAATTACAGGGCCAGTAATAACGTATTGTTACATTAATTGTGTCATTGTTTGTATTTAGCTTGTATAGAAACAGCATTTAATTATTTTCTTGTTATCGGGACAATGTGGCTGACATCTGGCTTGATACACTGAAGTGAACTATGTAGTTCTCGCAAGGCTAGTTATTCAATGATAAAAGTCATTATTTGTAACATTATTTCGTATGAGATCAGTCTAACATAACTTTTGCCTGTTGTGAATGCATTTCTCACTTACATCCTTAAACACTCCAGGAGATAAAGTGGAGTTCTGAAATAGTACCTCAACGCAGCACCAAAATCTGATCAAACTTAATGTTGTGTATATCACATAAGAGATGTATATCACATAAGAACTTTGTTTGTGCTATAAAGAATGTACAGTAAAAGAATTAGTCAAAAGACGCACTTGCATTTTTAATGTACAAAAAAGGGAAATGAACGTGCATACACTCTCCCAAACTGTTGAAATTGTTATTAATTCGTAATCTACTACACGATTACATTGAACAAATATTTAATGAAATTCACCTCTACGAAACATCAACAGAAAAGGAACGTTGCTAGTTTCAACGTCATTAGTTTTCGCAGTAAAAATTGCTGGTTAAATTTGTAATACTTGTCATACAATCTAATAGAAATAATGTTATGCTCAGCGTATAAAATTAGAAATTTCAATGACTTTCATGTGGTGCTCAAAGGTTTATGTTGCACTGTATCGGATGTACAGTAAAAATAAAACGGACAAGATATGTACGATTATCTTAAAATGTGTTTACCGTAGGTTGCTAAATGTACACTTGCACAGTATGGTTTTATGATGTTTTTGCGTGTATAATTTGCGTGTGCATGGTAATGGGAAGTAAAGCGATTATGTATGTATGTATGTATGTATGTATGTATGTATGTATATATATATGTGTATGTGTGGGTGCGTGCGTGCGTGCGTGCATGTATGTACGTATGTATGTATGTATGTATGTATGTATGTATGTATGTATGTATGTATGTATGTATGTATGTATGTATGTATGTATGTATGTATGTATGTATGTATGATGTATGTATGCAATGGCCCATTTAAATGTTTCATTGCTGGAATTGTGACGTAAAAGTAACTAAAGTGTTGATGTAAAGTGTAAAGGTTGAATGCAAGTGCACACTATTAACAGATAAAGTAACACAAAACAAGAACCACGTGTAGCTTGAAGTAATTTAATGGTTCGAATCGACGTCCACGAAAGTCAGTAAACACGACAAAGCTACAAATTAACGCCCGTTGAATCTCGTCAAGAATTGCCGTTCAGACTGACGTCTTCAATTCAGGGTCTGGTGCCTGGAGTCATGAATCCGAGGAATCTGAAATAAAAGACTAGATTGCGACATTTGGAAAAGGAAAGTATTAATCGACAGTTCCGTCCAGAATGTTATCGTACCAGGCCAATACGCATAGAATCATGAAAAAGAAGAAGGACAGGATATCTCGGAAAAAGACAAGGCTCGATCGAATAACTTGATAAACAACAGAAAAGATCAAGTGAAGTGAATTCGTAATATCTTTAACATGAGTTAATATAGTATATGCTTAAGTGAATGTAAGGGAAAGTAATATAATTGTCACTAAGATTAAATTTATTGTGTACATCTCTATGGTTCTTCCCGCGCTGCGAATCTCATCCCATAAAAGCTGACATGTATGTGAACACTTACCACAGTTCAGTTCGTCCGACCCATCGCCACAATCGTCTTTGCCATCACACAGCGACTCCTTTTGAATGCATTTCTTGTTGACGCATGTGAACTGTGTAGCACTATCACAATCTGGAAATTAAACCCGAGTACCGGCTCATCTAATGCAATTATATTTATTTTATTTTAGATAAGTAAAATTCGTCATGTGTCGTCTATATCGTAGAAAACAAACAGCAGATATTTCATTGCCTTATTCACTATGGCTAGTAATATTCAACGTCTCCCCCTGATAATCTGTTTAAAACTAATGGCAGTCTAGCCACAAACAGTTGATCAAAACAGACATAGCTCAGAAGAATACGCTAGAACAAACATCAGTTGCATTCTTTTGTCTTCTATTTCCACCTACTAAAAAGTATTTGTCATTAAGATTAACTTTATTGTGCACATCGTCATGGTGCTTGCCGCGCAGCGAATCTCATCCCATAAAAGCTGACATGTATGTGAACACATACCACAGTTCAGTTCGTCCGACCCATCGCCACAATCGTCTTTGCCATCACACAGCGACTCCTTTTGAATGCATTTCATGTTGGGGCATATGACCTCATTATCACCGTCACAACCTGGAAATTAAACCAAACTACCTGCTCATCTAATGCAATTATCAATATTTTATATTAGGTAAGTAAAATTCAGTCTACGTTCTACACACAGCTGACACCGCCAATTAAGTTGTTTTTTGGAAAGATCAACAATTCTGTATAGGGACAGACCGAGTAAAGTGGGCCCCTCGGCCAAAGTGGGCCCCCACTGTCACGGCATTCCTGGTATGCAATGCAGTCAAAACAATGGTAGTAGTATTTACATATCGGTCAGGGCACACAACTTAACATCGTATTTGTTTGTTTAGCTCGAATTGAAAACGGTCATTAACAAATATATGTCTTACGTAAGTTTCTTATAAACACCACATTTTCATAAATGATCAGGACATATAATTGTAAATTTGGTCCACAAAGCAATAGTCCATAATTAATTGAACCCAGTTTGATGTGAATAAACGCATTAATCTTAAAATAGCGTCCGTCCGATAATCTCTGACAGATGCCAGAGTGGGATTCGTGGGGCCACAGTGCGAATAGCTACAAAGAAAGGCAAGACCTGCATCATTACAGGCAGCACATACAAGAAAGAAATCGAGGACTGGCAAAATGCCTTTCAACCAACCTGTTCAAAGAAGAGAGGGCACAAAAACACCGATAAAACATCAAAGAAAACGAAGAGAGAAAAGTTAGACTGTAACACTATATCTGTATTGTGCGGAATTTTATTCCACCAGCAGAAAAGGTGAAACCTGGGTGCAGTGCGGGGAGTGTGGCTAGTGGGCACTCCGTGCGTGTGTCTGGTAAGGGCGTGGCGGGTCTATGTACGAGATTTGCGCCAACGATTAAGTGGCTTCGCACTCTGTTGTGAGGAGGCCCACTTTGGCCTCCACGTTAATATTTAAGCAAAATAATAAAATATATATCTTTTTTGAAAGACATATGGCGTATTATATTTATTAAAATAGATAAATTAGACTGTGCATATACATAGTCAAGATACATAGCTAGGTAGTGTACCAAAAACTAACCTGTTTTGTACACAAATGTCAAATGAAGATTGATCGGCGCTTATGGGGCCCACTTTACCCGTCCTTCCCCTACATATCATCGCACAAAAGCTGACATATATGTGAACACTTACCACAGATCAATTCGTCCGAATAATCGCCGCAATCGTCTTTGCCATCACACACCGACTTCTTTTTAATGCATCTGTGGTTGGAGCATAAGAACTCATCACCCTCACAACCTGGAAATTAAGCCAGAGTTTACCTGTTTATTAAATGCAACGATCTATATTACTTAAACAAAAGTAAAATTCGTTTCCCGCAAACAGTCATAGCTTCTGTTTTGAGAAGTCATGTGTCGTCTATATCGTAGACAACACACAGCAGATATTTATTTGCCTTATTCACTATGGCTAGTAATAGTCAACGTTTTCCCCTGATAATCTGTTTAAAACTAATGGCAGTCTATCAAACAGTTTATCAAAACAGACATAGCTCAGAAGAACACGCTAGAACAAACATCAGTTGCATTGTTTTGTCTTCTGTGACCACCTAGTGAATGGTAATGAAACGTGTCGCCACCTAGCGGGAGACAGTGAAATCGGTTTTGAAGTTAGAACATTATTTTCTACCTTCAACAGAAAGCATATTCTATATGGTTTCATATATCATTTTATAATAGTCTGACTACGCTCTACACACGTGCCTTATAAACACCACATTGTTACAAATGATCGGGATATATAACTGTAAATTTGGTCCACAAAGCAATAGTCCATAATTAATTGAATGAGCAATTACAGTTTGACGTTAATAAACGCATTAATCTCAAAATGGCGTCCGTCCGATAATCTATGACAGAGGCCAGAGTGTGCCTCATGGGGCCACAGTGCGAATAGCTACAAAGAGACGGAAGACATGTGTCATTACAGGCAGCACATACAAGAAAGAAGTCGAGGTCATGGCAAGACTGGTACAATGCCTTTCAACCAACCTGTTCAAAGAAGAGAGGGCACAAAAACGTCGAAATAAAACGAGAAAACGTCAAAGAAAAAGAAGAGAGAGAAGGAAGACGATACTATATCTGTATTGTTCGGAATTATATTCCAACAGCAGAAAATGCGAAACCTGGGTGCAGTGCTGGGAGTGTGGCTAGTGGGCACACCGTACATGGGCCGGGTATGGGTGTGGCGGATTTTTTTTATGGTGCTTCTCGCACTGCGAATCTCATCCCATAAAAGCTGACATGTGTGTGAACACTTACCACAGTTCAGTTCGTCCGACCCATCGCCACAATCGATTTTGCCATCACACACATACTCCTTTTGAATGCATTTCTTGTCGGCGCATGTGAACTGTGTAGCACCATCACAATCTGGAAATTAAATCAGAGTACCTGCTCATCTAATGCAATGATCTATATTTTATTTTAGATAAGTAAAATTCGTTTGCCGCAATCAGTCATAGCTTCTGTTTTGAGACTTCATGTGTCGTCTCTATCGTAGACAACACATAGGAGATATTTCGTTGCCTTATTCACTGTGGCTAGTAATATTCAACGTCTCCCCCTGATAATCTGTTTAAAACTAATGGCAATCTAGCCACAAACAGTTTATCAAAACAGACATAGCTCAGAATAACACGCTAGAACAAACACCAGTT
Organism: Oasisia sp. SBJ-2009; assembly: GCA_964017155.1. Taxonomy (NCBI): domain Eukaryota; kingdom Metazoa; phylum Annelida; class Polychaeta; order Sabellida; family Siboglinidae; genus Oasisia; species Oasisia sp. SBJ-2009. Next base: position 2,986,054 of record OZ024864.1, on the reverse strand, counting down.
GGACTGTTTTTTCTTCTGTGACTACCTAGTGAATGGTAATGAAACGTTTCGCCACCTAGCGGGAGAGAGTGAAATCGATTTGAAAGTTAGAAATTGTTTTTCTAACTTCAAAAGAATGCATATTCTAACAGATTGTGACGTCTTTAATGTTTTTAAGTAAGTGTTCTATATGCTTAACATAATGGATACGTGGAATGGTTGCATAGATCATTTGATAATAGTCTGTCTACCTTCTATACATCGCCGACACCGGCAATTAAATTGTTTTTGTTTTCGAAAGATCAACATTTCTGTATAGGGACAGGCCAAGTAAAGTGGGCCCTTCGGCCAAGGTGGCCCCCCACTATCGCAGCATTCCTAGTATACAATGCAATCAAAACAATGGTAGTAGTATTTACAGATCCATCAGGGGACACAACTTAACGTTGTATTTGTTTGTTTAGCTCGAATTCAAAACGGTCAGGAACAAATGTGTGTCTTACATAAGTTTGCTAAATGAAAATAATTGACATTCCTCATAAACACCGCATTTTCATAAATGATTATGATATATATCTGTAAATTTGGTCCACAAAACAATAGTCCATAATTAATTGAATGAGCAATTAGAGTTTGACGTGAATAAACGCATTAATCTCAAAATGGCGTCCGTCCGATAATCTATGGCAGAGGCCTGAGTCGCCCTCATGGGGCCACAGTGCGAATAGCTACAAAGAGAGGGAAGACTTGTGTCATTACAGGTAGCACATACAAGAAAGAAATCGAGGACTGGCAAAATGCCTTTCAACCAACCTGTTCAAAGAACATCAAAGAAAACGAAGACAGAGAAGTAAAACTGTAACACCACATCTGTTTTGTTCGGATTTTTATTCCAACAACAGAAAAGGCGAAACCTGGGTGCAGTGCGGGCAGTGTGGCCAGTGGGCACACCGTGAGTGAGTCGTCTATGGGCGTGGCGGGTCTATGTGCGAGATTTGCGCCAACGATTAAGTGGCTTCGCACTCTGTTGTGAGGAGGCCCACTTTGGCATCCACGTTAATATTTATGCAAAATGATCAAATGGGTATCTTTTTTGAGAGACACCTGGCGTATTATATTTATTAAGATAGAGAAACTAGACTGTGCATATACATAGTCAAGATGCATAGCTAGACAGTGTAGTAAAAACTAACCCGTTTTGTACACAAATGTCAAATGAAGATCGATCGGCACTTGAGGGGCCCACTTTACCCGCCCTTCCCCTACATCTCATCGCACAAAAGCTGAGACATATGTGAACACCTACCACAGTACATTTCGTCCGCCCCATCGCCGCAATCGTCTTTGCCATCACACACCAACTTCGTTTTAATGCATTTGTTGGTGGAGCAGAAGAACTCGTCACCGTCACAACCTGGAAATTAAGCCAGAGTATACCTGTTTATTAAATGCAACGATCTACATTACTTTAAAAAGAGTAAAAAAATTCGCTTGCAGTAATCAGTCATAGTTTCGGATTTTAAACGTTATGTGTCGTCTATATTGTAGACAACACACAGCATATATTTCTTTGCCTTATTCACTATGGCGTTTTCCCCTGATAATCTTTTTAAAACTAATGGCAGTCTAGCCACAAACAGTTTATCAAAAAAGACATAGCTCAGAAAAACACGCTAAAACAAACATCAGTTGCATTGTTTTGTCTTCTGTTTCCACCAATTGAATGATAATGAAAAGTGTCGCCACCTAGCGGGAGACAGTGAAATCATTTTTGAAGTTAGAACATTATTTTCTAACTTCAAAAGAATGCATATTCTAACAGATTGTGACGTTTTAAGTGTTTTTTTAAAATAAGTATTACATACGCTTAACAGTGGATACGGGAAATGGTTTATAGATCATTTTATAATAGTCTGTCTACGTTCTATACACGTGCCTTATAAACACCTCATTTTCATAAATGATCAGGATATATAACTGTAAATTTGGTCCGCAAAGCAATATTCCATAATTAATTGAATGAACAATTACAGTTTGGCGTGAATAAACGCATTAATCTCAATATGGCGTCCGTCCGATAATCTATGGCAGAGGCCTGAGTGTGCCTCATGGGGCCACAGTGCGAATAGCTACAAAGAGACGGAAGACATGTGTCATTACAGGCAGCACATACAAGAAAGAAGTCGAGGTCATGGCAAGACTGGTATAGTGCCTTTCAACCAACCTGTTCAAAGAAGAGAGGGCACACAAAAAGTCGAGAAAAAAACGAGAAAACGTCAAAAAAACGACACAGAAGGAAGATGTAACTCTATATCTGTATTTTTCGGTTGTATTCCAACAGCAGAAAAAGCGAAAACTAGTGGGCACACCGTACGTGGGCCGGGTATGGGCGTGGCGGGTCTTTTTTGTGGTGCTTCCCGCACTGCGAATCTCATCCCATAAAAGCTGATATGTATGTGAACACTTACCACAGTTCAGTTCGTCCGACCCATCGCCACAGTCGTCTTTTTTATCACACACCGACTCCAGTTTAATGCATTTCTTGTTGGCGCATGGGAACTGTTGATCACCGTCACAACCTGGAAATTAAACCAGAGTACCTGCTCCTTTACTGCAATGATCTATAGGTATTTTAGATAAATAACATTCGCTTGCCCCAATCAGGCATAGCTTCTGTTTTGAGACGTCATGTGTCGTCTATATCGTAGACAACATACATCAGATATTTCTTTGCCTTATTCACTGTGGCTAATAATATTCAACGTTTCCCATGATAATTTGTTTTAAACTAATGGCAGTCTACCCACAAACAGTTTATCAAAACAGACATACCTCAGAACAACACGTTAGAACAATTGTATACACGAGTTGCATTGTTTTGTCTTCTGTGACCACCTAGTGAATGGTAACGAAACGTATCGCCACCTAGCGGGAGACAATGAAATCGTTTTCGAAATTATAACGTTGTTTTCTAACTTCAAAAGAATGCATATTCTAAAAGATTGTGACGTCTTTATTTGTTGTTAAGTAAACGTTCTATATGCTTAACATATCGGATACGTGAAATCGTTTCATGTATCATTCTGTAAAAGTCTGTCTACGTTCTGCACACCGCCGACACCGGCAATTACATTGTTTTTGCGGACAGCTCAACAACTCTGTAAAGTGAGCCCCTCGTGTCACAGTATTCCTGCTGTGCAATGCAGTCAAAACAACGGTAGTAGTATTTACAGATCCGTCGGGGAAAACATTTCAACGAGGTAGTTGTTTGTTTAGCTCGAATTTTCAATACGGTCATTAACACATATGTGTCTTAAATTAAAATAATTTATGTGCCTTATAAACACCACAATTTCATAAATGATCAGGACATATAATTTTGTTCCCTAAGTCCATAAATAGTTGAATGAGCAATTACAGTTTGACGTGAATAAACGCTTTAATCTCAAAATGGCCCCGACTGATCATCTAAGGCAGAAGCGGCTATACAGTGCAAAAAGCTACAAAGATATGAAGACCTGTATCAAGACAGGCAGCCCATTCAAGAAAGAAGTCGAGGTCATGGCAAGACTGGTAAAGTGCCTTTCAACCAACCGTTTCAAAGAAGAGAGGGCACAAAAACGCGAAAACGTGAAAGAAAAAGAAGACAGAGAAGGAAGACTGTAAGACTATATCTGTATTGTTCAGAATTGTATTTCCAACAGCAGAAAAGGCAAAACCTGGGTGCAATGCGGGGAGTGTGGCCAGTGGGCACTCCGTGCGTGTGTCGGTTTTGGGCGTGGCGTGTCTATGTGCGAGATATCGTCAACGATTTAGTGGTATCGCATATCGTTGTGAAACGGTACACTTTGGTTTTCATATATGGCAAAATAATAAAATGGTTATCTTTTTAAAAAGACGTATGGCGTATTATATTTATTAAGATAGAGAAACTAGATTGTGCACATACATAGTCAAGACACATAGCTAGGAAGTGTAGCATAATTTAACTTGTTTTGTACACAAATGTCTAATGAAGGTCGATCGGCACTTAAGGGGCCCACTTTACCCGCCCTTCCCCTACATCTCATCGTACAAAAGCTGACACATATGGAACACATACCACAGTCCATTTCGTCCGAATCATCGCCACAATCGTTTTTGCCATCACACACCAGCGTATTTCCAATGCAGTTTCCGTTGACGCAAGTGAACTGCTCAGCTTCACAGCCTGTAAGTTATGCCAGATTAACTTGTATTTATCTTATCCGCATGTTGTGCATAGGAAAATCAAATAAATTGTTTCATATATCAAAGTATAATTGAATATGTCATCGTTCGTGATCCTTTGGTGGCTGCGACCCAAATGTATTGTTCGGAAATTGCTTGGCGGCCCACACGTTCTTAGAGTAAATTGATTATACTAAATGTAGGAATGAGTAAGTAGGCATACTATAAATATTAAATCAGATTTTGTTCTCAGTATGAGGGGAATCACTAACACAACCCTGCGTCGTTCATTGATTTATTGACTATTTACCAGCCAACAAAACAAAGATGGCGGCGGATACAGTTAACGATGTCGTACGATAACGACATCCGTCGTCGGATATATTGGGCTAACATTCCGATAGTAATAACAAGGAGAGAGGTAACGCGTGAATAAACACGTTAATAAATGCGCAAACGTTTCTGTGCAAGTTACTTTTACATATTCGACAAGGGCCGGGTGCATCGAAAGCAGCAATAGTATACGATACAATTTGAAACACCCGCAGTTTTGGATTATCAGACTGTCTGTCGGGTCAACTCGAGTTTGACTGCTATGTTGGCGTGTCGAACCTTGAGCTAATTAGTTCTCTCAACTTTGGTTTAGTTCACTCAGCATTGCTCCAAGTCGATCGAACGTATAAACAAGTACATGGCTATAGACACTGATGAATTTATATGTACGAAAAGTATTCGCGTGATTGCAGTGGGGCCGAGTCTTTCACTGAGAACTAATTGTAGTATTCGACTGACAAGTCTTTCAGCGTGTAAAGTTGAAAGTGCTTTGAACAGTTCTCCCGTGCAAAGCGACAACCTAGTAACTCACTTTTTGCTTGTTTTGAGAAAACAAAAGAAAACATAATTTATGAATATTAAAGTTTGTTCTATTCATGGAGAGGTACTAACTGCTTAATATATGTCCACTAAGGTTCACAATTTTCACCAATAATTAATCTTACCTAATTACCATTATTTTGGCGGGAAAATGAGTTACTAGGTTTTGGTATAGCAAATGCTAAAGAACCTCATATATATTACCAAGGCAAAACCTAATATGAAAATTACTAATTTATTTTCCAATAAATGTGTGTACAAATGACAGGAAAATATGACATAACTTTAATAAGGCATTGAGATCTGCAAGAAACTGCACTTGACTCATGAATTAGAGTGTTTTATTCTGTGGATTATTGCTATGAATGGGCCATCACAATCATATCTTCGTATGACAATTTTTACAGTCCTCTGTGTCACTGCAAATGGGTGTTGATTTCGCCCTGTTCCATGCTACCATCATCATATGTGGTGGCCTATTATATTATACAAGATATGGTGGTCTATTATACAAAGAAATCGAAGTAATGGTTTGGCAATTGGCCAAAGGCTGGCTAGATTGAGATAGTACAGTAATGACATATAATCATGATAACATGTTTAACTTTCTTACTAGGCCATACTTTCTTACTACATATGCAGAATGAATGAACAATGCAACAGTGGAACCCCTCAGGTCGCCCACCCCTCTACATCGACCACCCTGCTAAGTCGATCGATTTTTGTTGGTCCCAAATAAAGATATCCTTCATCTTATTTTTAGCTAAGTCCCATGGGTGATCGACTTTGAGGGGTTTTTCTGTGATAGTAACACTAGTTTTGAAATCTACAATAGTTGACAAGTGGTCAAATGGTTTATAAACCCCACCCGGATATCTCTGCCTGGACTATAAGTTTGTGAGGTCAATTAATTGGTATTTTAGCGGATGGAATTTGCCAGGTCACTGACATCTCTTTCGGGTAGGTCCAACCAGAATAGTTTCTTTGCGGCGGCGGCAACACGTAACAAATTGAGTATTCCCGTCTTCTTGGACTTGGGAATGACACGTGGTTCTGCCCTTTTGGGTGGAAATTGAACTGTCACATCAAACTTCGCCTTCAAGAAGTCAACTTCGGTGTATGGGTCACCGAAGTCCTCCTTTTACATCATTGTACGCCTACCCTTGGAGAATTTAACCTCACAAACCTGTCCTAACAGCGGCATCTTAGTCTTCTGATTTGCAGCAGTGATAATTCGTTGTTTCTTTCGACTCGGCGTGTTTAAATTGTTCTAAAAGACAAATTAAAAAAAAAATCTGACTTCTTTGTACCGGGAGTGATGTAGAATCACATAGCGAACATATACACATCGATGATAAAAAAGCGGTTTTAAACGGCCGTAATAATTTAGACCATTAAAGTATAAGATTACCGAAAATTGTTCCCAATTTCGGATAGGTATTTTTCACCAGAAATGATGTTTTAAAACCAATCCCAATCCGGCAAACCATCGAATAGGCCTCATTAAGCCATCCTTGGGTGATTGTTAATTTAATATACACTAAAACGCCGTCAGAATGGTCAGAGAATGGGGTCTACATGCATGCTCTAGTGTCTAGGGTGTCATCCGAAAACCGAATAACCCTGCAATGACGGAGCTGATTTGGTAATTTTCTCCTACATTTCCTAGTATTTGCTTATTCACCTAACGTTTTTCAGGGCCATGGCCAGTATTTGCTTTCTTCTACTTGTCCAGGCCATATTTTATTGTGATTATGCCGTCTGGCGCAGCCATCTTGCTACGGGCTTCAAAGCTGGCATCTGATTGGTTGGCTGAGATACTAGGTTTTACTGTGGCATCTTCGAAAAATGTTGGAGTTGCTAGGTTTTGCCAAGGTAATAACTTCGTAATGAAAGCACATATTGCCATACACAACACACTAAAAGGAAGCCATATACCTAGTAACTCCAAAAACAATATTTATTCAATTTTGGAAAAAAATGAGTTACTAGGTTCTCGCTTTGCACGGGAGAGTTGCAGTGGCTGGCTATTGCAGTATATAGGAACTGTTTTTAAGACAAGCAAGATGTCGGAGTGAATCAATAAAACTGCTTTGAGAGATCAATGTTCAAGAGAATGTCATCGTCCTGATAACTGTACAATGTATATGCATAACAAAATGGATTTACCAATTTGCACGCGTCAACACTTTTATATAATCTTTTTTAGCCGACCTCATTATGTTAGAGTAGCAAATTAAAGTATTTAACTTATCTTATGATTCGTCGTTTTTATTATAATACTCTCGATTTCAATGCGCGGTTTGAATGTAACGTGGACAAGAATTGATCGACCTTATTGACTACAGCACAGTATTCGGCAATTTGACACAGCGATGCGATTAAACACGACCGAATGTTCACGTTCAGTACATTTACATTGCGGTAGGTCTACTTTAAAATGCGTCACCCACTCAATTGTGTTATAACTCAAATCTTTCGTATATTGAAAACAATTTGCAGCGCCAATTTGATGCATTTATCTTATTGAAAAACTACGGTCATTAAACTGTTTTGGCTCCGATTTAGATGTTGGCCGAAAGCTAACTTTGCAGCCCATGTCTTCGATATACTGCTTTGTACAGCGTACACCTAGTACAGGCAACCGGGACACTAAATTATAGACTGAACAACTATACTAAAGACTCTTGGCGAACCAAACCAAATTGTTTGGCGACCCAAATTTGGGTCGCGACCCAGGAGTTAAGAATCGCTGCCCTAGATCGCTTCAGTACGCTGGCATTCCCGATGTCCGGACCGACACTTTGGAACTGGTTGCCAGAATACATTTATAAACAAGCAGTTAATGCTAGCAGTGTAAGTAGGTCAAACAAACATTGACAGCTATTTGGCGATGACGGGTTATACGTAGATGGAATTTTACTGGACTTCCGAGTTTGAATTCGGTTTACATGGTTGCATCTAGTGATTAAGAGATGCAATTAATACGACACGTATCTAGACATATAATATAAAATGATGGCTATTATGGACTTCCGGTCTGAAAACTATTTACCGCGTTTTCGAAAATTTAACACCAATAGTTTTTGTTTTTAGATAGTTAAAAATGTCCTCCTGCCATGAAGTTGGCCTCGTATACAGCTAAAATGAGTAGTATAATATAACAAATTATATACCAGTGTGTTGATAATTTAATTTTCTTTTAAATAAACTTACCTTGTAGCAGTAAAAAGCCAATCATAAAAAGGTTACACCGCAAAAACAATTCTTTTTACAAAAAAAGTCAAAATGTCTTAGTGTCAATCAAGAAATGGTCAACATATTTTAATATTACACCAAGTTTGAAACCGATATGTAGGTACGTGTATTTTCTACAACATGAATATCACATATAATTGTGAGAATTTAATAATACAGGCGCTAGAGCAAAGACAATGGCGCAAGCAATATTTTTAGATATCTAGGTCAAATATATGAGGAGGCAGAGGCTTCAAGTTTAAACCGGCTGCGTGCTAATGGGTTAAATAACATTGAATGTGCCACTTACTATGACAGTAGTCGACGTGCAGCGCCACAAACAGCAACAGCAGCACCAGACCCAACTGTCGAGTGGCGTTATTCATGTTGTAGTCGAATATCTCGTTGAACCTACGTAGAGAGAAGGATCGTTAGAAAGTACTTAGCGGCAGGTAGCATAAGTTGGGGGGGGGGGGGCAGCTGACAATAGAGAAGCCAGGAGCAGTGTGAGAGACTGGAAGGAAAGGTCTCAGAAGAGTTGTAGCGAGACAAGACGGAAGTAAACAGGAGCGGGCGTGTTACACTCAGACCGAGCACACGTACGTATGCGTGCAAGACGTAGCTCGCGGACCTTTGTCCGGGTGACGTCCTGGTGTAAAGGGACCTACGTTGTCTCGGTTTATTTATTTCATATTGATACAACAATAGTCAGAAAGATTTACATGAATTGGTGTCTATCTAATAATGTTCTTGTGTGCACGAGAATGTAAACGTTTTCCTCCTAAACGGCGTGCCCCTTTGATGCTTGACTTACAGCTATTAACGTGCGGCCACACGAATACTTCACGTTTGAAGACTAAGTGTGTTATGGACAAATTTCACGTGTATATAACGTAATAACTAAATATACAAATGAGCATAATACGAGATGCGTGCGCGATGTCCCTTTCGCTATATCATCCGTATGGACTTAACGTGAAGCAACCTTTTTATGGATGGAAGTTTCTTAATAGTTGTAATTCTCACACCAAATTGCCTTTCAAGAAACTGTGTAGAAGACTGGTACAAATTTGTTAACAATAACGTTAGGCTGCCGAAAGAAGCGGCTGAAACATTCAGACCACTCGCCTTTTTGAGTACCACATACACAAATCCACACACCCATACACCCGTACACTCGTACACACAAACACCCACACACCCACACACCCACACTCCCACACACCCACACACCCACACACCCACACACCCACACACCCACACACCCACACCAACACACACACACACTCACACATACACACACACAAACACACACACACACACACACACACACACACAAACACACACATACACAAACACAAACACACACACACACACACACACACACAAACACAAGCACGCTCTCTCTGTCTCATACACACCTTTGCGATAATTCTTCTTGCGGCCTCACTGCTACAATTAATATCACCCATCTAATTCCACCGTCAGTTATACACCATCATAAGGATCAACCTGCCAATGTCCATTCAAAGTAAAAACTACAACCGCGTTATGATAATAATAATACAAATAAAACAAACCAATTAGGTGTACTTACGTTGTACGCTCGATCAAAGTAGTCTGCTCTGGTGAATTCTTGTGTCTTGTGAACCACGTACGTCTGAGACGATATTGGTCGTCGTCTTATATACACATTTCGGGACCAGCTACTGCGCAGTTTGTAGCCTGTCATCACGACGCCTCACGTCACCGGCCGTTTCACCGTTAACCTGCCAAGTCACGGCAATACTCCATCATCAGTGGACGGTCGTTCAACTCCGCTTTTTGCAAGTGCTTTTTCATATCTATGGAACTTTCCACATGTAGGTCTGTGGTGATTTTCGAAAGTGTTGTATTTTGCAATACCTGGATGTACAAATATGTTATGCTGTCGTTGGCACTAAACTAGTTACTTAGTCAGAACGTTAATGATGAAAAAGTATATTTTAATAGACAGTCTATCCTGATGAGCTGCCCGGTGCTACGGGTTCCTTGCGGCCAACTATATCTGAGGTACCACTCTTACTACCAATCAATCCTACCTATGCACAACTCACTCTTCTTTGCATAGTTTCACTGTGCATGTTACACAGTATAATCCTCGAAGATATCTATAATGACCAATCAAACTTTCTAAATGAAAACTGACTCATTCCTCTTCTAATCAACTTCGTCCTCCTGTGTTTTTGCAGAAACACCCTGTGCCAATTAAATATTTATTAGACCAGAAGCTGCCTAGAACAGAACTAAGTTGATACTCATTACACCATGGGGCTAGTCATTGACCCCAGGAACTGCAGCCATGCTGTTTGTTGACCTAAGCTAACCCGAATGCCTGACTGCCCGAAACAATTACAATGCCCAGTGTACTGCCTGGTTGGTCAAATTAGTGCTGTTTGACAGAGACTACTCCCTACATTTGAAATATAATGCATGAGCTAACTGGTTCAAGACCTAGCTTGTGAAAGTCAAGATGAGAAGATGAACAATACGAAGTGATGATGCCACAAAACCCAGAAAGTTGAAAGCTGCATATGGCATCTTAGTAGTGGCGATGATGATGAAGTAAATATAGCTGTCCATGTCAACGTATGATTATGTCCACTTTGACTGGACAGATAAGTGCAGGAACTTTATGTGGGAAAGTGCTTGAACGAAACAATCTCTTATTTGTAGCCAAACTTTGAAGCCAAACTTGTATGAGTTGTAAAAATGGCTACAACGAGTAATGTTCGGTTGTGCATATCATATACGTCGTGTTTTGTGAATACCCTACAATCCATATGTACGATTACACCGAAACAATTGCCATGTTCGGTTCTGCATGTCGCATACCTCGCCTTTTGTGACTACCTCACAAACCATATGCACGATTACACCGTAGCATTTGCAATGTTTGGGTTTGCATGTAGGAGACCTCGTGTTTTTGTGTATCTGTCTTAGCCAAGAACACATATCACTGCCGACTATCACTCTCAGTCGGACGTGACATATCCTGACGATATACGGTTAGCACTATCTGTCACAGACAGCGAATCAAGCCGTTATTTCTATAAGAACAGTAAGTAAATCAAGAATCCGCCAAACAGTCTAGTATAATATCCTAATTCCATGAAAATAAAAATAAATAAACACATATAGTAGCTTGACATGTGTGAAAGCTTTGGTGGCATGGCCCGCGCCGAGTTTCGTCAAAACGCATACCGTGCATGCATTTTTATTTAAGATTTGCAGATAAAAACCAAAGTTTAATACTTGGTGTGTTACTACCGGAAACTCTGTTAGTAAAAACGGAGAATCCGGGCCCGTCGCGGTTTCAGATTCTCGCCGAATCTTGGCCCGCCCGAATATGACACCGCGAAACCGGCTCAAACGTAGTAACTGGCATCTCACGAAACGACCACATTGTCAGTTGTTGATGACGTCACCGGTGGAAGTACCCCTGTGCCCTATCTTTTGACACTGAGTGGGACAAAGCGGCCTGTAATTTCAAGCTGTACACGGAATTGCAGCCGTTAAATTTATTTGTTTTATATATCATCAAAAATATTCTTACCTAGCAATTTTTTAATGCATGTACCCAAGAATGGTCTTTATTTTAAGTACTTTTTAAAAGCAGACTTAGTCATGATGATGAACGATTTATTGATTGATGTCGACCTATTGATTTGAAGCACAGCAACTGTATGTCGCCATATTTGCTAGCTACTATCACACCTGGTGTTTCGACAAGTAGACTGTTATGCTCCATGGTCGCTCCTTCTGAGTTTGTGGCAGTAACGCCAACAGGCGACCAAAGCCTTCTTGTTGCTACTCTTACGGACCAACCAAATGTTTCTGATACAGCAGGGACAGACCCATCAATCACTGTACACATGGGTTGTTAGACTTTCTTTCTCATTACTGACGCGTGTAAAAACGAATTCACAATAACAATTTCACAAGGAGTACACGACTGTTTAGCTTGGCGTATAACAAGGAAAGGATTCTACGTTTATATATTACTCTCACATATCACACTAATGGTTCAAATAATTGCAGCATAATGACCGCCGTGACAGATCTGCGCCTCAGCGACGTCTCAACCAGGAGCTTTGAAGGTACACGGCCAATTCAATTACCTGGTGCTGTCGGCTACACTAGCTGCTGTAAGTATGGGATGAAGTCGACTTCAAGTGTTAATATATGGTAGCATACTGTAGTCCTAAACACTTTTCTATAAATGCAAATTGTGTTTGGTTTGATGTTGATTAAATTATCTTTAAAATGTCGTGACTTTGGCGTTTGTTTATTAAAATTGCATTGTACATGTAGGCGACAAACAGAAAACTTATATTCTGGACAATCGTATAGTGAAATCTACACTTTGTTGGTATCAACTGCAATCTGACCACTAGACTTGCTGAATGGAGTTGAAGTAGACTACTCTGTCATGAATGAGGTAACTAATTACCGGTCCTGCTGCTGAATCGAGTTGCTCATCTCGTACAAATAACAAAAACATATTTTGGCGGTTATGATGAAGAGACTGGTTCAGTTGTGAAGTTATGGCGTAGGTGTCTTCTTGCATTAAACAGGTTCAATGAAATGGGAATTGTTTATTACATAAAAGTAACAGTAACGCCAGTATTTTAGGGGTCTTAACTTTTTGGTTTTGTTTATCTCAGTTATTTATAAAATGGTCAATTCACATTCGCTCAAAAACATAAGTTTATTATATGGCAAACTTTACAGTTGGATTGTACATGAATATTCACAATGCAATCAACTAATCCACACAATATCGTACATCTGCAAAAATGTAGTTGAAATAATAATCTGAAAACATTTTACGTAATAAAATTAAAGCATATATATTACAAATAAATTTACTTAAAAAAATATTCAAAACTGTATTAAAGAGGCTAGTAAAATTAAACTGTATGTTAATCTACTTGTCCATCGTTAACGTTCTGACAATGTTCCGAACACCACGGAAGGTTCGTGTCTGATATTAGGCAGACAAATCTCATTTGTTCCTACCAGCAAGTGTTGATCATGCTCTTGTTAAAATGCTCCACTAATGGCATGAAAGATGTAACAAGCAATTTTGTAAGAGTATTTTTTCTCGATTATTGCAAAGCATTTGATCTGATTAACTGTTAAACAAAATGGTTGGAATGCAAGTATCAACACACGTGGCTCGATGGATAGCAACGTTTCTACTAGATCGCGAACAAAGTGTAAAAATCAGCGACACTGTCAAAGCGTGGGTATCCTAATGGGAGCTGTTCCCAAAGGACTGTATCAGGGCTACAACACTTCTTAGTTCATAACAACGATTTTGTCGCCTGTCTTCAGGACGCCTCATGTCACCGACCCTTGCACCATAAATCACCCACGTGACCCAGCAAATCACGGCAAAACTCTGTTGTCAGTGGACGGTCGTTCAACTTAGCTTTTTGCAAGTGCTTTATTTTTATGATTTAAGGAACTTACCACACGTACGCCTATGGTGATTTTCGTTTACATGTTGAAAGTGTTGTATTTTGCAATAAATTGATGTAAAAATATGTTATGTTGTTGATGGTAATGCCATTATCATCACGTTGTTATGTTCACCACACTACATTGGAAGAATAGCTCTCCGACAGTTAGTCCTTTGTATGTGATTCTATTATGATGATATGATACGGTACGGTACGGTACGGTACGGTACGGCACGGCACGGCACGGCACGGCACGGCACGGCACGGCACGGCACGGCACGACACGACACGACACGACACGACACGACACGACACGACACGACACGACACGACACGACACGACACGACACGACACGACACGACACGACACGACACGACACGACACGACACGACACGACACGACACGACACGACACGACACGACACGACACGACACGACACGACACGACACGACACGACACGACACGACACGACACGACACGACACGACACGACACGACACGACACGACACGACACGACACGACACGACACGACACGACACGACACGACACGACACGACACGACACGACACGACACGACACGACACGACACGACACGACACGACACGACACGACACGACACGACACGACACGACACGACACGACACGACACGACACGACACGACACGACACGACACGACACGACACGACACGACACGACACGACACGACACGACACGACACGACACGACACGACACGACACGACACGACACGACACGACACGACACGACACGACACGACACGACACGACACGACACGACACGACACGATATGATGATATGTGATAATGTATGATGATACGTGACGTGACGTGACGTGACGTGACGTGACGTGACGTGACGTGACGTGACGTGACGTGACGTGACGTGACGTGACGTGACGTGACGTGACGTGACGTGACGTGACGTGACGTGACGTGACGTGACGTGACGTGACGTGACGTGACGTGACGTGACGTGACGTGACGTGACGTGACGTGACGTGACGTGATATTTCGGTGTTTGTTAGAGATATTTTTGGAGCTTGTGGAAACAGACGAAACTACTTTTGTACAAAACAGTGAATGATGGACGAGTATCTAGCGCAGCCATTTTGTTTTTGTCTTCAGATCAATGGAGTGTCGTATTGCTGCGCCGCTCGGAGACCGCAGACTGGCAACGTTCAAATCACGACAGACACCTGACACCGTTGCGGTTAGATTTGTTGTCGGTTTAATAATACTTGTATACATAGCTTTTGGGTTCATAATACATTGTATAAATAGTACGCTGCACGTACTAGTAGTTTAAGTACCGGCCCGGTTTCCTGGTGGAGCACCGTTGACTTCCGGTGCAACCAGTAGTGGCAAAGGTTGAGAGTCTATACCCGCGGAACTTGTTAAGAACCTCCAACGGGTAACGCGAGCGTCACACTCCTTGTTCACGTTACCCGTCTCTTTTCCGACGATCTACGCGACAGTACCGTCTGCAAATGATCGGCCATAACTGAATAGTGTAATGTGGTGCGACAGGCGTGTGCAGTCAAGCGTGGCACTTTCGGGCCAATTTGTGTGTAATCAAACATGACGCGTGCATCGTCTAGTCGGAATTCTAACCACTCTGATACATCTACCAACAGTGGTCCATATGTTTCTATTGTAGCAACCTAACTGTTTACAACTTCTACTGACCTACTTCGGGGGGTCCTAATTACGACATATATAATTGTATAGTCTGTGTCTATTTTTTACACTGACGTGTAAGCACCCCTGAATCCACTTCGTGGAGATGCATACTTTTGAACTAGAATTGATTAATTTATTGATTGGATTTATTGATGTAATAGTGCACACTGAGCCTTTGCATCGACCAAAGGCCTCTAAAGACAACTGTCCCAGTAGTTCGGAGGTATATTGTGTGACTCAAACGGACGCAGATATAGTAAACATAGATGAGAGACATGAGTTGACAACATCACGTAGCTGCTGCGTTGCTCTATACCTAACTTGAGGTTTGAAAATAAAAAAGTCAAAACGAATACACATTCTGAACATAACGATCTCGAGCGCCAACGAGAGCGCCAACGCAGAAATAACAAAGCGAGTCCCCCGCCTGTTGCTATCTACATAATTGCTGCGGCTAAAATATGGGAAGGGATGCTCTGCTAGTACACATAAGGGCAATATGGACAATATTTTAGCACACTGGAAACGAACTTAAGTCAGGCTCTTACGTGTTTTGACAAGAAACATTTCTTTGGAAACAAAACATGTAGTTCTATGGACAGTGGCTAATATCATTACAGACTCTTATTACGATGAATCGGTTGTTGCTGTGGGTGTTTTGCTCGCAGACCTAAACGAAGATTTATGTATGAGCGCTGTCACTTGATAACATATTGGTATTCGTTTTGTATGCAAAATGTGAGTGTGTGTATGTGTGTGTGTGTGTGTGTGTGTGTGTGTGTGTGTGTGTGTGTGTGTGTGTGTGTGTGTGTGTGTGTGTGTGTGTGTGTTTGTGTGTATGTGTGTTTGTATTTGTGTATGTATGTATGTTTGTATGTGTTCTTTTGAGTGCGCGTGTTCTGGGTAAATCCAGGGTGAAGTCGTAGGCGGGTGCTGTGTACGTGAGGGTGGGGGTTATATATACGGATTGGTGGAGGTGGTATGCGGGTGCTGTGTACGTAGAGGATAAGTGTCGTATGCTGGTGTTGTGTACGTGAGGGTGGGGGTCGTTGGCGGGTGTTGTGTACATAGAAGGTGGGGGTCGTAGGCGGGTGTTGTGTACGTAGATTGTGGGGTCGTAGGCGGGTGTTTTGTATGTAGATTGTGGGGTCGTAGGCAGGTGTTTTGTATGTAGATTGTGGGGTCGTAGGCGGGTGTTGAGTAAGTAGATTGTGGGGTCGTTGGCGGTTGTTGTGTACGTAGATTGTGGGGATCGTTGGCGGTTGTTGTGTACGTAGAGGGTGGGGGTCGTTGGCGGTTGTTGTGTACGTAGAGGGTGGGGGTCGTTGGCGGTTGTTGTGTACGTAGAGGGTGGGGGTCGTAGGCGGGTGTTATGTACGTAGAGGGTGGGGGTCGTTGGCGGTTGTTGTGTACGTTGAGGGTGGGGGTCGTAGGCGGGTGTTGTGTACGTAGAGGGTGGGGGTCGTTAGCGGGTGTTGTGTACATATAAGGTGGGGGTCGTTAGCGGGTGTTGTGTACATAGAAGGTGGGGGTCGTTAGCGGGTGTTGTGTACATAGAAGGTGGGGGTCGTTAGCGGGTATTGTGTACATAGAAGGTGGGGGTCCTATATCGCTTCAATATTGTTGTAGTAACCGGCCACATAGATGTCGACATGTGGACTTTACAACGCATGCACCGAGACGAATGGAGGTGTGAGTCGATTGAGGTATGGGTCAATGTAGGTGTGGGTCTATGGAGGTGTGGGTCAATGGGCTTGATAAACAACTGAACTGTGTAGTTCACGCAAGGCTAGTTATTCAATGATAAAAGTCATTATTTTAAATATTTTTTCGTATGAGATCAGTCTAGCATAGCTTTTGCCTGTTGTAAATGTATTTCTCACTTACACCCCTAATCTACTCTCTTCGTAACGCTCGCGCGTACGGTGTTCCTCGCTGTAAGACCAATCGCTTCAAGAACTCATTTGTTTCGAATGGACTGCATAATTGGCAGTGACTGGACTTCCCTGTTTACATACGAACATTACTGGCTTTGAACTGTGAATCTTTTAGCTATTTATTCAATTGATCTATGTTATACTATTTTAACGAGTTGTATTTTTTTGTCATGTTGTATGTTCCATTTACAATAATATATTTAGCTAAATATTTGTTATGCTTTAATTTACCTAAATGTTTATATTCATATTAGAGAACTTTTACAGTTTTACTATCCGACATTTTTATCGGTTTAATTTTACTAGACATTCTAGTTAGTAACATTTTCATATATTGTTATGCTTTCATAACAGTTTTACTAATATACATTATTGAATTTGTTATCAACTATATGAATGTTCTTATTGTACTATTCAGCCGCTTTGGGTGCCAGAGAAGTGAATAAACTTACTATATTATTATTATAACACTCCACGATTCAAAGTGGAGTTCTGAAATAGTATCTCACCGCAGCATTAGAATCTTATCTAACTTAATGTTGTGTATATCACATAAGAAATTTAGTTTTGTGTGCTATGAAGAACGTACAGTAAAAGCGTTAGTTAAAAGAGGTACTTGCATTTTTAATGTACAGCAAAAAGGGAAATGAATGTGCATACACTCTCCCAAACTGACGATTTTTTATTAATTCGTAATCTACTACAAATATTTAATGAAATTCACCTGTACGAAAGATGTACCAAAAAGGGGAAATGAACAGGCATACACTCTCCCAAACTGTTGAAATTGTTACTAATTCGTAATCTACTACACGTTTGCATTTTACAAATATTTAATGAAATTCACCTCTACGAAAGATCAACAGAAAAGGAAAGTTGCTAGTTTCTACGTCATTAGTATTCGCAGTAAAAATTGCTGGTTAATTTTCTAATACTTGTCATATAATATAATAGAAATTACTTTACGCTCAACGTATCAAATACGAAATTTCAATGACTTTCATGTGGTGCTCAAGGGTTTCGTTTGCACTGTAACGGACGTACTGTAAAAATAAAACGGACAAGATATGTACGATTGTCTTAAAATGTGTTCACCGTAGATTGCTAAATGTACACTTGCATAGTATGGTTTATGATGTTTTTGCATGTATAATTTGCGTGTGCATGGATATGGGAAGTAAAGAGATTTTATATGTATGTGTATATATATATATATATATATATATATATATATATATATATATATATATATGTGTAATATATATATATATTTATATATATATATGTATGTGTGTGCGTATGTGTGCGTGCGTATGTGTGTGTATGTATGTATACATGTATGTATAATGTATATACGCAAAGGCCCAGTTAAAATGTTGATGAAAAGTATAAAGGTTGCTTGTAAATGTACAATATTTAAATATATAGTAACACAAAATAAGAACAACATTTTGTTTGAAGTAATTTAATGATTCGAATCGACGTCAACGAAAGTCAGTAAACACGACTAAGGTACAACTTAACGCCCGTTGAAGCTGGTCAAGTAATGCCGTTCAGACTGAACGGCATTACTTGACAGGGTCGATAAGCGTTCTGGTGCCTGGAGTCATTTATATATTGAATCTGAAATAAAATACTAAATTGTGTCAGTTGGAAAAGGAAAGTATGAATCGATAGTTCCGTCCAGAATGTTATCGTACCAGGCCAACATACGTAGAATCATGAAAAAGATGACGGACAGGATATCTCGGAGAAACGAGGTCTCAAAGATCAATCAAGACAAGCCTCGACCTTGCCATAACTGCAATGTCAAATGCAACAGTATCTAGAAGTAATGATAGAACAATTTGACAAACAACCGTAAAGATTAAGTGAAGTGAACCCGTAATATGTCTAACACGAATTAATATATTATGTATTTAAGTGAATGTAAGGGAATGTAAATGGTTTCATAGATCATTTTATAATAGTCTGTCTACGTTCTACACATGTGCCTTATAAACACCACATTTTCATAAATGATCAGGATATATAACTGTAAATTTGGTCCACTAAGCAATAGTCCTTAATTAATTGAACGAGCAATTACAGTTTGACGTGAATAAATGCATTAATCTCAAAATGCCGTCCTTCCGATAATCTATGACAGAGGCAGGAGTGGGCCTCATGGGGCTACAGTGCGAATAGCTACAAAGAGATTGAATACCTGCATCCTTACAAGCAGCATATACAAGAAAGAAGGCGAGGTAATGGCAGGACTGGTACAATGCCTTTCAACCAACCTGTTCAAAGAAGAGAGGGCACACAAAAACGAAAAAACGTAAAAAAGAGAAGGAATTGTATTCCAACAGCTGAAAAGGCGAATCCTGGGTGAAGTGCGGGGATTATGGCCAGTGGGCACACCGTACGTGGGCCGGTATGGGCGTGGCGGGTCTTTTTTATGGTGCTTCCCGCACTGCGAATCTCATCGCACAAAAGCTGACATGTATGTGAACACTTACAACAATACAGTTCGTCCGAATCATCGCCACAATCGTCTTTGTCATCACACCTCCACTCCGATTTAATGCATTTGTTGTTGTTGCATGTGAATTCGTTATCACCGTCACAACCTGGAAAATAAACCAGAGTACCTGCTCATCTAATGCAATGAACTATATTTATTTAGATAAATAAAATTCGCTTGCCTCAATCAGTCAAAGCTTCTGTTTTGAGACGTGACATGTCGTCTATATCGTAGACAACACGCAGCACATATTTCTTTGCCTTATTCACTATGGCTAGTAATATTCAACGTTTTCCCATGATAATCTGTTTTAACCTAATGGCAGTCTAGCCACAAACAGTTTATCAAAACAGACATAGCTCAGAAGAACACGCTAGAACAAACATCAGTTGCATTGTTTTGTCTTCTGTGACCACCTAGTGAATGGTAATGAAATGTCATGGGTGTCGCCAACTAGCGGGAGACAATGAAATCGTTTTCGATATTATAACGTTGTTTTCTAACTTGAAAATAATGCATATTCTAACAAATTGTGACGTCTTAAATTTTTGTTAAGTAAACGTTCTATATGCTTGACAGATCGGATACGTGAAATGGTTTCATGTATCATTCTATAAAAGTCTGTCTACGTTCTACACACCGCCGACACCGCCAATTAAATTGTTTTTGTGGACAGCTCAACAACTCTGTAAAGTGGGCCCCTCGGCCAAAGTGGGCCCCCACTGTCACAGTATTCCTGCTATGCAATGCAGTCAAAACAACGGTAGTTGTATTTACATATCCGTCGGAGGAAGCAACTCAACGTGGTAGTTGTTTGTTTAGCTCGAATTCAAAACGGTCATTAACACATTTGTGTCTTAAATTAAAATAATCCATGTGCCTTATAAACACCACATTTTCATAAATGATCAGGATATATAATTTTTTCCCCTAAGCAATTGTCCATAAATAGGTGAACGAGCCCTTACAGTTTGACGTGAATAAACGCTTTAATCTCAAAATGGCCCCGACTGATCATCTAAGGCAGAAGCCAAAGTGGGCCTAATGCGGCTACAGTGCAAAAAGCTACAGAGATATGTAGACCTGTATCAAGACAGGCAGCCCATTCAAGAAAGAAGTCGAGGTCGTGGCAAGACTGGTAAAATGCCTTTCAACCAGCCGGTTCAAAGAAGACAGGGCACAGAAATCGAGAAAACGTCAAAGAAAAAAGAAGACAGAGAAGGAAGACTGTAACACTATATATGTAATGTTTGGAATTGTATTGCAACAGCAGAAAAAGCAAAATCTGGGTGCAGGGCGGGGAGTGTGGCACGTGCGTGTGTCGGGTAAGGCCGTGGCGGGTCTATGTGCGAGATTTGCGTCAACGATTAAGTGACATCGCATATCGTTGTGAAAGGGTACACATTGGCCTTCATATTTAGCCAAATAACAAAATGGATATCTTTTTAAAAAGATGTATGACGTATTATATTTATTAAGATAGAGAAACTAGACTGTGCATATACATTGTCAAGATACATAGTTAGGTAGTGTAGCACAATCTAACTTGCTTTGTACACAAATGTCTAATGAAGATCGATCGGCACTTAAGGGGCCCACTTTACCCGCCCTTCCCCGACATCTCATCGTACAAAAGCTGACACATATGTGATCACTTCCCGCAGCTCATTTCGTCCGAATCATCGCCACAATCATTTTTGCCATCACACACCAGTGTCTTACGAATGCAGTCACCCTAGGCGCAAGTGAACTGCTCAGTTTCACAGCCTGTACGTTATGCCAGATTAACTTGCATTTATCTCATCCGCAATGAAATGGTGTATAGGAAAATTAAATAAATTGCTTAATATATCATAGTATAATAGTATGTTTGCCATTGTTCGTGGTCCTTTGGTGGCTGCGACCCAAATGATTTTTCGGAAATTGCTTGGCGGCCCACACGTTCTTATAGTAAATTGATGATACTAAATGTAGGAAAGAGTAAGTAGGCATACTATAAATATTAAATCAGATTTTTGTCTGTATGCTGAACACAAGGAATCACTAACACAACACGGCATCGTTCATTGATTTATTGACTATTGACCAGCCAACAAAACAAAGATGGCGGCGGACATAGTTAACGATGTCGTTCGATTTCGACATCCGTCGTCAGATATATTATGGTAACATTCTGGTAGAATAATAATGAGACAGGTAACGCGTGCGTGAACACGTTGATAAATGCGGGCGGGTGTTTTGTATGTAGATTGTGGGGTCGTAGGCAGGTGTTTTGTATGTAGATTGTGCGGTCGTAGGCGGGTGTTGAGTAAGTAGATTGTGGGGTCGTTGGCGGTTGTTGTGTACGTAGATTGTGGGGATCGTTGGCGGTTGTTGTGTACGTAGAGGGTGGGGGTCGTAGGCGGTTGTTGTGTACGTAGAGGGTGGGGGTCGTTGGCGGTTGTTGTGTACGTAGAGGGTGGGGGTCGTAGGCGGTGTTATGTACGTAGAGGGTGGGGGTCGTTGGCGGTTGTTGTGTACGTTGAGGGTGGGGGTCGTAGGCGGGTGTTGTGTACGTAGAGGGTGGGGGTCGTTAGCGGGTGTTGTGTACATATAAGGTGGGGGTCGTTAGCGGGTGTTGTGTACATAGAAGGTGGGGGTCGTTAGCGGGTGTTGTGTACATAGAAGGTGGGGGTCGTTAGCGGGTGTTGTGTACATAGAAGGTGGGGGTCGTTAGTGGGTATTGTGTACATAGAAGGTGGGGGTCCTATATCGCTTCAATATTGTTGTAGTAACCGGCCACATAGATGTCGACATGTGGACTTTACAACGCATGCACCGAGACGAATGGAGGTGTGAGTCGATTGAGGTATGGGTCAATGTAGGTGTGGGTCTATGGAGGTGTGGGTCAATGGAGGTGTGGGTCAATGGGCTTGATAAACAACTGAACTGTGTAGTTCACGCAAGGCTAGTTATTCAATGATAAAAGTCATTATTTTTAATATTTTTTCGTATGAGATCAGTCTAGCATAGCTTTTGCCTGTTGTGAATGTATTTCTCACTTACACCCCTAATCCACTCTCTTCGTAACGCTCGCGCGTACGGTGTTCCTCGCTGTAAGACCAATCGCTTCAAGAACTCATTTGTTTCGAATGGACTGCATAATTGGCAGTGACTGGACTTCCCTGTTTACATACGAACATTACTGGCTTTGAACTGTGAATCTTTTAGCTATTTATTCAATTGATCTATGTTATACTATTTTAACGAGTTGTATTTTTTTGTCATGTTGTATGTTCCATTTACAATAATATATTTAGCTAAATATTTGTTATGCTTTAATTTACCTAAATGTTGATATTCATATTAGAGAACTTTTACAGTTTTACTATCCGACATTTTTATCGGTTTAATTTTACTAGACATTCTAGTTAGTAACATTTTCATATATTGTTATGCTTTCATAACAGTTTTACTAATATACATTATTGAATTTGTTATCAACTATATGAATGTTCTTATTGTACTATTCAGCCGCTTTGGGTGCCAGAGAAGTGAATAAACTTACTATATTATTATTATAACACTCCACGAGTCAAAGTGGAGTTCTGAAATAGTATCTCACCGCAGCATTAGAATCTTATCTAACTTAATGTTGTGTATATCACATAAGAAATTTAGTTTTGTGTGCTATGAAGAACGTACAGTAAAAGCGTTAGTTAAAAGAGGTACTTGCATTTTTAATGTACAGCAAAAAGGGAAATGAATGTGCATACACTCTCCCAAACTGACGATTTTTTATTAATTCGTAATCTACTACAAATATTTAATGAAATTCACCTGTACGAAAGATGTACCAAAAAGGGGAAATGAACAGGCATACACTCTCCCAAACTGTTGAAATTGTTACTAATTCGTAATCTACTACACGTTTGCATTTTACAAATATTTAATGAAATTCACCTCTACGAAAGATCAACAGAAAAGGAAAGTTGCTAGTTTCTACGTCATTAGTATTCGCAGTAAAAATTGCTGGTTAATTTTCTAATACTTGTCATATAATATAATAGAAATTACTTTACGCTCAACGTATCAAATACGAAATTTCAATGACTTTCATGTGGTGCTCAAGGGTTTCGTTTGCACTGTAACGGACGTACTGTAAAAATAAAACGGACAAGATATGTACGATTGTCTTAAAATGTGTTCACCGTAGATTGCTAAATGTACACTTGCATAGTATGGTTTATGATGTTTTTGCATGTATAATTTGCGTGTGCATGGATATGGGAAGTAAAGAGATTTTATATGTATGTGTATATATATATATATATATATATATATATATATATATATATATATATATATATATATATATATGTGTAATATATATATATATTTATATATATATATGTATGTGTGTGCGTATGTGTGCGTGCGTATGTGTGTGTATGTATGTATACATGTATGTATAATGTATATACGCAAAGGCCCAGTTAAAATGTTGATGAAAAGTATAAAGGTTGCTTGTAAATGTACAATATTTAAATATATAGTAACACAAAATAAGAACAACATTTTGTTTGAAGTAATTTAATGATTCGAATCGACGTCAACGAAAGTCAGTAAACACGACTAAGGTACAACTTAACGCCCGTTGAAGCTGGTCAAGTAATGCCGTTCAGACTGAACGGCATTACTTGACAGGGTCGATAAGCGTTCTGGTGCCTGGAGTCATTTATATATTGAATCTGAAATAAAAGACTAAATTGTGTCAGTTGGAAAAGGAAAGTATGAATCGATAGTTCCGTCCAGAATGTTATCGTACCAGGCCAACATACGTAGAATCATGAAAAAGATGACGGACAGGATATCTCGGAGAAACGAGGTCTCAAAGATCAATCAAGACAAGCCTCGACCTTGCCATAACTGCAATGTCAAATGCAACAGTATCTAGAAGTAATGATAGAACAATTTGACAAACAACCGTAAAGATTAAGTGAAGTGAACCCGTAATATGTCTAACACGAATTAATATATTATGTATTTAAGTGAATGTAAGGGAATGTAAATGGTTTCATAGATCATTTTATAATAGTCTGTCTACGTTCTACACATGTGCCTTATAAACACCACATTTTCATAAATGATCAGGATATATAACTGTAAATTTGGTCCACTAAGCAATAGTCCTTAATTAATTGAACGAGCAATTACAGTTTGACGTGAATAAATGCATTAATCTCAAAATGCCGTCCTTCCGATAATCTATGACAGAGGCAGGAGTGGGCCTCATGGGGCTACAGTGCGAATAGCTACAAAGAGATTGAATACCTGCATCCTTACAAGCAGCATATACAAGAAAGAAGGCGAGGTCATGGCAGGACTGGTACAATGCCTTTCAACCAACCTGTTCAAAGAAGAGAGGGCACACAAAAACGAAAAAACGTAAAAAAGAGAAGGAATTGTATTCCAACAGCTGAAAAGGCGAATCCTGGGTGAAGTGCGGGGATTATGGCCAGTGGGCACACCGTACGTGGGCCGGGTATGGGCGTGGCGGGTCTTTTTTATGGTGCTTCCCGCACTGCGAATCTCATCGCACAAAAGCTGACATGTATGTGAACACTTACAACAATACAGTTCGTCCGAATCATCGCCACAATCGTCTTTGTCATCACACCTCCACTCCGATTTAATGCATTTGTTGTTGTTGCATGTGAATTCGTTATCACCGTCACAACCTGGAAAATAAACCAGAGTACCTGCTCATCTAATGCAATGAACTATATTTATTTAGATAAATAAAATTCGCTTGCCTCAATCAGTCAAAGCTTCTGTTTTGAGACGTGACATGTCGTCTATATCGTAGACAACACGCAGCACATATTTCTTTGCCTTATTCACTATGGCTAGTAATATTCAACGTTTTCCCATGATAATCTGTTTTAACCTAATGGCAGTCTAGCCACAAACAGTTTATCAAAACAGACATAGCTCAGAAGAACACGCTAGAACAAACATCAGTTGCATTGTTTTGTCTTCTGTGACCACCTAGTGAATGGTAATGAAATGTCATGGGTGTCGCCAACTAGCGGGAGACAATGAAATCGTTTTCGATATTATAACGTTGTTTTCTAACTTGAAAATAATGCATATTCTAACAAATTGTGACGTCTTAAATTTTTGTTAAGTAAACGTTCTATATGCTTGACAGATCGGATACGTGAAATGGTTTCATGTATCATTCTATAAAAGTCTGTCTACGTTCTACACACCGCCGACACCGCCAATTAAATTGTTTTTGTGGACAGCTCAACAACTCTGTAAAGTGGGCCCCTCGGCCAAAGTGGGCCCCCACTGTCACAGTATTCCTGCTATGCAATGCAGTCAAAACAACGGTAGTTGTATTTACATATCCGTCGGAGGAAGCAACTCAACGTGGTAGTTGTTTGTTTAGCTCGAATTCAAAACGGTCATTAACACATTTGTGTCTTAAATTAAAATAATCCATGTGCCTTATAAACACCACATTTTCATAAATTATCAGGATATATAATTTTTTCCCCTAAGCAATTGTCCATAAATAGGTGAACGAGCCCTTACAGTTTGACGTGAATAAACGCTTTAATCTCAAAATGGCCCCGACTGATCATCTAAGGCAGAAGCCAAAGTGGGCCTAATGCGGCTACAGTGCAAAAAGCTACAGAGATATGTAGACCTGTATCAAGACAGGCAGCCCATTCAAGAAAGAAGTCGAGGTCGTGGCAAGACTGGTAAAATGCCTTTCAACCAGCCGGTTCAAAGAAGACAGGGCACAGAAATCGAGAAAACGTCAAAGAAAAAAGAAGACAGAGAAGGAAGACTGTAACACTATATATGTAATGTTTGGAATTGTATTGCAACAGCAGAAAAAGCAAAATCTGGGTGCAGGGCGGGGAGTGTGGCACGTGCGTGTGTCGGGTAAGGCCGTGGCGGGTCTATGTGCGAGATTTGCGTCAACGATTAAGTGACATCGCATATCGTTGTGAAAGGGTACACATTGGCCTTCATATTTAGCCAAATAACAAAATGGATATCTTTTTAAAAAGATGTATGACGTATTATATTTATTAAGATAGAGAAACTAGACTGTGCATATACATTGTCAAGATACATAGTTAGGTAGTGTAGCACAATCTAACTTGCTTTGTACACAAATGTCTAATGAAGATCGATCGGCACTTAAGGGGCCCACTTTACCCGCCCTTCCCCGACATCTCATCGTACAAAAGCTGACACATATGTGATCACTTCCCGCAGCTCATTTCGTCCGAATCATCGCCACAATCATTTTTGCCATCACACACCAGTGTCTTACGAATGCAGTCACCCTAGGCGCAAGTGAACTGCTCAGTTTCACAGCCTGTACGTTATGCCAGATTAACTTGCATTTATCTCATCCGCAATGAAATGGTGTATAGGAAAATTAAATAAATTGCTTAATATATCATAGTATAATAGTATGTTTGCCATTGTTCGTGGTCCTTTGGTGGCTGCGACCCAAATGATTTTTCGGAAATTGCTTGGCGGCCCACACGTTCTTATAGTAAATTGATGATACTAAATGTAGGAAAGAGTAAGTAGGCATACTATAAATATTAAATCAGATTTTTGTCTGTATGCTGAACACAAGGAATCACTAACACAACACGGCATCGTTCATTGATTTATTGACTATTGACCAGCCAACAAAACAAAGATGGCGGCGGACATAGTTAACGATGTCGTTCGATTTCGACATCCGTCGTCAGATATATTATGGTAACATTCTGGTAGAATAATAATGAGACAGGTAACGCGTGCGTGAACACGTTGATAAATGCGCAAACGTGTCTGTGAAAGTTACTTTGACATATTCGACAAGGGCCGGGTGCATCGAAAGCAACTCCAGTAATGATATCATTTGAAACACACTCGTGCAGTTTTGGATTATCACACTCGTGTTTGACTGCTGGGTTGGCGTGTCGAACCTTGAGCTAATTAGTTCTCTCAACTTTGTTTTAGTTCACTCAGCGTTGCTCCAGGTCATTCGAACGTATAAACGAGTACATTGCTATAGACAGTGGTGGATTTATGTGTACGAAAAGTCTTCGCGTGATTGCAGTGTGGCCAAGTCTTTCTCAGAAAACGAATTGCAGTGTTCGACTGACAAATCTTCCTGGGTGTAAAGTTGAAAGTGCTTTGAACAGTCCCACGGCTGGCTATTTCACTATAAGGAAATGTTTGTAAGACAAGTAAGATGACGGAGTGAAGCAATAAAACAGTTCTTGTTGTACAATTTATATGCATAACAAAATGGACTTACCAATTTGCACGCGGCAAAACTTCTCTTTTAGCCGACCTCTTTGTGTTAGAATGACAAATTAAAGTTTTTAACTTATTTTATGATTCGTCATTTTTATTGTAACACTCTCAAGTTCAAAGCGCGATATGAATGTAACATGGGCAAGAATTGATCGGCCGTATTGACTACAGCATAGTGTTCGGCAATTTGACACAGCGACGCGATAAAACACCTCCTAATGTTCATGTTCAATACATTTACATTGCAGTAGGTTTTCTTTAAAATGCGTCACCCACTCAATTGTGTTATAAATAAAATCGTTCGTATATTGAAAACGATTTGCTCTGCTAATTTGATGCATTAATCTTATTTAAAAACTGCGATTTAAATGTTGACCGAGGGTTAACTTCGCAGCCCATGTCTTCGATATAATGTTTTGTACAGCGTACACATAGTACAGGCAACCGGGACACTAACTTAAGACTGGACAACTATACTAGAGACTCTTGGCGAACCAAACCAAATTGTTTAGCGACCAAAATTTGGGTCGCGACCCAGGAGTTAAGAATCGCTGTCCTAGTTCGCTTCAGTACGCTGGCATTCCCGATGTCCAGACCGACACTTTGGAACGGTTTGCCAGAATACATTCATAAACAGGCAGTTAAGGCTAGCAGTGTGAATAGGTTAAACACAAATTGACAGCTATCTGGCGATGACGGGCTATGCATGGATGGAATTTTACTGGACTTCATTAATATAAAAGTGTGGCTATTTTGGATACTTTCTTTCTCAAAACTATTTACCGCGTTTTTGAAATTTTAACTGCAATAGGTTTTGTTTTTCGCCAGTTAAAAATGTTCTTCTGCCAAGAGGTTGGCCACGGATACAGCTAAAATGAGTAACGTAATATAACAAATGATATACCAGTGTGTAGATAATGTAATGTTCTTTTAAATAAACTTGACTTGTAGCAGTAAAAAGCCAAGCATAAAAAGGTTACACCACAACAAATGTTCGGTTTACAAAAAAAATCAAAATGTGTCAATCAAGAAATGGTGAACACATTTTAAATTAACAACAACAATTTTGAAACCACTGTGTATCACTTTATTGCAAAAAACAACACTTTCAACATGTAAACAAAAATCATCATAGGCTTACGTGTGGAAAGTTCCTTAATTTATGAAAAAGCATTTGCAAAAAACTGAGTTGAAAGACGGTCCACCGATGATGGAGTATTGCCGTGACTTGGCAGGCTATGTGTGTGGTTAATGGTGCAAGGGTCGGTGACGTCAGGCGTCGTGATGACACGCTACAAAGTCGTTGTTATGAACTAAGAAGAGTGTTGGCCCTGATACAGTCATCAGGGGAACGCTCCCATTGGGATACCCTAGGCTTAATTGGCAGCGTTGCTGAGTTTTACTCTCTGTTCGCGACCTAGTAGAAACGCTGCCATCTATCGAACCAGGTGTGTTGATACTTCCATTCCAACCATTTTGTTTAACAGTATGTCGTGGTTAACCAGACCAACTGCTTTCCTATAATCGAGAAAAAATACTTACAAAATTGCTCGTTACATCGGTGCTTTCGTACCGTTTGTGGAACAGTTTAATAAGAGCAACCACGCTTGCTGGTAGGAACAATTGAGATGTGTCTGCTTAATATACGATACGAACCTTCCGTGGTGCTCGGAACATTGTCAGAACTTTAATGATGGACAAGCATTGTAATTGACAGTTTAATTTTACTATCCAGATGAGCTGCCCGGTGATACGGGTTCCTTGCGGCCAACTACATCTGAGGTACCACTCTTACTACCAATCACTCCTGCATATGCACAACTCACTCTTCTTTGCATATTTTCACTGTGCATGTTACACAGTATATTTTTCCAAGATATCTATAATGACCATTCACAGTTTCTAAATGAAAACTGACTCATTCCTCTTCTAATAAATTTCGTCCTCCTCTGCTTTTGCTGAAAAACCCTGTGCCAATTAAATATTTATTAAGCCAGAAGCTCCCCGGAACAGAACTATATTGATACTCATTACACCATGGGGCTAGTCATTTACACCAGGAACTGCAGCCATGTTGTGTGTTGACCTAAGCTAACCCGAATGCCTGACTGCCCGATATAATTACAATGCCCTATTTGCTGGCTTGCTATAATGCATGACCTAACTGATTCAACACCTAGCTGGTGAAAATCAAGATGAGAAGGCGAACAATTCGAAGTGATGATGCCACAAAACGCAGAAAGTTGAAAGCTGCATATGGCATCATAGCAATGGTGATGATGGTGAAGTAAATATAGCTGTCCATGTCAACGTGTGGTTACGTCCACTTTGACTGGGCAGATAAATGCAGGAACATTTTGTTGGAAAGTGCTTAAACGAAACAATCACTTATGTTTAGCCAATCTTTGAAGCCAAACTTGTATGAATTGTAAACATGGTTACAACGACATAGTACACGCACGATTACACCGTAACATTTGTCATGTTCGGTACTGCTTGTCACACACCTCGGGCCGGTTTCATAAAGCCGCAAAACTTTACGGGCAATTGTGCGGTCTACTGGCCGCCGCTAACAGCGACTATTTAGTGGAGCTTATAGCCAGTTTCATGAGGCAACCTTTTTCGCTTTAGCTGCCGCCTTTACCGTCGGCGATGATGATAAAATAAGTATAGCTGTCCATGTCAGCGTATGACTACGTCCACTTTGACTGGGCAGATAAGTGCAGGATCTTTTTGATGTAAAGTGTTTGAACGAAACTAATTAAATTGTACAATTAACAGAATGATGACATTATCTAGAACATTGATCTCTCAAAACGGTTTTATTGATTCACTCCGTCATCGTGCTTGTCTTAAAAAACAGTTCCTATATAGTGCAATAGCCAGCCACTGGGACTGTTCAAAGCATTTTAAACTTTACACGCTGGAAGTTCTCTGGGAAAGACTCGGTCTCACTGCAATCACGCGAAGACTTTTCGTACACATAAATCCATCACTGTCTATAGCCACGTACTCGATTATACTTTCGAGTGACATGGAGCAACGCTGAGTGAACTAAACCAAAGTTGAGAGAACTAATTAGCTCAAGGTTCGACACGCCAACATAGCAGTCAAACTCGAGTTGACCCGACAGACAGTCTGATAATCCAAAACTGCGGGTGTTTCAAATTGTATCGTATACTATTGCTGCTTTCGATACACCCGACCCTTGTCGAATATGTAAAAGTAACTTCCACGGAAACGTTTGCGCATTTATTAACGTGTTTACGCACGCGTTACCTGTCTCCTTATTATTACTATCGGAATGTTAGCGCAATATATCCGACGACGGATGTCGAAATTGTACGACATCTTTAACTGTGTCCGCCGCCATCTTTGTTTTGTTGGCTGGTCAATAGTCAATAGTCAATAAATCAATGAACGACGCAGCGTTGTGTTAGCATACTTAAAAATAAAGGCAATTTCCTAACAAACATTTGCGTCGAAGCGATCTAGGTCAGCAATTCATAACTCCTGGGTCGCGACCCAAATTTGGGTCGGCAAGCAATTTGGTTTGGTTCGTCAAGAGTGTCTAGTATAGTCGTTCAGTCTTAAATTTAGTGTCCCGGTTGCGTGTACTAGGTGTTCGGTGTACAAGACATTATATCGAAGACATGGGCTGCAAAGTTAGCCCTCGACCAACATTTAAAACGCAGCCAAAACAATTTAATGACCGTAGTTTTTAAATAAGATAAATGCAACAAAATTGGCTGAGCAAATCGTTTTCAATATACGAAAGAATTGATGTATAACACAATTGAGTGGGTGACGCATTTTAAAGTAGACCTACTACATTGTAAATATTAAACTTCGCTGTGTCAAATTGCCGAACACTGTGCTGTAGTCAATAAGGTCGATGACTTCTTGTCCACGTTACATTCATATCGCGCTTTGAACTTGAGAGTGTTATTATAAAAACGACGAATCATAAAATAAGTAAAATACTTTAATTTGCCACTCTAACATAATGAGTTCGGCTAATGTTTTTATAAATGTGTTGACGTGTGCAAATTGGTAAGTCCATTTTGCATATCAATTGTACAATTAATGTTTTCATGGATTATCGGAGGGACGCCATTTTGAGATTAATGCGTTTATTCACTTTAAACTGTAATTGTTCATTCAATTATTTATGGACTATTGCTTTGTGGACCAAATGTACAGTTATATATCATGATCATTTATAAAATGTGGTTTTTATAAGGCACGTCAGTTATTTTAATATAAGAAACGTACGTAAGACACAAATGTTTTAATGACGTTTTAAATTCGAGCTAAACAAACAACTATACCACGTTGAATTGTGTCCTCTGACGTGTCTGTAAATACTACTACCGTTGCTTTGACTGCAATGCATACCAGGATTGCTGTGGGAATGGGGCCTACTTTGGCCGAGGGGCCACTTTACTCGGCCTGTCCCTATACAGAATTGTTGATCTCTCGACAAAAACAATTTAATTGGCGGTGTGGGCGGTGTGTAGAACGTAGACAAACTATTATAAAATGATCTATGAAACCATTTCCCGTAACCATTCAGTTATGCATATAGAACGCTTACCTAAAAAAACATTAAAGACGTCACAATATGTAACAATATGCATTCTTTTGAAGTTAGGAAATAAGATTCTAACTTCAAAAACGAGTTTACTGTCTTCCGGTAGGTGGCGACATGTTTCATTACCATTCACTAGGTGGAAACAGAAGACAAAACAACGCAACTGATGTTTGTTCTAGCGTGTTCTTCTGAGCTATGTCTGTTTTCATAAACTGTTTGTGGCTGGACTGCCATTAGTTTTAAACAGATTATCAGGGGAAAACGTTGAATATTACAAGCCATAGTGAATAAGGCAAAGAAATATCTGCTCTGTGTTGTCTACGATATAGACGACACGTGACGTCTCAAAACAGAAGCCATGACTGTTTGCGGCAAGCGAATTGTACTCTCTTAACATTAATATAGATCGTTGCATTTAATAAACAGGTATACTCTTGCTTAATTTCTAGGTTGTGACGGTGACGAGTTCATATGCTCCAACAAGAAATGCATTAAATGGAAGTCGGTGTGTGATGGCAAAGACGACTGTGGCGATGATTCGGACGAAATGAACTGTCGTAAGTGTTGACATGTGTCAGCTTTTGTACGATGTAGGGAAATGGCGTGTATAGTGGGCCCATTAAGCGCCGAACGATCTTCACTTGACATTTGTGTACAAGAAAACTTTGTTTTTGCTACATTACCTAGTTATGCATCTGGACTATACATATGTACAGTCTAGTTTCTCTATCTTAATAATTAATATAATACGCCAGATGTCTTTCAAAAACGATACACATTTTATTATTTTGCTTAAATCTTAATGTGGAGGCCAAAGTGGGCCTCGTCACAACAGAGTGCGAAGCCACTTAATCGTTGCCCAAATCTCGCACGTAGACACGCCACGCCCATACTCGACATACGCACGGTGTGCCCATTGGCCATAGACCTATCCCTGCACAGCACCCAGGTTTCGCCTTTCTGCTAGTGGAATAAAATTACGAACAATACAGATGTGGTGTTACAGTCTCACTTCTCTGTCTTCGTTTTCTTTGATTTTTTCTCGGTTTTTGAGTGACCTCTCTTCTTTGAACCGGTTGGTTGAAAGGCATTTTGCCACTCCCCGACTTCTTTCTTGTATGTGCTGCCTGCCATGATACAGGTCTTGCCTCTCTTTGTAGCTATTCGCACTGTAGCCCCACGAGACCCATTCTGGCTCTGCCTTAGATTATCCGTCAGAGACATTTTGAGATTAATCCGTTTATTCACGTGAAACTGTAATTGCTCATTCAATTAATTATGGAATATTGCTTTGTGAATCAAATTTAGTTATTTATAATGATCATTTATGAAAATGTGGTGCTTATAAGGCACGTCAATTATTTTGATTTAAGAAACATACGTAAGACACAAATTTGTTAATGACCGTTTAAATTCGAGCTAAACAAACAACTATACGACGTTGAGTTGTGTCCCCTGACGTATCTGTAAATACTTCTTCCGTTGTTTTGACTGCATTGCATACCAGGAATGCTGTGAGAGTGGGGGCCCGTTTTGGGCGAGGGGCCCACTTTACTCGGGCTGTCCCTATAGAGAATTGTTGGTCTTTCGACAAAAAAAAACAATTTAATTGGCGGTGTGGGCGGTGTGTAGAACGTAGACAGACTATTATAAAATGATCTATGAAACCAATTCCCGTATCCATTCAGTTATGCATATACAACGCTTACTCTAAAAACATGAAAGAAGTCACAATCTGTTGGAATATGCATTATTTTGAGTTCGAAAATAATGTTCAAACTTCAAAAACGATTTTCTGGATCCCGCTAGGTGGCGACACGTTTCATTACCATTCCAAAGGTAGAAACAGAAGACAAAAGAATGCAACTGATGTTTGTTCTAGCGTGTTCTTCTGAGCTATGTCTGTTTTGATGAACCGTGTGTGGATAGACTGCCATTAGTTTTAAACAGTTTATCAGGGGAGAACGTTGAATATTACAAACCATAGTGAATAAGGCAAAGAAATATCTGACGTGTGTTTTCTACGATATAGACGACACATGACGTATCAAAACAAAAGCTATGACTGATTGCGGCAAACGATTTTACTCTTTGAAAATTAATATAGATCGTTGTATTTAATAAACAGGTATATTCTGGCTTAATTTCCAGATTGTGACTGTGATCAAGAGTTCTTATGCACCAACAAGAAATGCATTCAAAAGGAGTGGGTGTGTGATAACTATGACGATTGTGGCGCTGGGTCAGACGAACTGAAGTGTGGTAAGTGTTTACATACATGTCAGCTTTTGTGCGATGAGATTCGCAGTGCGGCAAGCCCCGTAAAAAAGACCCGCATCGCCAATACCCGACCCACGTAAGGTGTGCCCACTGGCCACACTCCCAGCACTGCACCCAGGTTTCACCTTTTCTGCTGTTGTAATACAATTCCGAACAATACAGATATAGTGTAACGATCTTACTTCTATGTTTTCGTTTTCTTTGACGTATTCTCGATTTTTATGTGCCCTCTTTTCTTTGAACCGGTTGGTTGAAAGGCATTTTGCCAATCCCCGACTTCTTTCTTGTATGTGCTGCCTGCAATGATACAGGTCTTGCCTCTCTTTGTAGCTATTCGCACTGTAGCCCCACGAGACCCATTCTGGCTCTGCCTTAGATTATCCGTCAGAGACATTTTGAGATCAATGCGTTTATTCACGTGAAACTGTAATTGCTCATTCAATTCATTATGGACTATTGTTTTGTAGACCAAATTTACAGTTATATATCCTGATCATTTATGAAAATGTGGAGTTTATAAGGCACGTCAATTATTTTAATTGAAGAAACATATGTAAGACCCACATTTGTTAATGACGTTTTAAATTTGAGCTAAACAAACAGATATACGACGTTGAGTTGTGTCCCCTGACGTATCTGTAAATACTACTACCGTCGCATTGACTGCAATGCATACCAGGAATGCTGTTCGACTGGGGGCCCACTTTGGCCGAGGGGCCCACTTTACTCGGCCTGTCCCTATACATAATTGTTGATTTCTCGACAGGCTATTATAAAATGATCTATGAAACCATTTCCCGTATACATTCAGTTATGCACATAGAACGCTTATATAACAAACTTTATTAAAGACGTCAAAGTATGTTGCAATATGCATTTTGTGAAGTTAGAAAATAATGTTCTAACTTCAAAAACGATTTCACTGTCCCCCGCTAGATGGCGAAATGTGTCATGGGGATTCAGTAGGTGGAAATAGAAGACAAAAGAAGAAAGCAACTGATGTTTGTTCTAGCGTATTCTTCTGAGCTATGTCTGTTTTGATCAACTGTTTGTGGCTAGACTGCCATTAGTTTTAAACAGATTATCAGGGGAAACGTTGAATATTACAAGCCATAGTGAATAAGGCAAACAAATATCTGCTGTGTGTTGTCTACGATATACACGACACATGATGTCTCAAAACAGAAGCTATGATTAATTGCGGCAAACGAATTTTACTCTTTTAAAATTAATATAGATCGTTGCATTTAAAAAACATGTATACTTTGGCTTAATTTCTACGTTGTGACGGTGATGAGTTCATATGCTACAACAAGAAATGAATTAAATTGAAATCGGTGTGTAACGATTGTGTCGATGAGTCGGACGAAATGGACTGTGGTATGTGTTCACATACGTGTCAGCTTTTGTGCGATGAGATGTAGGGGAAGGGCGGGTAAAGTGGGCCCCTCAAGTGCCGATCGATCTTCATTTGACATTTGTGTACAAAACAGGTTAGCTTTTGCTACACTGCCTAGTTATATATCTTGACAATGTATACGCACAATCTAGTTACTCTATCTTAATAATTAATATAATAAGCCAGATGTCTTTCAAAAAAGATACCCATTTTATTATTTTGCTTAAATCTTAACGTGGAGGCCAAAGTGGGCCTCCTCACAACAGAGTGCGAAGCCACTAAATCGTTGGCCCAACTCTCGCACATAGATACGCCACGCCCATACCCGACACACGCACGGTGTGCCCACTGGCCACACTCCCCGCACTGCACCTAGGTTTCGACTTTTCTGCTGGTGGAAAACAATTCCGAACAATACCGATATAGTGTTACAGTCTAACTTGTCTGTCTTCGTTTTCTTTGACATTTACTCGGTTTTTATGTGCTCTCTTTTCTTTGAACCGGTTGGTTGAAAGGCATTTTGCCAGTCCTCGATTATTTTCTTGTATGTGCTGCCTGTAATGACACATGTCTTCCGTCTCTTTGTAGCTATTCGCACTGTGGCCCCATGAGGCCCACTCAGGCCTCTGTCATAGATTATCGGACGGACGCTATTTTAAGATTAATGCGTTTATTCACGTCAAACTGTAATTACTCATTCAATTAATTATGGACTATTACTTAGTGGACCAAATTTACAGTTATATATCCTGATCCTTTATGAAAATGTGGTGTTTATAAGGCACGTCAATTATTTTTATTTAAGAAACTTACGTAAGACATATATTTGTTAATGACCGTTTTCGAATTCGAGCAAAACAAGCAAATACGACGTTAAGTTCTGTCCCCTGAAAGATCTGTAAATACTACTACCATTGTTTTGACTGCATTGCATACCAGGACTGCTGTGACAGTGGGGGCCCACTTTGGCCAAGGGACCCACTTTACTAGGTCTGTCCCTATATAGAATTGTTCATCTTTCGATAACAAAAAACAATTTAATTGGCGGTGTCGGCGGTGTGTAGAACGTAGACATACTTTTATAAAATGATCTATGAAACCATTTCAAGTATCCATTATGTTAAGCATATAGCACACTTACTTTAAAAAACATTAAAGACGTCACAATCTGTAAGAATATGCATTCTTTTGAAGTTAGAAAATAATGTTCTGACTTTTAAAAAACCGATTTCACCGTCTTCCGCTACGTGGCGACACGTTTCATTACCATTCACTAGGTGGTCACAGAAGACAAAACAATGCAACTGGTGTTTGTTCTAGCGTATTCTTCTGAGCTAGGTCTGTTTTGATCAACTGGTTGTGGCTAGACTGCCATTAGTTTTAAACAGATTATCAGGGGAAAACGTTGAATATTACAAGCCATAGTGAATAAGGCAAAGAAATATATGATGTGTGTTGTCTACGATACAGACGACACATGACGTCTCAAAACAGAAGCTATGACGGATTGCGGCAAACGAATTTTACTCTTTAAAATTAATATAGACGTTGATGAGTTCATATGCTACAACAAGAAATGTATTAAATTGAAATCGGTGTGTAACGATTGTGTCGATGAGTCGGACGAAATGGACTGTGGAACGAATTGTACTTATCTAAAATAAAATATAGGTCATTGCATTAGATGAGCAGGTACTCTGGTTTAATTTCCAGGTTGTGACGGTGATGAAGAGGTCATATGCGCCAACAAGAAATGCATTCAAAAGGAGTCGCTGTGTGATGGCAAAGACGATTGTGGCGATGGGTCGGGCGAACTGAACTGTGGTATGTGTTCACAGACATGTCAGCCTTTATGGGATGAGATTCGCAGCGCGGGAAGCCCCATAAAGATGTACACAATAAAGTTAATCTTAATGACAAATAAATTACTTTCCCTTACATTCACCTAAGCATATAATGTGTTAACTCGTGTTAAAGATATTACGGGTTCACCTCACTTTATTTTACGGTCGTTTGTCAAACTATTCTATCATTACTTCTAGATACTGTTGCATTTGACATTGCAGTTATGACAAGGTCGAGCCTTGTCTTAATGGATCTTTGAGACCTCGTTTCTCCGACATATCATATCTGTCTTCTTTGCATGATTCTACGTATTGGCCTGGTACGAGAACATTCTGGACGGTATTGTCGATTAATATTTTCCTTTTCCAACTGACACAATCTAGTCTTTTATTTCAGATTCCCTGAATTAATGACTCGCGGCACCAGAACGCTTATCGACCCTGAATTGAAGACGTCCGTCTGAACGGCAATGCTTGACCAGATTCAACGTGCGTTAAGTTGTATCGTGTTTACTGACTTTCGTGGACATCGTTTCGAACGATTAAATGACTTCAATCTAAATGTGGTTCTTGTTTTGTGTTACTCTATATGTAAATAGTGTGCACTTACAATCAAACTTTATACTTTTCATACACATTATAGATACTTTTATGCCACAAGCCCAGCAATGAAACACTTTCACTGACCCCCGTACATACATCATACATACACACACATATATATATATATATATATATATATATA